>JAUMHR010000099.1:3472570-3486786 GCA_032361145.1 Enteromius fasciolatus | reverse complement strand
TGCTTAGAATACTCTTATTTCAAACAGAAAACAAGATTATGTTGCCAAAAAACAAACAAACACCTAATTTGGACTTATTATTTTTGCTTGTGTAAAAATTTGTGATACATTTTGTGATTTATTTGCATTTATTTAGGATTCTTTAAAGAAAAGAGCAACATTTCTTGCCCTTGGTGTCACTTTTGATTAGTTTAATCCAGCTTTGCTGAATAAAATATTACTTATTTTTTATGCGTCTATCTACAGGTGGTGGTTCTGCTTTGTTACCTGCTCCAGCCCCACCCATGTCCTTGCAGGAGAAACAGGATGTGACACGAAAACTGGCAGCAGCAGGGGCCACAATTCAGGAGTTAAATACAGTAAGACGAGCCCTGTCATTGTTGAAGGGTGGAGGCCTTGCCCGATGTGCCAACCCAGCCCAGGTAACACTATTACATAACAAAAAAAGACATGTTAAATTGTTTCTTGAGCAATACCCAATGGTGTTACTTAATAAGTAGCATAATATTTACTCTGACATTACATTCTCTTTAAGGTAGTGGCATTGATTCTGTCAGATGTTATTGGAGATCCTCTGGATTTAATAGCCAGCGGTCCAACAGTCAGGAGTGACTCCAAGCCAGAGGAGGTCTGGGATATCTTGAATCGTTATAAGCTCTCTGGCTCTCTTCCTTCCTCTGTGAAAGAGGTGCTTAGACCCCATTATGGGTCACAGATGAAAGGACAGCCAGAAGAAGCCAAAAACCATGTTTTAAATGTTGTAATTGGCTCGAACACTATTGCTCTTGAATGTGCGAGCCGCAAGGCTGTAGAACTAGGACTTCGACCCGTCATTCTATCTCCAGTAGTATGCGGTAATGTTCGCTCTGTTTCACGACTATATGGGCTGCTCTCACGTTTTGCATGCTCCCCAGAAAAGGAACCTCCTCCAGAACTCGCTGCAGAGATCCTTCAGCTTGGACCAGAAGTTGGGGTTGAAAGCTGGGATTTGTGTCGCACCATGAACGTGCTCGTAGGGGAGAGGAAGGAAGGCTGGGGTGCAACCTGTCTTCTGGCTGGAGGGGAACCTACTGTGCAACTGACAGGAAATGGCAGGGGAGGGAGGAACCAGGAGTTGGCTCTGCGGGTGGGGCTTGAACTCAGTACTGATGAAGTAAAGAATGGTGCAGTGTTCCTCAGTGGAGGAACCGATGGACAGGATGGCCCCACTGAGGCAGCTGGTGCTGTCACAAATGGGGAACTGATGGAAGAGGCCACATCTCAAGGTCTGGACATTGATGGCTTTCTCACCAATAATGATTCATTCACATTTTTCTCACAGCTCTCTGAAGGAAGACGGTTACTTGTGCCTGGACTGACAGGAACCAATGTGATGGATGTGCATGTTATGCTGCTGCCACCGTCAGCCCAAAAAGACTTGCAATAATTTGACTCCAGGATGTTTTGAGTTGGAAGCAACACAATAATTTTTCTCTAAGCTAATTCACTTCTTTTAATACACATTTTTTCACGATATCGCTAATATTAACCACTAATGTTATTTTCTTCTTGTTATGGATGACGCCTGCTTGGTCTTGAACCAAAGTAAGGTTTTCGATGTGTATTGTGTACACTGACTTAATTACAATTTACTTCTGAAATAAATAACACAAAACTAACACAATAAAATTGTTTTTATTATTTGCACTGCAAAAAGACAGCAGTAACCTCTTTGACAACTGTAAGATTTCTACATACATGACTATGTGAAAATTTGGGACCTTCATTTGTACTTGTACTTATCTACTAGCTTCCAGAATTAAATCCAAATACACTAAAGCATTCAAATAATTCAGAGCTGCTATTTATCGCAGCAAGCTTCTTTTACGCTCTCTCTTCAGTGCACAGCACCATTCTGTCGGGTATTTTAGAGCACTTGGACCTTGAGTTTTGCACCACAGTCCATCTTCACGAGTAAAACCAATATAGTTGCACAAGTTATGATTATTTAATCTTCTTGAAGGAATGTAAATGCCTTTGTCCATCTTATTTGTCTGTTCTGTTGCAGGTACATCACTCACGGTGGGTTTTCATGGCATCACCAGCTGGACTTTCCCTAGAATAAAATACAAAATATTAGAACTTACAATGGAATAGCAGCGTTTATAGGGCTATGCAGTAATGTGTTCTTCTATAGTACTTTTTTAATGTTTTTTTAATAGTGCTTTTTATTACAATCGAATAAAAGGTCTTTTCTGCCTGTCATCAGTCTGTACAACTCAAGTTTAAAGTTACCATAGTCTGAGATATGTTAAAAAGTAGGCCTACTTGTCAGTAAAATAACCTGTCAGAACTTTCATGATGTGAAATAACAACACTAAACTCCTAACCCTAATACTGCAAATATAGCAATGGAATCATATACCGATAAGGACCCTGGCTCATTACAAAAGAGTCGATTAAACGAATCAGAGTTGTTCACTCGAGGAGCGCTTCGAACAATTCGATTCATCAGTGAATGGTTAAGAAATCACATAATTATACTTTTTTTTCAAAAGCAAAATACACAAACTATCTAAATAGTTCAGTAGTAGTTCAGAGTTAGTATTAAGCAACGATAAATAAAATAAATTCTGAGTCTTTTGTTTATTTGTAATGTGTAATGTTTCACAATGAACGCTAAAAAGGCTAGTTACTTACCATCCGCTCAGGTGAGGAGCAGTGTCAGGAGTCCCGCCATTCTGTCCCCCGGTTCCTGAAGAATTATCACAAGCGAATATATTTACTACCTTTTAAAAGGCGCAAAATAAAGGTAACGTTATATACAGTCTCTAAACTGTACTCAACTGTCGTTTTATATGAATTAACATCGATGAGGTAGAGCAGCGTAATAGAGCACCTTGGAAAACACTTACCTTGTCTGTAGTACATGTCGTTGACAGTGTTCCCGTACACTTTCCAGGCAAAGTGGATGGCTACGAGACTAATGATGAGCCAGCTAAACAGTATCTTAAACACTGCAACTCTCATGTCGTTGGCCAGCCAGTCGTCCACAAATTCGGACAGAAAGGACACCAGACTGTCAACCATACGAGACAAGAATTCAAAATCCCACGATTCCTCCATGCTGTGTTTTTTCTATCTTACATTCTAGTGTCTGGTTTTAAACCAGATAGCCAGTGCTTTCAGAAAATATATGTAATGAAGCGTCCATCTTTAAAGTAAACAAAGCTGAGCCGTTGACTTCTTCACGGAGCGATCAACTGGAGCGGCGTCATCATCGCCATCTGTCGGCCTGAGGTGAGTGAGACGGGCAATGACATCAGTGACGATGAGCATGGATGGGGGTTTCTTCACCATCAGGTATTTATATCCACATCTTATTTTTGTGAAATGAAATACAGATTTTTTTTCACACATCCTTCATATTTTCTTTTGCTACTTTTCAAATATGCATTTTAACCTCTTAAGACCCTGCGTCCTCATATGAGGACATTATATTTTAGTGATTTTCTCTGAGACTTGTCCCAGTTTTGAATTTTTAATGTCCTGTACAGAGCACATTCAGGGCTTTAGGTACCTAATGATTGGATGTTTGACCATGACCGCTCCCTCTCCTTGGTCTTGAAAATAATTTTGTGACACTCTTGTAGAAATGTAATATTTTGTAATTATCATGTAAATTTGGTAATAAAAGAAATCTTGAAAACTAAATATATACTGGCGATTTTAAAAATGAATTGCTTGCCTATGCATGTTCAATCATGTCTTTTTATTTATTTATTTATTTTTTAAAGAAATTGATGTCCTCAACTTTTTTTGCACGTTATTTTTAATGCTCTAAACAATGTAAAGACTGTTTTCCTAAAAAAAAATTTCTCAGGTCTTAAGATAGCCATTTTATATTTGTTTCAGACTTTCTAGGCTACTGTTATGCATTAGGACAATTGCGCAGCGGGCACTTTGACAGAGTTTTAACTAAACCAAGATTATAAACTTAATCTAGATTAGTTTATCATAGTTTAAAATAATAACTTTTTGAAACACAGATTAAGTGCAGATCACTAACTCCTGCATATATATAAGATACAAGTTTTATTATTATAGTTATTATTTGCTTTATTTTTAACAGTGTTCTTTACACTATCTGAATGCTTCATCAGTGTGCTTGAATTATTTTGGTGTGCTAAAACAAAAACCAGAAATGTGTATGTGTCTGTTTTCAGTGTTAGACAATGAATGCTATTTTAGAGCTTCTATATGCTCATTTAAATTTTCAGAACCTCATGTAGGAGAACATGGTTACATGGGTAGATACCTTAAATGAACATGAGTTATTGGATAAAATGGAAGCAATTTGCTTTGATTAGGGTATAATATTTAAATATTTTCCAGTGGTCACACTTTGCAGCCAACTTTGAATGACTTTATGACTCTTTGACCATTTCTTGCAGAAATTATTATTTTTTGTCTCAAACATTTGCTAAAATGCCAAAACATCCACAACACAACCTAATATGAAATAAAATGTCACCATATAATAATCTTTCGTAATGTTTATGTGTTTTGGAGTTGAGAAGTACTAAATCATGAGCTTGGGGAAGTGAAACTTGGCAATCAGATGTGGTTTAAACTGTCTATGTTTTTTTTTATGGATAAGCAAATTCTAAGCATTTGTTAAAGTGGGTTTTCTTTGTTAAAAATTGCATGCCATAGACTGACTCCCAAGTCGGTCAGTTTGGCTGCTCAGTGGCAAAAAGCAAATATTACCATAACCCAGCATTATCTGTAAATTGTATATTAGCAGTAGTATATTAGTAATTCAGTATCAGTGCACTGAAGCTCCCTTATAAGAGACCTATTATGTAAAGCACAGATCAATTATTCACCTTAAAGGGTTACTCCACCCCAAAATAAATATTTTGTCATCAATCCCCATGTTGTTCCAAAACCGCAAACACTTTGTTTGTCTTCAGAACACAATTTAAGGTATTCTTGATGATAACTTGGAGGCTTGTCCCATTAAATACCAAGTAATGAACACTGTCAAGGTGCAGGAAAGTATAAAAGACGTCGTCAGAATACTCCATCTGCCATCAGTGGTTTAACCATAATATTATGAAGCTACGAGAATACTTTTTGTACGGAGAGAAAACAAAAATAAAACCTTAATTCAACGATTCAGCACCTTTTAGCGCCATTTTGTACAGCATCCTGTGCATGCACATTACGTATGGAGTTCTGTGTTGGACGCAACGGAACAAAGCTTAAATACACGTACAAGATGTATATTTTCATTGTGTGTAACAAAGAACTGCGTACGTAATGTGTATCCACCAGTGACGTCCTCTGCGGTGACGTTACGTGCCGAGTCTTTGAATAAAGTTGTTATTTTTGGTTTCTTCCCACAAAAAGCATTCTCTTAACTTCATAATATTAAAGTTGAACCTCTGATGGCAGATGCAGAACCTGATTTTGCGGAGTTCCATGTGTCCCTGGGTCAACATCTTTGTTGAGCCTGGAACAACATTGTAATGGCCTTTGAGCATTCAGACGATGTGAGACCATACTTTTGTTTGGCAGTCAATGGGACAATCATATGCCTCACGGTTTTCATAAAAAATAACTTGTTCCAAAGACAAACAAAACTTTTACAGGTTTGGAATGACATGGGATGATTAAGTGATTGATTCCAAAATGTTCAACAAAATAAATATTGTACATTTTGATTTCATGTGGGCTTTAACTATGTTCTTTGTCATATACACAAGTTTGTTAAAAAAAAAACATGTGTAACATGCATTAAATAAATCTATACAGCCACTGCTCTGTTGTCCCTCTGAGACTGTAATTGGTGTTCTGTGCTTGTCAGTTCAGCCAAAGACTGAACAGTTAGCTTGCTTGGCTCAAATTTTAACCATTGCTCGTTTTTCCACAAGCTTGCAGAGAAAGACTTACCAAAAAAACTTACTAGGTTAGTCTTTTTCATGTTTTCTGGGTTTCCAGGCACCTGATTAACACTGAAGTCAGATTTTCATGTCACCTTCAACAAGATTTTTATTTTTTTTTTCTCAAATTGATAAGCAGAAAGGTTGAGCAAAAGTAGGTCAATGGAGAGAACATACTCCATCTACTGTGTCATCACCTTTATTTCATTTTCTATATTTATCTTCAAAGCTGTGTAACTGTCTAATAAAGAGCACATTAGTACAGAAGTCATTTTGATGGGAAAACACCCAGTGCAGTCAAAATCGCTCCACTTGTCAGTTCTCTGTTCTTCTTTCTTTCTTTCTTTCCTATTTTTCTTAGTTACAAGGACTTTACAATCCTCTTTCTCATATAGAATCACAAACCTCTCTGTTTGGCAACGGAAGACGGAAGAAGCTCTGATAAAATCTGCATCTGCATGTCATGGTAACTGGAAGCGCTGCACTTTTTTCTGCAAAGAGAAAGGTGCTGCTCATTGCTGTTATCTTTCTTTCTACAGACTCTTTTTCCAGGAACACATTTCAATTATTATTTTTTGTTGTTGGTGGTGTTGCTTTGCCAACTTCAATATTTTTTTCTGTACGATTATCCCAATTCATTATTTCTCAACTGATGATGAGGAGTAAAACCAGAATATGCTTATTCTTTGCACGTCTAATGTACCCCTTTTCCTGTAAACAGCTAACCAGTAAACCAAGGAACCTCAATTACTCTGCCCTAAATGTGTCAGACCTACCTGCTTTCAGTACTGCTAGATTTGACTTTTCCTATATGCAAAGCATGTTTGAGTCATTATAATACATTGAGAGAGATAGAGAGCTTAATGTGTCATTAAATTTGATTACTTCATCAAAATCAAACTTAATCCTGAATCAATTAATTCATACCAGACCTGATGTTGTTGTAAAATTAGGGGGGAAATGAAAGTGATGACGACACAGTTATTTTGAAAATGTTACGAGAACAAAATTAATACCATCAGATATGCTTCTTCCCTGTTTTGCTCTGTCCATACTGCTGTGAGAACATTTCATATTCATTACATTCACCCAGAAAATTAATTAGTGTTGAATGTGCATTTTTATTATACTAATACAGCATGTAGGATATTATAGAAATAAGCTTTTGAAAACCGCTTGATAGTAATTTGATTTAATTTACTTTTCTGTTTTAGAAAAAAAAAAATTATACAAAATTATTTTAATTGTCAATAAATGTATATGCATTTTATGTATTTTAAATATAAATATCTTCAATTTAGAGCATTTTTTTTACCTGCCACTTTGTAACCATTTGACCAGATTCAGAGCGATCATATTCAATAGATGAAGTTAATTTAAAACAAAAAAAACCCTTTCATTTATCTTTCAAAAGATTTTGACATTACCAATGAAAGAAAACGCATAACTGTACAATCCTACATGTTTTTTTCCACAGGTCATGTGGGTGAATGGAACAGTGAGGTTAAATGTCATGCTATCTGTCAGGTAGTTTCAGTCGCTGTTTCCTCTCATTTGAGAGTAACGTAGAGTTCCAGCTCTCTTCGACAGTGTTACTGTCATGATCTGCTACATGAAAGTCATCTCGACTCTTCTGTGTTTACTGTTACTTCACCAAAATGTAAGAGCAAGTTGTCCAAAAGGTATGTATAATTATAGTTAAATACCTGGAACTGGGATGCACTGTTGTGTCTAAAGGGATATTGGTCATAACTCATTAAAGATTTCTGTCAATTTCAGGTAAAATGTTTGATCACAATACAAAAAGATGTGTGGTCTGTCCGGCAAAACTATTCTCTGATAAGGAAGGTAATTACTGTGAAAACTGTAGCGAATGTGAAAACGGTATGTGCCTTTTTGTCTCTTTGTTTGTCTTTTTTTTTTCTTTTTTTTTTGATTGATAAGGTGTTGAGTAATGTTAATGTGTAATGAATGTAATGCTGTAAGATACTGTATACTGTGTGAACCCTTCAGTATGTTGAGCTTAATTAACACTGGACGGGTGGAAGGCAAAATCTGAGAATATTTCAATATTTATTCTTTCAACTAGAACACTTTTTTTTTTTCTCTCTCTCTCTCTTTCAGGTAGAGAAGTCGAAAAATGCACATCAACCTCAGATACTGTATGCAAATGTAAAAAGGGTTTTAAACCTTTAAACGGAAAAACAACGATTTGCCTCTGCGACATTGGTTTTGGAATAGACCAAAGAGGTAAACATACTAAATCTTACTCGACTAATTCACACTGAATAACTAAAGTGCATTTCATTTACACTGAACTATGTCTCTCTTCTAGGAGAATGCATAGAATGCACCGAAGGCTTCTTCACAGACAAAGCTGAATCAAGTTGTAAAAAATGGAGAGAGTAAGTAGTTTTTTTGTTTTTAATATCAATAGCTGTTGTGAAAGAGAGACAACCAGGAATGATGTCCCGAGCGTAAAAATGTCCCAGTAGTAAATAAAAAAAAAAGTAAAGTTGAATGAATTTCAATGATGACCCTAATGCATTTGAGGCTTTGTTCTCAATGAATCAGCGCCCTCTCCTGCAAGTCTAATCAATCAGCACAAAGACTTGAAAGTATAGTTTAGTCAAACAAGAATTGTCTGTCATCATTTTCATTCCAAAAACGTATGCTTTTTTTTTTTCCTTTGGAGGATTTTTTTTTCAGTTATTTTTGTGTTAAATAAAACTTTGTATGTCCAAGAAAAGTACATTTATTAGAATTCATCATGTTATTTTTGCTCTTTTAGATGTAAAAGTGGGATTGCAGTACAAGGCACCAGAGTGTCTGATGTTGTCTGCAGCGATCCCTCGAAAGAGGTGACAGAACCCCCCAAAGCCCATGCTACCCCATTTCAGATGACCGAAACCTTTTCTACATCCACTTCAAGAACTACAAGAACTACAGTCCTCTTTCACAACATACCACAACAAGAAAAGTCCTACAGCTTATGTAACCTATCTTTTATTGCTTCCAGGTTTAGTAATCACAATTTGCGTCTTTTCTTGTTATTATTCAATTCATATTTCATTCTAGGGCTGGTTATTGTTGGTGCTGGTGTTGTACTGCTGACTGGACTACTGTACTACAAGTGTAGAGTCACCCGCTGTATTCAAAACCACAAGAAAGTGGATTTTCGAAAAGGTGGAGTACCCTTAATTTACCATACGACCACGTGTGTGTGTGTGGCCACTCTCTATTCACCCTTTTTCCATTTACTTTCTCTAGAAAGTGTATGCAGAAAGCCTGTTGAAGAATCTGGGGAAAAGTGCCTGTCTTTGCTGGTCTAAATCAGTGTTTATTTTTGCATGCATGTAATATTAGTTGTTATATAACTAGTTATAATGCTGTTTAACATCATTCCACTTGATAACACTTAAAGGGATAGTTTAACCAAAAGTGAAAATTGTGTCATTTTCTCACCTTCATGTTGTTCCAAACTTGTATGAGTTTCTTTCTACTGTTGAACACTACTATGGAACTATGGAAGATTTTTGGCTAGCAACATTCTTCAAAACATCGTTTTGTGTTCAAAAGAAGAAAGAAACTCATACAGGTCTGGAACAACTTGAGGGTGAGTTAATGATGACCGTTTTCATTTTTGGGTGAACTATCTCCTGAAGTCATAGATATAGTCAGTGATTAATTATAATTGTCTTAAATTGTGGAAGAAGCTTTTTTTTATTATTAATATCATTGTTTTTTATGTGCTTTAGTGGATGTTGTAAGAATGATGTAAATAGAGTTAAAAGTAGCTTATGTTCGGGGTTGTTTAAGACCCTGTTCACACCAGTTTTGGACAACCGATTTGAAACATTTGGGGTCCAAAATGAACCGAGATTCATCCATGTGTGAAGGTGTTCAAAGTTACATTTAAACAATTGCACTCGTAGTGTAAATGCTCATCCATTTGAATTCAGATGGCTAATTTAATGTAAGCCTTGAATTGATTTCAATTCATTATTTGGAGAACGATCTACTCTGAAATCTGTTGATTAGTGAATTTGAAATAAAATCTTCACATTGCCTGAACGTGCATTGACGGCTGTAGGTAAATCGATGGTTGCCATAACCTTATTAGAGTCATTTCCATGTCACCACACTTGTTTACCACAGACATGCCCTCGTAGTGACTCATGCATTCCTGAGACAAAGATGACAAATGATCTGAGTTTCCCATATTTAGGTGGGCTAAAGACGATGTCTGAGAATGTTTTGTTTTAGTGTTTGTAGCCTAATTAAAGAGATTTAAGGTTGTTTCTATGAAATGGAAATAAATGGGTTGCATAAACCAGCAACATTTTTGTAGGCAGTAATATTTGTAATTTTTTATTTTATGTTTATGTTGTCATTCTGTCCAATGTGTCTGATTAAATGGTGTCTAATTTACAGATTTCAAAAAAATCTAACAAAGTGTTAATATTCCCTAGTATAAAAATCAGGTTGTTGTGATATTATATTAATATTAAGTCATATTTTTCCTTTTAGTTGAATTTTTAAACTCTGGTGTCAATGCTTTGGTCTTAAAACTAATAATTTAAATCATGCATTTTCATCATGTGGATCTTCATATTATAAGTGTGCTTAGCAACGTCAGAGAGGGTATTGTCCCCTCCCACATTCATGTTTCTTCCGATAGTCGACAACGTCCCCTGTCTGTCTCTAGAAACGCAAAACAGGTTCTGGGGAGGCGACAGTTTTCAGTTGAACTTCTTAAAAAATTTCCATCCACGCAGTACTCACGTTCCATCCCTTGCAGTTAAATGCCGTTGTGCACCTTCCGTTTAAAGCCACAAGGCTATAAAGAGTCTATATAAACCTTGCGTCTGCTTGCTTGGTTTGTGCTAAAGAAAAACTAGAGTTATATCAAAACTTGGTCACTTTATATTAGGTGACCTTAAAAAATAAGTACTTATTGTATGCATGTTGAGTTCCAAAGCACTTGCTACAATTGAGGTGGGATGCAGGTAAGGTTAGGGGCAGGTTTGGTGGTATGGGTAGGTTTTAAGGGTGGGTCAACAGTGTAGTTATACATGTAATAACAGATGTAACTACATATAGGTATTTTTAAAAATATAACTACACTGTAAAAACATTAAGTACACAATAAGTGCATTGTACCAAATTATTAACTTCAATTTAAGTATGCAGTAATTAAGGCCACCTAATATAAAGTGGAACCCAAAACCTAATTTTTCATTAGTAACATGGCTAAGAACTTCACTAGGACAAGTTTAAGGGTAATTTTCTCAATATTTAGATTTTTTTGCTGCCTCAGATTCTAGATATTCAAATAGTTACATCTCACCCAAATATTGTCCTGTCCTAACAAACCCTACATCAACAGAAAGCTTAATTATTCAGCTTTCATGTGATAAAAAAGCTGACCTTTATGACTCGTTTTGTGTCCCTGGGTCACATGTGATGTGGAGATCCACATACATGTTTTTCTGTTTGCTTCATCCACTGCTCATACATGTGACGTCTCATTTTGCGTCAGAGTGTTGACCACCCCTGAACAGGTGAAACTTTTTTGGGAGAGGATCTGAAATGAGAAGTCATGTTTGTTGACCACAAAAATCCCCGGTAGACCAGCACAATGTAAACATTTCAGAAAGAAAAAGAAGGTAAAAAGCATATGCAATCTGTAGCTTAAAGTAATCTTCCAGATAAAGTTCATAGAAGAATATTTGTAGCGGTAGCTAAATGATTCTGATATATCTCCGTTTTCCTGTTTGATGTAGCAGCACCCTCTGCAGGGCCACGGGCCAGGAGCGGCAGACAAAAATCATACTGCTTCCTGATCTTGGCTGTTTGTTTTGTAATCTGAAATACATTTTTCTGTTCAGATAACATTGTGCTCCGCCACGCTTTCATCACCAACAGAACATTTTTGATGGTATCTTGTTGCATTGTCGGTCTGAGAGCTCAGTAATCTTGGAACTTGTTCATTTCCTTACTTCATGTGTTGCTCAAGAGAAGGAACCACATCCTTTACCTTCTTGTCAAAGAGCCTTACTGCCACGAAGATCAGAGTTCCCCTCACGTTTTTCAGATGACTTCTTGTAACAGAGAATAGGTTGATGCATTCATTTTACTACAGTTGAAAATGCAATGAATTTTAGAGAAGCTTCACTGATATGCACCGTCAAATTTAAACCTCCTGCAAACAGGAGCTTACAGACCCATTCTATGAAATTGACTTTTTCTTTTTGGAATGGTTTTGTAAAATCTTAAACTTTTTATTAGAATGCATTTGAATTTTAAAAGAAAATTAAAGAGTCTGCAGTATGATTTTCTATAGTGCAAAAAAATAATATCATTTTATTGTATTTGAATTAGTGTGAAGTATTTTACTTCATGCTTGGTTATTTTAAATTTTAAGTATTTTAAATTAAATATATATGTTTTTAATGCATAAAGAATTTATAAAAATGTTATCACATTAAATGGTATTTTTAATATATGAATTTTACTTTATTGTATATTTTACATTATTGTATGCTAAAGCTTGCAGCTCAGTCTCAACACACACACAAGTATAAATTCAGTACATCTGTCATACTTAAACTGCACTACTTGAAATAGTTGTTCATGTTATTCATAATAATAACATAAACTCTGTGATGCAGTGGAACCACACTGGGTGAGGCGTATATTGACTCATCAAATTTATTGGCTTAGACACAACCGAGAAAAAAAAGAAGCAGCAGAGTGTGAATGTGTCATAGATGTAAGTGACGTTAACCTCCAGAGCATGTGACCTTTCACATAGACCACTTCAGTTAGCGGCACTGAAATGGCAACTGCTCTGTTGGGTGTATCCTTTGCGCAATAGACTTGAGCATATGACACTTGCAAGACGTTTGTTTCACCACACAGACCACCTCTTCTTTATGATATCATACCCGTGTTTCGTTTCGTTTTTTTTTTAAATTACCTTTATCAAAGTAGACAGAAGCCAATATCACTTATTTATCACTTTTAGTGACATTTTCAGATTTTGTTAATGAGTTTCACAATGTGCTTTTTTTTTGCATATTTTATAACAGTAATTTCAGTAATGTCAGGAAACACCAGAGGTCTTTCAAATGTAACAAAATCCCCACGATATTAAAAGGATTCTAACAGTAGGACATGACATGATATGATGTCATGTGTCATGATATAATATTTAATGAGTCTGTAGATTTGTTTAATAGGTATAATTAATAATAGGTGGGCTGAGTCATGTGGATTTCTTGTGATGTTTTTATCAACTGTTTGAACTCTCATTCTGACGGCACCCATTCACTGAAGAGGTTTCATTGGTGAGCAGTTGTTATGATCCAAATCTGTTCTGATGAAGAAACAAACTCATCTACATCTTGGATGACTTGAGTAAATTTTTGGCAAATTTTCATTTCTAGGAGAAAAATTCCGTTGAATTCTATAAAAGCGATCTCATTCAAAAGTATTTTATTCACTCACTTCATATTAAAAGTGGCTTTATTTAACATTTTTAGTACCTAAATCTGCCTATAGTTATTCAGGAAGCCAACATAGTTTATATGTATAATAAATATAAATCTCTGACTTACACATAGAGTTAAAGACAAAAGTATTATTTTTTCTCCAAACATAGGCAACATCTCTATGGCCAAAAAAACCTCATTTCCAGCATGCATCACTTTTCCCCAGGTTGTCCTTAGCAAACTTCATTCTAGCTTGGAGGTGTCTCTTCTTCAGAAGCAAAGTCTTTCAACCTCACAGTTCATTCCTGTGCAGGGCTCTAGTGACCGTCTTCATTGAGACATCAATACCAGACTTGGCTAAGTCATTCACTAATGTCTTGGCAGTTGTTCTTGGGTCTTTAGAAACCTTTCTCGCTAGTTTTCTTTCCAAAGTTTTTGAAATCTTTTACTTCCTACCTCTGCCCATCTTGTACTCCACTGTGCTGGTCTCTTTAAACTTCTTGATAATACTTCTCACTGCAGTTCTTGACACTTGAAAAGGCTTTGATTAACCTGTGTATCCTTCTCCATCTTTATGAGCATTAACAATTCTTTCTCTCAAGTCTAAACAAATTTTTTTGTCTTTGCCATGATGACAGTGCATAATATTTTACTAGCTGTTTTGCGAGCTACTCATCCTCAGCTTAAAGTGCAATTTTAAATGCTTGACTGCATCACATTTTTTACTTTATTGATAGCTTTTAATCTTAATGCAACGGACCTGTCATCGGGACGTCATGTACAATAAAAGAGC
>JAUMHR010000099.1:3416542-3431298 GCA_032361145.1 Enteromius fasciolatus | reverse complement strand
TTTTTTTATGCAGGGATTTTTACCTTTATTAATAAAGTGATAAAAAAGTAGGTGTAGATTGAATAAATTAACATGTTAACAAATTACTTGTCTATGCATAAAGTGAATAACAAAATATACTGAATGATATATTGTAGCTGCATTTGGTTTACTAAAAGTGCATGAGCCCATCTCTCCACTGAAAAAAATAAAGTTTGTGGTCTAGGTATGCAATTGTCTGTATTTGTGTGTGCTTGTTTCTTAGCATGAGTCAGCTGATCTTGCTGTGAGACTTGCATCAGCAAACTGGAACTCAAACGCTGACAAAATATCAGAGAAAAGAGGAAAGGAAAAAAATGAAGTACAAAAACAGAAACAACTACACAGAATGACAAGGCCAGACGCAGGGCCAGGAGAGCAGCAGCCATTGGCGCTGCCATTCCTCATTGTTGTCTGCAGTAATGTAGTCAATGGTGCAGTGAGACTGGCCCCAGGAGCAAGCAGCAGACGGCCCTCCTCCACCAGCTGCTATTAATTAAACCCCGCCAATCCTGCTGCAATACACTCGCAAAACAAACCTACCAACAGTACAGCTCCTATATATCAAAGTAAAGTCAAAGTCCAAATCTCTAAAAGGGATTTTTACCTCTTAAAATTCACAGATTCACTTTCCCTGAAAAAGATGAGATCTCTCTCAGGCTGTCAGAATGCATTTCTTTAGCCATATTAGAGCAAGCATTGGTAAGAGTCTTTATTTTTCACAGCCCACTATGACCAATTGAGGTCTTGTTAGCAGAAGTTACTGCAGATACAGAATTCAATGTTGGCTTGATGCCACATGAGCCAATAATCACCCACTGATCTCTTGCACGCAATAGAAAATAGTAGCTGCATACTGCATTTCCGAAACATTTTTACAACATAAATATATTGTGGCTTTTTTAAGCTAAATATAGTTACTATTGCCATTATGGTCAACTGAATCAATATATGCATTATATATGATGCTGTTCAGCATTGTACATGAAACATGAAAGAAGATAGTTTCCATTGCAGTATTCCTTTGTGTTGCGTTTAAGATTTATTGGTTTCAAATAACAAAAGCATAAGCAAATCATACAAATGAATGTTTTGGATGAACTATCCCTTAAAATTTGAAGAGCAAAAGGTTTGTCTGATAAGGAGAGTCTCTCAGGTAGTCGGGTTAGCAAAAGGTCAGTTAGTCTAGAAATTGAGGAATTAACTGGCTATCCTGCAGTAGCATGAAGCAAAAGTAAGTTTTCTTTTCAGGGAACACTTAATTCAAAAGGCTATTTAATTTAAATGAACAGCCAAAGATAACATCCTAATGCGTTAAACGCTATGGGCAGTTAACAACTTAAAACTTGTGGAAAGTAGGGAACGAGGAGCAACCCTTGTCTGAAGGATGATTATATCCAGCAGCAGGAAAGAGATCTTTAAATTCACCAGCAGCTATTTCTGCTCTGATAGAAGGAGCCGTGAGACAAATGGTGAAATTTCTGAGAAAATAAGAGGAGACACAATCTGGCATGCACAATTAAAGAAACAGTTCACAAAAAACTCTGTCATCATGTATATACAATCATAATGTTTGAAATTTTCAATCAGGCACCAAATGGGCATTTCTTTGTAGAAATGTATGTAGCTATTTTTATACAATAATAGTTCATGGTTGACCACCACTTTCAAGCCCAAAAAGGACTCAAATTCTTTATACAAGTATCACAAGAAGTCTGCTATTTTCTCAAGCCATACATTATATTTCATATATATAAACTATTCACACTTGCACATATCACAAGCCTCACCTCGGGCCGCGAATCTTTGATGAAAACCTTTCAGCCAGTTTTTCCAGACTGCGAGAATACTCCAGTTGAATCTCGGCTTTGCGCCGAAAAAACTCCTGCAGGTCCTGCAACAGCTGGATCCGAGCCTCTGATTGCTGCTCCAGGCACTTGAACTGCTCCACCAACTGATTACGGATCTCTGAGCAACAAAGTACATATAAACACATTAGTTTGACTCAGCACAATTCTGGACAAATACATATACAAAGCTAGTTAGGTGCAGATGTACTTTCCCTTCACAAACAGGCCGAATCCATGATTTAATCCATACAGCTACTGACTAAAGAATTTCCATGAGTTTTCCAGTCATTTATGACTACTGGTTACAAATTATGGAAGCGCTTTTGTATTCTTTACACACATGGAACAATCATTTAAGTTGCTCAGCGTGCTTGTCCAGAATATATTCCATCGTCCATCCAATTTAGATAGAAAGGAAAACAATCTACCACATAATAGGAAATCTGTGTGCAAACTGGTAAAGGCAAACGGAGAAGTATACGTAGCACATCAAGTCAGACCTGTGCTTTGTCCTTTAATAAAAAATGGATGAGACTGAAATCCACACTTGTTTTGTCATGATCTAAGCTTCAGACTACAAGTTTACAGAAGTTCCTTATTTAACAAGAATGTGTGACGATGGTAAGAATTTTGAAGAAGTCACCCAGCGAATGAGCTGTCATATATATATAAAACATTCTTTACATATAATCAATGTATTTACATATTCATAGTCAACTGTGCACCGATAGATGACATTTACAAAGGAGTTAGCTAAACTGCTCAAAGTAATTAATCCAAAAGTTTCTCAAATGAGAATTAATAAAAAGGTTACAGTCACCTTCTTTATATAGTAGCACTTTCTGTATTAGAGTAACTAATATATAAGAACAAAGCCTGTTCACAGGAAAGCGCAGTTAATTGTAAAAAAACAGAGTGTGTTCTTGAACTGACTAGTTGCTCCCTCAGTGCTGAGAGGAAAAAAATTATACCAACACAACAGCAAAGAACAAGCAGCCAGTTTGAACAGTGCTAAAGTGAAGCTTCTTTCATGTGTCATATCAAAGAGTCCTGTACTGCTTCAAAGACTTGCTTTGAGAGAATATTCAATTTTTTGTATCCCCGGCGCTAAGGTTAACAGAACAATTAGACAACAATACAGTAGCTTGATGAAGTAAATGAAGCCTGACGTGAAGAAAGCTTGAAATCAAACACAACGTTAAGGTTGACAGCTTTACTGGAAATAAAATAAATCCACTGCAATACTGACTGACTTCAGTATAGCTGCTCAGGTTGAAAACTGTGATCTGCTGCTACCACAAAGCAACACATCAGCGCTAACCCAGTCAAGTTGTCAAAGTGCTTTTTCACATAAACAACAACACCTCGGAGCTACAAGAGAAGAATTAGCCATTACGTTTAACGGCAAAGACTGTCATGGTGTTGAAATGGAAGGGCCGTTCTGTTTTCCTGAGATGTTGTGCTGCGATGGTGAGCCACAGCGGAGCATTACAATCTTTGGTTAACCACCGAACCTGGATCTTTCTTTACAAGTGAGACTACCGCCTGCTGGCACTATTTGTGGCAAAACCCATGTGAGCCCTATTTAGAGGTAGCTTACATACTGAAGAAGAAAAAAACTATAACGTGTTGATGCAATTCTCACAGGTTGCTTGAAAACTTAAGCTTTTCCTGTTTTTTTCATTCTTTCTCTTTTTCACAGTTTTTCTCAGTGTGCGTTTGTGTGACAAAACAAGAGAGCCTAGAGGAACGCCCCAGAAACATCTGACACCGTTTCGCATGAATGGCAGGCAGGACTTTTTTGAAAATACTCTCGTAAAAGGAGCGGGTTTAAAAACCTGCAGCAGTGTGAGAGCTGAAAAATAGGTCATGTTGTAAGCGAGCTTCTCGCGGAGACCCTGAGCAATCACAGAATTATTCACAAGAAAGAGGATTCCAAGGGTGCTGCGGCTTCACTTGATGTCTGAAGCCCATAGCTGCTCTCGGAGGCAGAATGCTGTGAATTTTGGCCTGATGTGCCTTCAGCCCCTGTATAACTTTACTTTAGAAGCACTGAATTACTTACGGAAGGATTTCTCAGGAATACCCTCATCTGACGAGACCGAACTCTGTTGCAACCTCTGCTTGTTGATAGGCTCAGCAAATAACTAAACGATTGTGTCACACGATGGTCAACACACCACTGAATTATGCTTTCAAATCAAACACACGCTTTAAGGCCATCTGATTTCAATGAAAATAAATAGCCTGTCTCTCATATTAGCAAGCCGTGATGACTAAGCCATCTGAATAAATAGAGATGATGGATCCCTATTATAGAGCATTTGGAAAGTATGGTCAAGAGCCAAAAATACACAAAAGATCATCTAATTATACAGGCAACTAGCTTAACCTTTAATTTAAAGGTTTTCTAACAGATACTATCTATCAAGATACTATCAATTATCTTATACTATAATTATCAATTATCTTATATACTGTGCGTCATTTGCTTCCCCTCCCCCTAAACCATTGCCATCTGAGCCTTGGGTCAGTTTGTCTATATGGAGGAACTTGAAATAGAGTATTATAGAGATTCCTGAAATGTTCTTTGTAATTAAATCTCGTAAGACGAGCCCTCAGTAGGTGTTGGTCTAGAACTGTGGTTCCCAAATTGTGGTCTCCAGAAACCCTGGTGGTCTGTCCAAATCTCACCGAGACTGCATTTATTTGATCAAAAACACAGTAAAACTGTAATACATTTTACGATGTTATTTTATTTCTGTGCTGGCAAAGCTGAATTTTCTTTACTTTCACTACTGATCAATCCGTGCTAAATAAAAAATCTTTGACCAGAAACTTTTGAACAGCAGAGTTGGAAAAAAGCACAAAAACTTGGCTGAGTAATCAACTCTGTAATTTGTAATAAGGTTTTTTAATTGTCTCATTTCAATAATCTAACTCTGTACTTAGTTTCAGCAATCTCATTTAAATGAAATAAGAACAAAACAGAAGCCTGGGAAAAATTAGGGATGATTTGTACACCACTTAAAACTGCAGCTAATTTGTTCTGAAGTAATCTGTATTTTCTCCCAGATTTGAGGGTTATTTGATCCAGAATCTTTCAGAAAGCTTCCTAGATTACTGTAGAATTTGAACACCCACCATTCACAGTTCATTCAGTCTGTTCGTTTATTAAATATCACGGCTAATTTGATCATGCTTTCAGCTGCCATCAAGACAAGGCAGTTTCCTGAGCTCTGTTTAACACATTTCACCACGCTGAAATCCATTCAACAGTTTTTCTCCAAAAATCAGCCCAGAAAATGTTAAAAAGGTCTGTAGAATCCATCTGGGAAGAATCAAACGGTTAGTCTGAATAACACAACAAGATTTGTAAAAGTTTCTGAAGAAAATGTGAGTAGTGTTTCCTCATGCATATGCAAAAGTCCCACATTTGATGGTTTAGCACATTGCAACGCAGTTTCTAGGTTGCTCTAGCAAGCCACTTAAAAGATCAACTCAACCGATTCCACCCACAATAATATCATATCCTGCTCCCTAGATCAATAATGTTTTTCCCATTTTAAAGTCTTGCTCAGAAAGCAGCAGCAAAATCTTAAAACACCAAGTTTTGTTGCGCTTATGAGAAACTTTTTCAAATTACAGCATCATCTAACAAAACCCTCACAGTCTCAACAAGCTAAACTCTTCCACGCACCATTAATTGCACAAGTTCATTGAATTCACTTCTTTACAGCGGTGAATCGGAGACTCGAGCCTTTTTCAAGCAAAATAAATCAATACCAAATGGTTCCACCAAGTAATAAGCACTTAGAGTTTTACTGCAACACAATACCAGTGACGTGGACTTTATATGACACTGAAAGCTCTCCGTTCTCTAGTCTTTGCATGTACAATGCACTTATATTCCCAGACAAGCCGGTCTTTGAGTCTCTGCCGCCTTCTAACCCTCGCTGTCTCCAAATCATTCCACTAGTGGATTTGTGTTTTATTAGACTCGATTAAAAAGTTTCTATCTTTTCATCGTGAGTGCTACTCATCCATAGATATCTCAGTCTCTCGCTCATTACACACATTAATAATCCTCTTCAGATACACAGTGACTCAGATGCTGTTGTGTCAGTGAGACACTCTCTCTGCTGGAAAAGGGCAAACACTAGCCTTGGACAAAGAGAGCAGTGAAATGTAGTCACAGGAAATATTTCAGATGATAGAAAAGGGTGTTGTTTACCGATTGTCTGTTTGCCACTGTCTTCTAAAAAAGCATGATTCATTGGTATACTTATAAAACATTAAAAAGATAGTTTTCCCAACAACGTGTATGAGTTCCTGTTTTCATGATGAACACAAAAAAAGACATTTTGAAAAATGTTGGTAAGCAAGTAGTGGCTTTTTTTCAATACCATGATAGCCAATTGCTACAAGCTATTTTTTACCAACATTCTTTAAAAATATCTTCTTTCTTTTCTATGGTCTTCAAAGCTTTCGGAGTATACTCAATCACAGATGAGCACGGATAATATCTGTACTAAATTTAATAACTTGCTTATTTTGAAACAACTTTCTTTTTTACCCTGACCTCACTTAGACCATTTAAGCTATTAGAGAGATTACAAACATTTCTCCATCCAATCAATTCCCAAAGTACAAAATAAAGCTCCGTTCTATCTTTTTGTTTCACTTGAAAATATATCACATTATTAAAGTAAAATAAATTGCTATGCATCTAAACATAATGTCTGATTTTCAATGCTTTTTTAATGAGAAATGTTGTGTTGCCAATCTTGAATATCCCAGCATTGCATTACCACAGTGTTTCACATACTCACATCATCATTTTGGTCTTAAATGTTATAAAGTCTTCTATAAGGTTAATATATTTCAAGAACATCTGACTCATAACCCGAGGGCACAGCCCATTTAAATAATTCATTTAGGGCAAAGGCATATTATTCAGCAATTTTCCACCAATGCATTATACATTGTATCAAACAGTAGCTCAATCAGCATCTTTTCCAATCACTGCTCACTGCTTACCAATATCCAAACACGGAATGAGCGTTAAGCAGGAGTCATTTTTTAACAATGATTAAATCTTTGACTTGTTTCTCTTTCCTTTTCCTGTTCTTTTCTTTCCCTCTCGCTCCACCTCTCAGCACCCTTTTTCTCCAGCCATCTGTACAGCAAGTCCACTGCAGCAGTTTTGCAGAATTCACACTGAAGGTTACATAACACACACCGCAGGCAATTAACTTCAAACTGAATCTGATAAAGCGCCCCATCGGTTCTATTAAGGCCCTATTCATTAATGACAGCAAACCTGACCTTATGAGCCCATTAGTTAACTTATTAACCCAATATAAGAAAAGGCTAGAACAGATGTATGGTGCAAGATATGGATCTTTCTTGTGGAAAAGTTCCAGCACTCTAGAGAACAGAACTATGGGTGACATTTGAGCTTTAAACCATCGTGGACTTCCCAGTCCATCATCAGCCTCTTAGAGTCACTTTAAAAGGCCACAGATTTATGTGTGTATGTTTATAATGGACTGATATACATTATATTCGGCTGCCATGATGGCATTTATATGACGCCATTTGCCCCATAATGCCTTGGATCATTTATGTGGCATCATTCTTCAGAGCAAACAACCTTTGATGGGTGGTTATATTAGGGCAGACAGCTAGATCATACAGTAACTATCGTGACATAGAGTACAGAATCAGAAACACAATGCAAAAAAAAAAAGCTAATGCGAAAGCTAATATGCTTTTTATGTTCACCATCATAATCAGAGCATATGCAGTACCTTTCTATCTGAACAGATTTTTAAAATGTAAATTTATTCTTGTGATGTCAAAGCTGCATTTTCGGCATCATTACTCTTGAGGGTCAAATGATCAGTCCAAATCAGAAACCATACTGATTTGGTGCACATGGAAATTTTCTTATATCATTAATCTTAAAAACAGCTATGCTGCTTAATATTTTTGTGGAAACCATAATATATTCTTTGATTCTAAGTTTCCTTCTTGAGTTCAAAGTTTAAAAGATCAGCATCAATTTGAATTCAAAATCGTTTATAAATGATTTTACTGTCATTATCGATCAAGGTAATGCGCCTTTGCTGAATATTTATTAATTTCTGTAGATAAATGAATAAATAATTTTACTGACACCAAACGTTTAAAGGGTATGTGTCTAGAGAATGTTGAATATATTAAGGACTTACAGACAGACATTAAAACTGCGGCTGATATCAATAAACCAATAATATTTTTCAGAACTGATAAATGGCTTAAAATACAATTCTATGCTATTTTGTCTAAATAAATAAGATATAGTAATAATAATAAAATCCCTTAATACAGGTAAAATCAGGCATTGCAACATAAAAAACAATTCCTTCTCACTTCTTAACTATGACTTTTGCTTCAGCAAACTCCTAATTTACTGCTTATTAATAGTTAGTAAGATTGTTATTAAGTTTAGGTTTAATTAAGGAATCTAAAATATGGTCACGCAGAACAAGGCATTAATATGTACTCTATAAGTAACAATAAACAGCCAATATGCTACTAATATGCATGCTAATAACCAAGTTAACACTGAGAATTAGTCCTTACACTAACGTGTTACGAATGACTATATTTAACAGTAATATTAAATTGACAGATAGTGGCAAAAATAGTGACATACATGCATTCTCATGCATTCTTTAGATTCCCTTTCCTGTTCAGAACATGAACGTGTGCAGTTGTCTTCCTAACTCCACAAGAAAAGTCTATTAAACATCTGCACTCCACGGCTGATGCAGAGAGCCTGGGACATCAATTAACTGAAACTGGGTACATGAGACAATACTGCAGCAATATCGCAGTCCAGGAAGAGGATAATGTAATTCTGTCCTTTTTATCCAAGCAGACAAATCCAAAACACACTCTAAATTCATGAACACACACACATGCACACAAACACACCAGCTTCCCATCTATTTAACGCATTGATTTCTCCTCCCTAGCTGAAGTATTACCATCAGCATCCTGTGTCTATGTTATATGATCTGGCTTCTTTAGAGAACTCGAGACATGTCCCTTTTAGAGCCGGGCCTTCAATCACAGCTGTCTCCATGCCAGTCCCCCTCAAAGAGAAAAATGACTGTACACTGTCTCTACGGCAACGCACCGGGTATTCTCCCTGGAAAAGGTCTGAGGAGAGATGGAGGGCGCCGAGATGTTGACACATGCACATTTACACAAGGCAACATGACAAGACAATCATCTGACCTCTTTTGTTCCTGGCTACCTCTTGTGTAGCATCAATTTTTAGCCTTTTTTCCCTCTGGCTGTACAAAATGTCAAAACTGCAGCTCTCATTTGCAATTATGTCAGTTGCTGCTTAAGAGCATCTGGGTAAAGACAAAGAACATGAACAGCATCGGTCGTCCACACAAATCTAGATGCTTTTATGCTGGCTATAATGCAACCAATTGCATTATAGCTTTAATATCCAGGTATGGTGTTTCCATAAATTATTTTATAGCATGAAAACAGTAAACCAAATCAGGTTGTAGCCTAAATACTAAATTATTCATATAATAAATTTTAATTAAATTCAACACATTCCTATCTGTTACAGTAACAGTATTATTCAGAGCAGTGTTATTTTAGTATAACTGAGATACTATTATGTGTTTATTATTTTGAACCATTTTTTTTTGCTTTTCTTTTTTTTAGATTTTTCATTTTCATTTTTGTTTTTACCATTTGTGACATTTTTTTACTAATACCTGTGACTTTATTTATTTTCATTTTCAAATGTATCCTATTTTATGTAAAACGTTTATTTTATAACAAAGTAATACGAACAGTAATAGAAGTAATACAAATATTTTTTGAATGATTTTTCAGTTAACTATAATACCCCTAATTCAGAGATGCCAAACAACCTTGTCATTGAAAACAACAGAGAAAATGTAATGAAAAAAGACACATGATATACGTATAAAAATAGATATACATGCATAGGAGGAAAATAAAAGTTTTATAATGGTCCTAGTAACCAGAAACACCTCTTTGCTTTTGGTACCGGTTGTAAGAAAATTATTTACAGTAATTTTCAATTGGTTGGTAGTGGACAGCAGTGAGAAAAAAAATAGAAATAAAAAATTAAACATATAATTGTGCATAACTAAGATATTACATCTTTTATTTTGATACAGTGTATATCAAATCGAATGATGCAGATGCCAAAATGGTTGCCAGGTCCAAAAGAAATTTGGGACCTCAAGCAAACCCAGCGGAGACACACTGGTTTAAATCATTCACTACAGTAGGTCTGGACTAGGACTGAATGCATATGTAGCATGACATATGCTGCTAACAAGCAGTCAAGCACAGTGGGGCAATTTCACCACAATGGAATGATTCAGGATACGATTAATACGTGCTTCAGAATGCAGACTCACTACCTCAAAGATCCTCCAGAAAGCTGCAATGTAAAAATAGCTTCTTAGCTGCATCAGCCTGGCTTTATATTATCAACATGCCTGCAAACAGGAACAGAGAGGTCGATTCACAAATTGCCTTACAAAAGGAGCTTGACAAAAAAAAAATTCTGCAATGAACTTTAACTTAAACTAAAATGCGCTGCCATGTTGGTCGATAGATACATTTAAAAACTAAAGCAGTCAAGTCCAAAATGCTACTGAGAAGAAAGAGGAAAGCTGTAATTAAAATAAGCATCAGCAACACTGGGCATCAGCTACTTTAAGTGCTATGATGTGCAACTCTGCTTTAGTTGACATTAACAAGCTTTAATTAATGATGCAAACGTGCTGCTTGCCTTTCATCATACAACATTTTTTACATAGGCCTTAAAAATATCATACTTCTATAGAAAGATTGTGGGCTTGACAGCATGAATTTCCTTTCTCTTCAACAGAAATGCAGACTGGACATTCTGCTAAATGTCCTCCTCATTTTGTTTGAATCCCATGTGATCATATTTTTCTCCTTTATACACTAACGGTAATAAGTACATTTAGATATTTGGGGTTATTTTTCCTGTGAACTCAGCATTAAACACAATGAAATCATTTTTTTATTTTTCATTTTTTAATTATGCCCACTATCAATGTACACTTGATGAAATGAGCTCTACTGTGTAAATTGCCCATTAACCTTCTGGTATCATTTTTTACTGTTGCCTTGGCAATTTTTTTGCAGTATCAAAGGTTTTATTCAATGAAAACCTAAAAGTGAAAGTATAGTGAGTTGTCATACAATACAAAAAAAAAGTCAGAGGCTTTAGATAAGTTTGCTCTAAGAACTTTCTTCAAGGTCATCTGACTGTAATGATAGGTTTTCTCTTAAACGGATTTCAACTGGAAGTTATAGATGGCTTTGAAGAAAACAGACTAATCCCTGCAATTGACTGACTTCATTCTGAAGATCATCCAGACTGCAGTAAGTCAATAGTGTCGATAGACTCAGTAGGTGTCTGAATAGTGATGGTAAGCATCTTAAATGTTTCTTAACACAGGAAAACGAACTAAACGTAAGTAAAAGGCCCAAAGGTGTTAAAGGGGTCATCCGGTGCCACATGCACTTTTACAAGCAGTTTGAACTGAAATGTGTGTTGGGAGTGTGTGTACACAACCGCCCTACAATGATACAGATCCAGCAGTTTTCTTTTGATTTAATAAAAATAAGTTGGCCCTTCTGAAATCAAGCCATTCTCAAATGCATGTCAATGTGGCGTCACACCGACAGAGGCCATTCCCACAATAGTTGATTGACAGCAGAGTGTCACACAGACTGAACTGGTGTCTTACCTCAGACCTGCCCTGAGTGAGCCGTCATCAGACCGAGACGCAGAGACAAGAAAGACTCCTAAGAGATTGAGGTGTTTTGTTGTGGCATGTATTAAGGAACATAGCAGAAGTCATTTACCCCCGACATCTGAGAGACTGAAGACACGGAGGATTAACGTTACGTTTGGTTCTGAAGGAAATGAACCCTTGATCAACCAAAATGCGTTTATGCATTCATGATCCAGCCTCACCTACAGAAGCAGTGAGTATTATGTCTTTTAATTAATCTTTGCATATCACCTTTCCTAATAATGTGCTAATTAGCAGGTTTCACTATGAATACGGCTAAAAAAAGATCCTCTGAGAGTGCCTCGGAAAAGAAGGGCGGGGTCAGCGGAGCTCGTGAAGATTTAAAGGGGAAGTACATAGAACAGAGTTATTTCAAAAGAGCTGTTTTTGACAGGGTAAAATTAGCATTTTTAAACTATCTTTGAGAAATTTGAAAACAAACTATATTACAAAGTTTGCATTAAAGGAACCATATGTAAGAAATGGCCAAAACTGGTACTGCGATCACTTTCAAAATACTGTTGAGCGGTGTCTCCCCTCGCCCTCCCCCTCGACTAGAGATTGCCGGATAAGATGCAGGATCCAGGAATGATGAGTCATCGTTTTAATTTCCCAAACAGTTTATTAGATTTTCAATTTGATGACCAGCCTCCTCCACATGTGCTAACGTTACTATGCACAAACATGCACAACATGCCAAAACAAAAGATGACAACATAAACATCAGCTGAGGGCTTCAACTGTGCTTTTTCAACGAGAATATCCAGGCTGTACTACTGTTGTCAGTTATATGAGTACTTGAAATTAACATGTTTTCTTAATGCCTGTTCAACATAACAGAGACATTTTATGATTATTATTATAATACATTTCTTACATACGGTTCCTTTAAGACCCTAAAGAATCATATTAGCTTGTGGAAAATTGGCTTGAGTCCTGAAAATTTGTATGACTCCTTTAAAACACACCTCTTAGCAGTAACCATAAGAAAAAAGACGCAATTTCAAAGACAATTTAAACAATTATTTGTTATCTGAGTTGCATTCTACCTTTAGGCTGTTTAGAGCTTATCAGTGACCATTTGGAACAATGTTTTCCAGTGAACAGAGTGATATAAAGGGGATACTGAGCACCAGCCATTGCTGAGGTTTTAAAACACCACCCGGCGCCAAGGACCCCTGCCAAAAAACAAACCACCTGCTCTCCAGATCACAGAGGAGGAAACTTATGGAAAATGACAGAAGGAAAAACCAAAAGGACCTAGAAAGAAAGCTCAGATCACATGACAACACATATTACCACGATCAGTGGTTTAAAGGAGAAGTGAAGGAAATAAATGGAAAAAAAAAAAAAACTTGCACTTGGTTTAATGAGACTTGAGCTTTATCAATGCAATTATGAAAAGAAGGCCTGAATATGGTCATGCCAGACTCAGACTCAGACAGCACACCCACAGACCGCCCACAGTCTGTTCTCAACCATCTGATGCATACTGAACACAAAAATGGCAAAAACTGTCTGAAAATTTGCTTCATTTTGGATTGTTGGATTGTTTACAAGGTTAACACAATGTGCAAATCTTTGAAGGATACTAAGATTTGTTGCCACTAAGAAGGACAGTAAATTTCCACAACTAGATCTACATAATTGCACACTGTGTTTCCTAAGTTGCATTTTTAAATTAGTACTTTTGATAGCAAAGTCAACATAAATGTCATTTTTTTCTTAAGCCTGGTTCTGAATAGACATTGTTGTGCAGTTATTTGAACTGCAATTTTAAACAATTTTCCTCCTTCCATATCACATCTATTACAGTAGTATCAACTATTTTACATAAACCATGAAAGTTACCAAAACAAAAACAAACCCTGGTTTTTCACTTTATATGTACAGTTAAAAAAAAAAAGACCATAAATCAAAAGTCTAAACTCCTGAAACTACACATACCATACAGAAACAGTACCTTCTATACAGTATTATTCAGTATTCGATTTGAAATGTAGTGACTGAGACGTGCAAAATAAAACCACTACTGATAATGTCCAGCCCTAGGGTGTATTTGGACGCACTGGACTGTTCTGTCCTGCTTCTGAAAGCTGGCAGACCCTCACTGCCAAACCCTGACCCATTACATAACACGCTCCCTGTACAGACACTCTGATTATGACAAGACTGAAAAGGAGAGAGGACAAGCAGGAAACAGTCCTCATCCACCCTCCCCATCCTTCTCTGCGTGAGGGGAAAGACTAAAAAGTCCAATTCTACAGCTCCAGCTAGTTCTCCACTTTGAGCCTCTCTATTTAAATGCAAATAAAGCTGTGTGGCAGCTGAACAGCTTGGACAGAGGTGAGGTACACAGCCCCCTGGTCCCTCTGGGGCCCTTAACCCAGCACTTATCCGCTGGGTGTTAAAACTATTCATTTATAAGCAAACAGCTGATCAGAATCTAAGGGTCTCAGACAATTTCTAAAAACAAATAAGGAAAAGTAGTCAACCGTAATGTGCCCATCTCATTTTTTTATCCATATCAAGAAGTTGGGTTAGCTATAATTAGAACATTAGCAAAATGTATACATAAGGTCCCCGAAATGTTTTATTTTAATCACCTATTTTGTCCTTGCTAGGTCATTTTAATTGCTCCTGCAGCGTGACTAATGAATTTTGAAGTACAAATACCTGAAAGTCCCTCAATTCAAAGGTCATAAAAACTGTGATGAATATTAATTGTAAAAGAAAAATTGCAGGACATATCAACCTCGCGAAACTACCCATATCAGTTGGTACAGAAAGTATTCAGACGACCTAAAATTTTTCACTCTGTTCACTTTGTTATATTGCAGCCATTTGCTAAAATCATTTAATCAGTTAATTTTTTCTCTCATTAATGTACACAAAGCTCCCCATACTGACAGAAAAACACAGGGTTGTTGACATTTTTGCAGATTTATTAAAAAAGAAAAACTGAAATATCACATGGTCATAAGTATTCAGACCCTTTGCT
>JAUMHR010000099.1:3370305-3406581 GCA_032361145.1 Enteromius fasciolatus | reverse complement strand
TTCAAAAATAATTAACCCCTCCCCCCCCCCCCCACACACACACACATCACATCACAGCAGAAATGTACAACATAATCCATGACTTTATCATGCACATACTGATTTAAACAATACTTGTATATAATCTGACTTAATTTGTTTTGTACACATCTTTGAATTGCTCTTTTTCCAAACTAAACCTATAGCACCCTCCCTGCATTCAATGGTCATGTTTGCACTAACCCAGCAAAGTTATTTTTAGACGTCCTAACTTTACAAGGGCAAGTTAAAAATTGCATTTAGATTGGGGCACCCTAAAATGCAACAAGACGGCAATCTCCCTGATGCACCATGAGGAGGCTCAAATACATATTTGGCTACAAAGTGCCTGTCCTATCTCAAAGGTTAGAGTTCAGTTCTTTTAAAGGAAGAGTTAGGAGAGTGCTCATGGTCGGTTTGGTTAGAGCAATAAACTGGCTCAATACTACAATCACATGAACATAATAGAGCTTTTTTTCTTGACCACATTGTAGTTGTGTCACTTTTGCACAAGATGCTCCATTCTTGGATTAATGAATGAGAACCCAGCAAACGCGCTCTGGTCCATGGAATCGATCAGGCCTTTCTCGCAGTGTGAGAGACGGGGTTTCTCACTCAAAAACTCCCGGTCAAAGTTACTGCAGTCATTTGGAGCTTTCTACGATTAAATAAAAACAAAAACAATGAGGAAAACAGAGAAAGACATGACAATAAAAGAAAATGTGAGTGGGAAAACATACCACTTTCGGTTTAAAGGGGGGGTCAACTTCTTTCCTTTCTAAAGCAGGCCAGTTGACAGTCTTAAAGAACATGTGGCCTCGTATATTATCCACAATCCCTAAACGGCGTGATGGGTCACGCTCAAACAGCTGTGAACAGATGAAATAAAGATGAACAGTGTAATAGCAGAAATTTAATTTGTGTTGTTTTTAATGGTGTAATATGTGTACCCTTTCAAGCATGTCTCGAGTATCCATCGTTATCCAGCGCGGATAATGAGGTGTGTCCATTCGGATCGATTCAAACAGTTCATCCTCATCGTCACCGTGGAATGGAGACTGTCCGATCAGCATCTCATACACCAGCACACCAAACGACCACCAGTCTACGGAGAATGAGTACTGCTGACCCAGAAGAATCTGTGATTTCCACACACAAAAGCATCAGGTCAATACCAGGCTATTGCCAGTCTGAGAGTAAACCAGCGCCAAAATGAGTACCATACCTCAGGAGCAATATAATCTGGAGTTCCACAGAAAGTTGTGGCCCTATTTTCCCCAAACACATTCTCCTTACACATTCCAAAATCAGCTATTTTTATGTGACCATCTCCATCCAACATCACATTATCCAGTTTGAGATCCCTTTGCAAAAAGAGAGACAACAGTGCAAAATGATCCAGAAAGCCTTTCTATGAATTTAAAAGTAGAATAATTAATAAACCAATAAAAACAATGAAAGAATTATTATGTTTACCTGTAAATAATGCCTTTGGAATGGAGAAACTGCAGGCCACACACTATTTCTGCTGCATAGAACCTGACAGGAAAAGTCCATTCAATACAATTACTTAGGTGCCATTTATACACAACAAGTGGCCATTAAATCAAGGGTTCAACTATTTTTTGTAATTATATGCGTATGTGACATACGTGGCTCTGTACAGATCAAAACGCCCCTTTTCCTGTATATGAAACATCAAGTCTCCTCCATTCAGATACTCCATCACAAAAAATAAGTGCTCCTGTTAAAGATAAAGGTAACTTTATAATAAGGTGTTATTTGTTAATGCATTAACTAACATGAACAAACAATTAACAATGCATCTATTACACTATTAATCAATCTTTGTTAATGTCAGTTAATAAAAACACAGCTGTTCATTGTTTATTCATGTTAGTTAACAGCGCATTAACTAATGTTAACAAACACAACTTGTGATTTTAATTAATAAATACTGTAGAAGTATTGTTCATTCTTAGTTCACGTTTACCAATGTTGTTAACTAACGAACCTTATTGTAAAGTGTTGCCAAGATAAACGACCTCATGAGACAGGTTTGTGGTTGTTTTTTCTGTAAATGTGTGTGATGTACCTTGGTTTGAAAAGTGGAGTAGAGGTGTGTAAGAAATGGATTATCCCAGGCGAGAGCCAGCACACGTTTTTCTACCATGGTACACTCCACATCATCATCCATCAACACCACATCCTTCTTTAACGCCTTTACTGCAAACCACTCACCAGTTCCCTTTAGTTCAGCCAACAGCACCTGGACCACAGAAAGATGATGAACGTGTATTTGTATATAATTGTGTGTTTTTGTAATAGCAAAGCTTGTTTGTTACCTTGCCAAAACTTCCCTTGCCCAACACTTTGTGAAAAACGAAATGCTCAGCAGTGATCCGTGTTTGGTGGGTGATTCGAGAGGTGGGACGAGGACTCGAACCCTCCCACACACGACCGTAAGGAGCCACATCTGCAATATAAAATTGCTTTTAAATAAAAATAACATTTTTCATTCTTACAATTAGTTACTGCCAGTCACGCTTACCACTAACATCAGGAGTTTTATTAAAATCCTGGTAAACTGCGACATCCTGAGTGTTGCTCTGAGAGTTGCTTTCAGGTCGCTTGGTGGATTTCTATGATGGCAAAAATATGTATAAACATAACAGCATTAATGTGTTGAAATAAGAGTTTGTAGTATATAAGCGCCTCATAACTTGGACTTGTGCCAACGTTAATATTTACAGTTGAGACTTGGGTAAGAGCCTCTGCCAGTAGTTTCTGGTTGATGCCACACAGGTTGGCCACTTTAGTCTGGCATTTATGATGAACATTCATGGAGCAGTCTGAAAGAGAAGAGATGATTGCAAACCTATATTTAGTGTCCTACATATTACAAAAAGCTCTGTAATTACAAATTTAACCAATTTATAGAGCTACTGACCAGTGTTTGGTAATTACTTTTAAGTGTTTCTTAATACTAATAAGCTTTAAAGCATAATGTAAACAGATAATGGGCCCTTTCCATCCATACACAGTATACTCACCCTCGCATTTGAGGCCTTGTTTGACAAGACCCCACAGCAGACTGCCACAATGGTCACAAAAGGTGGGGCTCATGTAGTTGTAAGTCTTAAAGCGATGTGGCATGTCAATCTTAAAACGCTCCTTCTGAAACTATAGGCACACCAAGACTTTAAAATAGCACAATAAAAAATAATGATAAATACAATACAATAATAAATACAATTCATACCATAGTGTCTCTACTATTGGCTGCAGTGCCCGTGCACCTTCCGATAATTTTATCAATACACTTCTTGTGGATGGCTGCATTGCATTCTGGTGTAGAAAAAAATATATAAAGGTTTTAAAGGGGAGCTCAGCCACTGGGAGAATTTCAGAGGCTCTGTGTGTTCACAGTGTTGCTTTATTCTGAATAAAACAGGTAAACAGTGAACAATGGAAAGCAATCCATCCATGTAGGTCACATTCTTACTAAAGCAAACTGTGGACAGGTATTGAGAATAACAGAAAATAAAACAGAATAATATACTTACGTCTACATTTGTATCCTTGCTTGTTAAGACCCCTGGCAAGCAAAAGACAAAAGAAAATTATAAGTGTGTCTGTGTTATGAGCTTTTTCCATCTTACTGAATAATCAGGACTGACCAAACAAAATCTCTGCAGACAGAGCAGAAGGTGGGCTGCCTGAAGAAGGTGGCAATGAACTCATGGTTCTTGATGAAGTGAATCTTCGCCTGTTTAATAGCTCCACGACGGCGATTAAGAGTTGGAGCCTCCTCTTCTGACACTAGTGACTGACGGCAGTCTGAGAGCAAAAGAGATTTTGAAGTTGAAGTTGATGACAGGAAACTTTTTAACAGTGATTTAATAATCTTTATTATAATTAACTTATTTATAGACATAATATATATTATTTGGTTTGTATTAAGACCAACTTTTAAATTGTCTACATTCTGTACAATTCAATTTTTGAACAAGCAACTCTTGCAAACATCACCCAAGAAACACACCCAACTGGGATCAAGTAAATCCACAACCAGCCTAATTATATCGTGCTTAAAGTCTGAATAATCAACCAGTTTTTCTACCAACTCACAGATTAGCTAACACCATAAATATACTACTGTTCATGTTTGGGGTAAGCAAGATTTATTAAAGGAATTCTTTTATTCAGCAAGTATGCATTCGATTGATCAAAAGAGGTAATAAAGGCTTACACATTGTTAAAAATATTTGTATTTTAAATATATGCTTTTCTTTTAAGAATCCTGAAAAAATATTTGCAGCTTGAGTGTTTTGAACTGTAATAGTGATAAGAAATGTTACTATAGAAACAAATTAGAATATTAGATTGATTTCCGAAAGACTATACAGTATAACGCTAAAGACTGGAGTAAAGGCTGCTTTGCCATCACAAGAATGTTATATTTTATTTATTTTACAGTTTTTTGAATTAACAATATTTCACAGTATTACTGTTTTTTACTTGATTTTGATCAAATAAATGCACCTTGGTGAGTATGAGACAAACAAACCAAAAAATGTACCACCCTCCAACTTTTGCACTTAGTTTTGCAAATCTGCAGTTAAGCATTTTGTGTTCGAAAAACAATAAAACAGAAAGAGATAGGATGTCTGAAGAAGTCCCAGTCAAGCTGTTCTGACACGTTCAACAAAGACATTCCTATGCAAAGAACTTTAAAAGGAGTCCAAATGGATTCACACACGCCCATACACTTGACCCCTCCCACAGCTAACAGCAATAGGCTAGATTCAAGCAGGGATTGAAACATCTGTTGAGAAGGAGCTCAATGGTGGCCCTAAGGTAAAAAAACCATTATTGCCTCGGTGTGGATGTACTAAATTAGAGGAGCATAATAAGAATAACTTTTATTAAAAAAAATAATAATAATTTTTGTCTTACGTTAATCATTCTTAGCTGTGTTTTGTAATAATTCTTTCAGATCGCTTATTTGATTGTGATTGTGTCTTACCTGTATCTGTGTCCTCCAAAAAGAACTGTACAGACATCATAACCTTCCCTGAAGGCTGCAAATCAACCTGAAAATGAAGCAAGACTATATAGACCATTACCTGTAATTGTACAAATGCTAACTGCATACGGATGTATAGACGTGACCACATTGTCACATACCCAAAACTCTGCACGTCCGTTTGCCTTCTTGCATCGTTCTGCCAACACAGACACACCCACAGTAACTTCTGCTAAAGGTTCTTCTGCGGTTCTCATTAGTAGTATTTGTATGACACGTCCCTCATAAATATGTGCATCAAAAGTGGATCGCCAAGCAGGATACATGGTAGGCTTCTTCTGGATCAATGTTTTTCCTCGCTCTTAAAGGGAAATGAGGACATTTTTGATGCAACTCTGTTAAGTCATGCCAGTCCTGATACAATAATCATCCATAAAAGTGATATTAAACATAGCAAATGATAGCGCTTTTAGTCGCAGCGAAATTAAGGTCAAGTATGAGAGCGTTGCATTGTGAGAAACAATATTCTGTGAGTTCTGTTCTAAACTACTCATTTGGCAAAATGAAGCAGGTAATCCGGTTCTCTGCAGATGGAGGATTTGCATGTTGTTCTGAGTACATACAGTGTACTGCAAAAAACAGTGCAAGACGCATGGCAGAATGCCAGTCCAAACATAGCCATGCACTTGAAATCCATTACACAAATATAACCGCATACACATTTACTCACCAGTGCTGAGAGCCTCTTTCATTTTGACGGCACAGAATGGTGCCTCAGCCATTGGCGAGAATGTGCCAAGATCATAGGCATTAAACGCAATCCTCAGGAAAGGGGCCATGGCAACCCCTCAGGCACAGCCTAAAAAAAGATTCAGACAAGCAAAATTCATTACAACAGCCAAATATCAGCATATTTGCATACAGCAATAAAACAAATAATTTTTGTAATCATATTTAAATATGCAATCATCATTTTGTAATCTTAAACCAAAACCTATACTTTATTCATTCTAGCACATGTGCCTGCGTAGACGACTGTTTGGATATTCCTGTTGAATTCTCTGCTAGTTCATTAAATCTAATAGTTGCTTTGTTGCTCTTTACAATGCTTTGTTACTTGTAGTCAATTATCACCAAAAACAGTCATCCACCCTCTCTCTGACCTGTAGTATTACCCGCGCCTTTGAGGCTTCAACATAAATGCTCTTTTAGATGTCAATGAGACTGAGTGCTTCACTGTAGTTCCTCGAAAGCTGCTGCTCTGCTGGTTCAGAAAACAATCCATGCCGACATGATCAGTGACCCTGAAATAAAATATTCTTGAGCAGCAGTTCCTAACACTTGGATTCTTCAGAAAGGTATGTAGAGTGGCAGGTGACACAACCAAAACCAGCACAATTTAACTCTTCACATTATTATTTACAGTGTATAATACTTCCGTCTTATTATCTCACACTGAACAGGGGGTACTAATCTTTTACATACCAAACAGGCTTCTGAACATCAGAAAGTGTTTAAGGAATACATTTGAAATTTTGATTTCTGAAGGTTGCAGTTATGTGTTCAACATGTTTGATATCAAACTATACAAAACGTGGGATATTTGCTTTGATGTGCTTTTTTTAATTAGAACAGTGACTAAGATTATATATGGAAAATATTCAATGCAAATATGTTTTTAAATATATTTCAATGTCTTTTTCTGAACTTTGATTTAATTCTCATGCAACAGGACCATGTTTAAAAAGGTTTCCTGGTCATCTGTAACATTACCCATCATTTATCATGTTTATTTCTATTACATGATCTTGCTTTATTATTGTGGATTGGAAAATTTGGAACATGGCCTAGATGAGATATTTAGGTTATGGTAATAATTGGGGCTTAAATTGACCAGTCTTGTATAACATAAGTACTCCACCCACTTCTGTCGAAAGCCAATGGCGTGACTCAGGCTGTGACAAAAAAAATTCATAACAAACTAGCTTGTTGTATTACAGTGACTGGATTTAGACTGCATTACTACAGAGTGCGTAAGAATAAGAAAGACGGGAAGAGAGAGATTTGAACACACCCATACATTCACATACACACTGCTGTGTTTCAATTAGACAGCGCACTTGTGGAAACATGTCTGAAACCAGCACAGAAATGTCCGAACATGTTGCAGCATCTCATTTGAAAACCTAAATCTCTGCTTGTGTTTGTGTATATATATGTGTGTGTGAGAGACAGTCGGAGCTAGTGAATCAGTGTTGTGGAAGAATGTGTCAATAAAATAAGCTTGCAGCACAGTACAAAATCGATTTTTAAACTATACATATCCAGTCTCTCTAGATTATCACATGTGCATCATGAATCCTGTTCAGCAAAAATGAATAAAATAAAACTATTTTGGGTCTGTGGACCTGTGCTAGTATGTATGAAAATAAGTGAACGACAAAAGAAGCGAGACAGCGAGGGTGGTATGTTGGGCAGGCAGGTGGTTAACAGGCTCCATGTGGTTTCCTGGACTCAATAAGTTAAAATGAGTGCTAGGACATCTTTAGTTCTTATATGCCTTATGATAAGCCATAATAGTAGCTAAAACAATTACAAGGGAGTAAGAAGTGTGTTTTGTTAGGTAAACTAGTACTATTGCTAAAAAGGATTAGTGGTTTGTTCTAATCCCTAAACCCAAGTATTGAACTGCTTGTATAGGAAACAGGGAACCGAAACAGTTTGGCTAGCAACATTCTTCAAAATATCATCTTTTTATATGTTCCAAGTAGGAAAAGTAAGTCATACAGGTTTGTGAGTACTTGATGAATAAATGACAGAATTTCCATTTAGGGGTAAACTCTGATCTTGGCTATGAGTATGACTGATCTTGGGTAACAAATGGTGCAATTTAAGGAGATTAAGGTGTGCTACATATTAGGATTTTACTTCATAAATACTTCAAAGTATCTTATTTGACTTGCCCTGTAAGCAACCACCTAGAAACCAATCAACAATCGGAAGATGTTAACAGCTGCATAACTGAAATCTAACTGCATATAAAACACAATTCTGATGGAATTATCAATATGTTATCAAACTAACTGTAGCCAATTGCTTTAACATGCATGACATACATAATTCCTGCACACTAATTTTGGAGTCTTTCAGTTCGCTAATGACAAAAGGAACAGCAGGTTTCATCACTCATGTCCACAACATCTAATGTACGGGACAGGAAGGAACTATCGACACCCTTAAACAGAATGAAAGAGTGGTATGGTGTAAACTGCTCAACCACAGCAGGATGTGTGTCTCCAGGCAAATAGTTATCATGCCAGACACATGCTGGTTTAGTGATGGATTGTTAATATTAAAGGAAATGGACTGAAATCTGTCAACAAACCACAACAACAAATAAAATGGTAGATAATTACTGTAAAATGTGACATAACCATTTCTACCATGCCCTGACACACACATACACACTCACTTAGTCATCTCAACCAGAACCACGCTCCATCTGTTTTGTGTAAAAGATCAATAATCATTGATATTTTGTACAGGACCATGTCAGTGGTATTTTGGACCCCTCAATATCACAAACTGGAGCGATTTATTGAATAAAAATGAAAATATTATAACTCACTGTAACAGTTGCTACCTAGTTGTTGTACATCACAGCATTTTTAAGTAACGTTATCACCAGCTGACTCGCCTGTAATGTATTCAAGTGCTGTCTAGGTAGGTCATTAGGTTGAGACACAACCGCTGTTGTCTTTACAACTAACGTTACGGAGAAGTGTAGTCTAGCAAGACGGAGTGTGAAGACGCAGATTCTGTCAAGGTCCAGTAGACAGCGGCGTTTACGAAAGAGTTGTGTGAAACTGCGCCCTTTTCATATCACTCCAACAGACTAAAGATATGTTTAAGGTTTTTAGGAAAATATTAAGTCATAAAAAACACTGAGGAGGAGAAGGATTTAAGTCGAATGTATCTGAAAACACAGACCGCCTCTGAGGTCGTAACGTTAGCTCGAATCCGTTCAGCGCATCAATAGGGAAAAAGCAGCGAAGAAAATGAGTCAAACACTCTAAACGCAACATCACCAAAGTTCTGTCACGACCAAGCCATATTCGAGCAAAAAAAACAACGAACGGCTGCTAACTTCTTACCTCTCCTCCGGAAGAAGCGGACTTTTCTCTGAGCCGCCTGCTCGCTTCAGTGATTGAGCCGTTTGAGGAAGTACAAATCGCTCGTGGAGTTCTGAGCAAAGTAGGGCGGAGTGACGTTGCACAGGTGCTCTCTTTCTTCGTGCGATCCCTCTTCTGCCTCGCGCGCGCTCAGATGACACTTTAATAAGCCAGTGCGTTGAACAGAGAGCACAGGTGCGTTTGTGGAGTCTGTATCAGTCCATCCAGTGTGTATGTGAGTGACCTCTTGCAAAGGGCTCACGTGAAGGGCAGGCACTGGCAGTGTACCTCTAGATGCCCCTTTATTGAGAGCAACTCTATGGCAAGCCATTTCAACATATATTCCACATTATTTTAATTTATTTATTTTTCTTTTTGCAACTGTTCTGATAATTAATAGTATATATTCTAGAAGTGACCAGTAGCAAATAAGTATATTATGTAAAGACAAAGGATAGTGACTAATTATCTACAAATCATTATTGGAATAATGTTATCCATATTATCATAAAGGACCCACTCAGAAATTGGATGTAAATGGATTGTCAAGTCATTTTCAAGAAGGGGAAGCTGGATCATTTTGATACCACGAATGGCACTAAGCTTAAAAGATGGGAGAGGACAGAATACACACACACTATAAGTCTTCTACAATCTGACATGGGTTTAAAATTGAACTGGAAATTAGGTGCTGGGCGTCCGGCCAGAGGAGAACTGGCCCCAACTAAGCTTGGTTTCTTCCAAGGTTTTTTCCCCCATTCTCTCATGGATGGGGTTTTGGTTCCTTGCTGCTGTCGCCTCTGGGTTGCTTAGTTGGGGACACCTGATTTCTAGTGATTATCGTCGTCTTGAAGACAGAGACTCTGCATTTGATAAATAAATTGTTTAATTCTTGTCATTATACAGTACCATCACTCTGTTCTCCCACTTAATAATGTTCAGTGCTTTGCTACAATCTGTATTGTTAAAAGCGCTATATAAATAAAAGTGACGGATTGGTTGATTGATTGAATTATGGCTTTAGTTTTTTTTAAAGTTACATTTTAGGTTTTTGTAGGCTATGCCTTTATTTTGTGATAGGACAGTAGAGAGTTTTACAGGAAGCATAGGGCAGAGAGAGAACCTCAAAGAACCTTCAATAAATCTCAAGCCAGGAACTCAGGTCGCAGGAGGCACAGCTGCAACTACTTGTGAGTGCCGGGGCACTGCTATTGTTTCTGGCAACAGCGTATTTACTTGGACCCTCCGCATCACATTTGAGATTGTGGGATCGCATCAGGGCCCCCTCTCCCTCACCCTCGCTGGGCCCTTGGTGTCCTCCATGATTCATATTCTTTCCAACAACAAAGAACTTGAATCTGACAAACTTGTTATTACAGTTTCAGAAATGGGAAGCAGAAAATTTCCAATAGCACATGAAGGCAACATAAATACTACCACTGAATATTTAGTCAAATTTAAAACAATACTAGCGGTAATACATTGTAATTTTACAACTATGTTGGCATACTGGTAACACAAAATGGAATCATATTATTATTATGGACTAAATATTAAAGCAGCTTGCCACATGTGCCAGTGTTCTGTCCACAGCTGGACACACATGCAAAGAGAAACAGTGATTGTGTTGGCTGGTGATTTACAGATAGTTTACTCAAGAGGCATTGAGATGAGGAATAGATCCCGTGTCTGGTTTCTATATTGCATTCATGGAATATTACCTATAAAACATACACTGAAAGGTCACATAATTGTGGGTGTTAAGGACACAAAATGTGAAAATCAACATCCTTCTGTGTGTGTGCTTGTAGTCTTGTCCTGCTTTCCTCTTCTTGGTCCGCAGTGCTGTGGAGTGTATGTCCTAGATTTAAGTGTGTGGGTGAGATTTAAAAAAAGCAAAGAAACAACAGTATGTTGCAGAGCCTATGTGTGTGTAGATATCTGGTGCAGAAATGGAGTTGGTGAGGGGGCTGTTTTGCTACCCCTTATCTGTAATCGAGCAGATCTACACAGATAAATGGTGTATTGTAATAATATACGTAAAGTAATTAGAGTACCAATTAAATCATATTTAATCATTCGTCTTTGTCTTCTATGTTTATGAAAAGAACATCAGATAAGTACGCAGATGAATTAGTTTGAGTGTACTGGTGTGCATAGAGTGAAGTTTACAGTGCTGCATAAACTTTGCGTCTGACACGCCCTTTCACACAAAGATGCACACACTCTGTAAACAGCTGTCTGACAGATCAGTAATACCTTATATGTCAGTTTCCAGCAGTAAAACAGAAGCCACATTTCTTCTTCTTCGCACCACAAACCCATGAAAAGAGTGTAAGTATTCTGTAACAATTTAAGTGGAAATACACATTGACATGTACGTTTATAAACAGCACCAACTAAAAGGGAAGTGGAAATATGAAAGAAAAAAAAGTTTTTTATAGAGATGAGTTTATTTCCTGTGTATTATTAGTAGATCAGGGCAGCTGGCATGATTTAGAAAATGAGAGATTACTTGGATATTTATGTCCCTACGCAATGTTAGACTAGGTAATTTACCTGAAAAAGAATAGATAATGCTTCTGTCTATTGTTGGAAAATGAGAGATCTTTTCCTCCCCCTCTCTTCATCTCTTTGCTGCAATGCAGAGGAACATAAGACACTTAAAAGACCCAAAAGTGTCACGACAATGTCACTGTGACACTGCCACAGAATCATACACACTCTCACACTCATTTTCTCTCAATCTTTCTAGGTCATCATTGATATTTTCTTGCTCTGGATATGAAAGAATAAAAACTTATTATTCCATAATATGTAGCTATCACCTTTGACCTTTACATGCATCCTAATAATGATCTTTCTTTAATTCATTATATGACCTAAAAAGATAAAACTGTTTATAATTTACAGTTTATTTGATGAGTCATTTATCTATTAGAACCATGCATAGTAATTACTATGCTCATGTAGGCAATTTCTGGGGTATATGTCTTATTGAGAAAGGTGGAGTGGGTTGGCCTACAAGCAGCCTAATTAAAGATGTTTTGATTAACAATAATAATCTCAAACACACAGCTAACTATCATTTTGGTCAAGTACTTTGAAGAAGCCTACTTAGGGCTGTGTGGAAAAAAACATGTATTTAAACTGATGTAAATATAGAGTTTGTTATTCCAAGCTTGAACCATCCAGAACTTTATCAAGGCTTTTAATGCTCTGCTTGATTTTCTTAAATATATTTGAATGCCAGTTTTAAATGCAGAACTGATTCAACAAGACTCTCAAGTTTTGTAATCAAAAATTGACTCTATTTACAATTTAATTACCTGAAATCCAAGAGTTGTCTTTGTCATACTATTTATTCTTTTGGCTTACGTCATTGAGCCCCTCCCTCTGACCGTGTGTCCACAACCAACTGCTGGTGGTCCTTTCTATTAATATATTCAAAATATATGGCATTCACGAAACTGTTTGCAAATTATTTTATGTTGAATAAGGCATAACTCGTAAATATGTGGTAAAACTAAAGCACAAACCTTGTTCAGAGAAGTGTAGTGTACAGTCGCGTAAACTACATACACCCCCGCAAGAGAACAACTCGTCCTCTTTAATAAAGAATCTGCAAAACAAGCAACCTAGATAGCATCAGCTGCATGCTTCCAAAATGTCCAGTCAAGCTAACTTACCTAACGTGCCATATAACCAAAATCCTCGCCAACTGCTGGATGAAAAATAAGGTAAAATGCTGCGACATGTTATTGTTTTTTCAGATCTTTTTTTAGAGTTTCTGAATATGCAAATGCATTTTATCTAACAAGAAAGAACGATGATTAATTAATTGATACATGCTTGTGGGTGTATGCCTCTGTCGGATGTCGTCAGCTCAATTATGTGCTTGATTACAGCTTAGCACTTGTTCAACATAAGCCTGAATATATATATATATATATATATATATATATGTAGAAGATGGACAATGCATATCAAAGTAACTGATAGAAAAAGCAAATGAATAGTAAGGGATGGAGGGAGGTAAAATGATGAATGTGTCTCCTATTTGGGACAAGGTGTCCGTAACTTTCAGGTACTCCAGAAAACAAACTCTCATCCTTGCTCTCTCACTCTGTTCTGGGTCACATCGTCTCCTGGGGACCTGGAAGCAGGGCAACGTCAGCCCTCCCTCCCCTTTTCTTCATATCCCTCACACAGTCTCAATCTGTAATACACTCTTTAATTACCGAGTTCAAGATACTTAATCACAGAATTGCATCTCTAAAATTCACTCTCTGTGGACTCAACCTGACTGTCGTTGAAAAAAAACTTAAAAAACATCAGAGTTTCAGAGCTAATTATAAACTTACTGGTTTGTGCTAAAGTACATCAACCTAAACCTAAGCTGCACATGAAAGATTTGCATCTTGAAATACATTTGAATGGAACAGAATTGAATTGAAATGAACCGCATAGGGAACCAATACACATAGTGTTGGCTACCATATAGTTAATGGTTTTATTTTAACAGTGGTCAACCCCATAGGTATCATATGCTCAACCACAATAGAGAAGCAATTTTTCAGACACAAAGGAGGTTAAAATAGGAAGTTGAGGCACTAGTGAGGTTAGGAAACCAAAGCGAACACAATAACAATACGCTCAAGTAAAGTTTACTCAAAAGACACTGTGACATCTTTCAGGCAAACTACTTATTATACATTCCTCATAAATATACATTAAGCCCTCATATTGTAATTATAACATATTAATATAATACCATTGTCAAATGCAACGAGAATACCAGCTCAGTTGCTAAATGCTAACTATCAATCCAAAGTTAGACAGCAGTATTCAAGGAAACCCAGACATGAGAGGACATTAAAAAATGCCACTCAATGAACATAATGAGCTTGAATTCTCATAACTGGAAATCGTCTTAACAAAATGTAGAGCACTGGGGTATTGCATAATATATCACATTGTATAATGGTTAAGTTAAGCAACATCTCACTGGTTCTAAAATGTTCTTATCTAAATGACAGCTGGAAGTGCTACTGTGCCTTTTAAAGTGTGTCCACAGCTCAACGAGGTCTTTGGAAGAAGTATTTGGCACAAAATAAATGTCTGAGTGTGAGCAGTTCCCTTGGTGTTCCAAAAATATGTTGGTTGCGTCACGTTAAGCGTAGGGATGGTTGATTACACTCCCAATCACACTGGGTAGTGATTTTTGAATGTGACGTGAAAATGCATTGCTCTCGAATGATCAATAACAGATTTAATTGCTCATATGAGAAGACAACAGCAGGACAGCAGACGCTACAGGACTGTAGCCTCTTCCATGGCACTGACCCATCTGGAACAGAGCAGAATTTTCACATTATGTAATATTAGAACATAATATATTATTTGTGTTAAAGTGTTACAACATTTTAATGTTTTTGCTGCTAAAAAAGGCTGTATTTAATATACGACAAATACATTGTTGTTTTTTTATTTGTAAAAACTTTACGTTGGATTTAATTATATTTTAAAATGTAATTTATTCCTATGTTTTCAGAGCTGAATTTTCATCAGTCCATACTCCAGTCGTCATTGATGCATGATCCTTCAGAATTCATCTTAATATACTGATCTGGCGCTTAAAAACATTTCTTCTTATTATCAATAATTGTGCTGCTTAATATTTATAAAATGGTGCTACATTTAAAAAAAAAAAACAGCATCTTTTGTAATAATAAAGGTAATAATTTCTTTCAAATATACATAAAACTTACTAACCCCAATGCTATATGTGCACGTTATAAATTGCTGTATTTTGTGAATGTCGTATGTATTTTAACCTCAGTGCCGTGTGACAGTCCTGGGCTCTGAAAGTGTAGAAGAGAGTGCTTTTGTGGTACAGCTGAAACATGCTGCTCTCCCCTTCGACCTCTGACCTCACGGAGAAACCCAAGAGAGGAAGGGTCTCGCATGCAACCCTCTCCTTATATTAAAGAAAAGGATGGCGATTAAGAGACGCGTGTTGCAAATGAACGTGTGCAAAAACGTAACAGTGCATTACCTCAGGCTGTGGGTATGCATAGAGAACTTTATCTTTCAGGAGAAACCATAGGCTTCTCCAGCTTCTCTTGCTGTTCCTGCACCTCTGCAGGGTTCCACTCATCACCTCATCGGACACTGTCTCCTAGGCAACAGCATATGATGTTTCACCCCAAATCCAAAAGGGGAAAAACATTCAATTAATGAAAATCGGAAGAGGTGTAATTGAAAGTTAAAATAATTTTAAAATGATTTCCTAGCAACAAATTAAAACTCTTTTGTATTATAATCAAACAATTCTGAGTAAAACATGATCCGCATTTTAGTCCAAAGGTATAAATGTAGAGGTTATGGGATACCTGATTGAAAGTCATTTGTCCTTTGCGGCTTCTCCACAGACTCGATGGATGAATGTTTTGGAAGACAGAAGAGAGAGGCCGGCTAGAGCTCTCTGTTATTGTGGTAACGTCTCTCAAACAAATGCACACACAGTTACGATGAGAGTCACAAATAACTGTTTAATTAAAAAAAGAACTTTAATGAAAAATATTGTGGTTGTACCATGCTTACGCAGCTCAGCATAACAATGATCGCACACTTTGGCACGTCTGTTCTTCATATATTTGAGGGGGAATTTGTTCCTGCAACAATCTCTGCAGAAAATCTATCAACAATATAAGGTGAGAAAATCACAAAGTGGTTATCTATGCAAAATAAACATTTGCTGAGAAGTTATTCACCCTCAGGTCATCCAAGATGTAGAGGAGTTTGTTTTTGATCTGAACAGATTTGGGGAAATTTACCATTACATTATTTGCTCACCAATGGACTCTCTGCAGTGAATGGGTGCCGTCAGAATAAATCTTCAAACAGCTGATAAAACCACAATAATCCACAAGTAAAACTACTAAATAACAACTTCTTGTGTGCTTGTAATAAACAAAACCGTTATTAGGAGGTTTTTGACTTTAAACAGTTTGGCGTCTATCCAGATACAATATATAGAGGATTCACTGGTGAGCAAGTTAATGCTAAATTCCTCTAAATCTGTTCCAGTGAAGTGCCAAACTCATCTACAGTGTGGATAGGCTAAAGGTGACTAAATTTGCAATAAATTATATTTGTTTAGGTGAACTATTCCCTTTAAGTGTATTTGTACCTTGCCACAGGCATGGCAGTGATGTCGTCTGTTTGTGAGGCTGAAATGTGAGTGACAGTTCATGCAAACTGTCACTTGGGAAACAGACAGCAGAGGAGGAGCGTTCTCACCGAGACGCATCTCTGGACAATCCACTAACTAAAACACAAGACAAATATAATTTCACAACAGGAAACAAAATGTCAACTCTTTCAGGTGTTGACATTTTAATCGCACTGTTTTTAAAGCTTCCTTACTCCAAAACACTCTAATGGGTCTCCTGATATGGGGCTGAGATTCACTAAAGTCCGATTCAGTGTAGCAAACCAGCCGTCTCGTTCGGCGCAGGAGCTGCACACAGGAACACATGCATCAGTCACACGGCACACACATACGCTACATTCGCATTTGAGTTTGTGCATATCACTTGCTTGGCAGACAAAGTGATGCTTATATCTTTCACGTCTATCTTCAATGCACTCTGAGCGTTCTCTATAGGTGGCTTGCTGACCTGAAGGAAAAAAAAAAAGTAGAAAAGATTTAATAATTGTAATTTACTCCCTGTCTGGGGTTAAGACACTTAATTGAGGCACTTGAAGTTGTACAAGAGAGGCGGAAATGAAAGATAATATAAAATTATAAATAGACATAATAAATACAATAATTAACATTTTTGAACATTTTCATATATATAATAAATAAAATTAAAATATTTTCTTATTTTATTCCCTTGTGTAGTTTACATTTTTCCTTAATTTTTTCTTTTAGTTCTGTTTTCTCATCTCATTGTGCATTTTCATTTCTTATTCTGTTAGATGTTAGTTTTTACTATTTATGAAATGTATTGTGTTTTTGATTACTTTGCTTTAAAAAGGCTATATACAAAATGCTATACATAAATACAACCCGTGTTATTTTAGTATTATTTATTTTATATTTAATATTTTTAATACAGTTTTAATATAATAGCTTATTTGCATTAGTGTTCTCCCTATTGAGAAAAGACGGTTTACAAGAACTATTATACATGAACAGCCTAAACACTAGGGGGCAGTTCCCAAACAGGGTTTAAGACTAGTCCTAGATCTCTTAAATAAATGTTAAGAGATGTCTAAACTGGAAAAGGCTTGCACTGAGATATCTTAAAATACATCTAAATTAGCAAAGGTCTAGTCCTGGCTTAATCTAATTCCTATACGGGAAACCGGCCCTAGAAGTGTCTGTGAATGTTTTCAGCTTTACCTCCATCCCTGCCAAAGGTAGTCTGTTGATGAGTCTATATTTGCCATCTTGCTGAGGATATGTGTACAGCATTATGTCATTCATCTGAAAACGTGAAAAAAAGAAAAAACATTCACAACAAATAATTACTTTGATATTCGCATAACACCACAGTTAATCTGAGTGGGTCACGGTAACAAATGTTCACCACAAGGAGGCGCTATGAGGTTGCTTCACAGCATCACTGCTCTGTCCATCATTGACCACAGGCACTCTTTGTATTAACGCAGGTTGTTACAGCAATGTATCATAGCGATTTAGAAGACACTCTAATCTGCTCTTAAGCTGTGATTTAACAAAGACAATACTAATTCGCTAAGATGCTTATTTCTCTGTGAAATAGAATTATTATTTGTCAATTACTCAGTCTGATGCCATTTTTATTTGTTCAAACAGCTGCCAAATTATGTGCACATTATTCTCGGTTATCACAGGCACTGAAGAATACATCTATACAGCCAAACACAACCAAAATGAATCTCGGTAAACAGGATGTTATGCAAAGACTGGATTTAGATATCTCTTCCTACCGTCAGATACTGCCTGATAAAGCAGCATATTTTGTCTTCTGAAATGTTAATCAATGGTGCATACGAAATGTCACAGACTGTCTCCTGCATCAAGCAATAAAATATGAGGGATATTCAAGTTCAGCAGTCTGGGGGCCACGTGCCCATCTCAGCGCATAGCTGTCTGTCTAACTGATGGTTAGATGTGTACAGTATACAGTTTTTCTGACAGCCCATCTCACGGCCATCCTGTCACCCTCTGTTATGTTATCTCAACACATTGCTTTGTCCCTGTTCCCACAGGCTTATTCTGGGGTGAGAACAGCACAGCAATAACAATAGCACATGTAGACATAAACACACACAGAACAACATCCTGTCAGGAAACTCTAAAAACAAGTAAAATAGCTCACAAACACGAAGGAGAGACACTAGAGACTATACAGAAAGAAAGCAAATGTGTCTATCGCATGCCAGTCGCATCTCAGCTACTAAACGTCATTGATAATTAAGTTGCAAAATTAATCTAAATCTACATACCAAGAAAAGGTGACGTGGCTGCTTGCATTTTCTGCTGACCTTCATTAAAGTTCCCTCTTTTACAAACACCTAGGGCAAAGATAAAGACAGAGAACAAGACAACCTTACTCATCATTACAGCTTTAAAACCGTTTTACATGTGGAGAAATTCCTCAAATTTGATTGATCAGTGAGCCATTGAATTTCTTACCCTCCCGGGTTGTAGGAGATCTGTTAGACCCAGAACACTGTGTTCAATATGGACCAAACGCAGGAGATCCGCCTGAAAGGGAGACAAATTATGCAAAAATTCCCTTACATGGCACAGCATTGACATTTTCCCAGTGAGTTTCACACACGTAGAGCGTCTGTAAGCACATTAGGCCACAAAACACATACTTACTCCATTCCTGAGGCTGTCATTGACATGATAAGCAATATCTGAGACCACAACCAAAGCATCTGAGAGGAATGAGAGATATAGGTAAAGAGAGACCAATTAATGTTTTATACATGTATGTTTTAACATGATGAAAACTTAAATAATAATGTGCATACACACACTAACATATAATAAATACTACGTATAATATACTGAATGTGTATTAGATATCTGTATTAAATAATTACTGAATATTTTAAATATTTAGGCCAAAAAAAGCTATCTCAACAAATTATTTAAAACGGCATAAATTTTAATTAAATGTAAAAAAATAAATAAAATTAACGAATAAAAGGAAATAAGAGAGAAAATACATTTATATTATGTCAAACTGCAGAACAGATACTCTCATAAATATATGAGCCTCAAATATAAATGATGCAGAAAGGCTTGTTTAAAAAGATTACTGAAAATCCATGATGAGGTCAAAGGTCATTTGCCATGTGTGAAACTATCTAGATTAGAAGATCAGAGATATGTTGTTGCTAAAGAAAATCAATTATACAAACAAACACTGAGAGCTAAGACCAAAGGATTTGTTTGTAATTGCAAAGATTTCAAAATAAGAATCAAACATCAGTTTCTTAAAATTAATGAAAAAACGAAATAAGAAAAAAGTATACTCCTGATGCTGTTAATATACTGTTGTCTGTGAGTAATATTGAGATTTACTTTGTGTATTTTCAAACTCTCTGGAGTCTGGCGAGAGGTTGTTTAGGTAGTCTGTTGGGGAAAAAAATAAAAATATTAAAACAATATTAAGCAATACTACAGGTCTTGGTTTAAAAATTCCAGGGAAAAAAAAAAATACATTTACATTGATAAGAATTAATAAGGATGTAAATTTATTATCTAGTAGTCACCTGTGAGCAGCATACGGTATTGTAGGATGCGCACAATGACCTGCAGCAACTGCTTTTTCAGGTTCCCAGCATCTGCTAGCTGAGATATAAAACACAAGCTACAGTACATAGATATATATTTAAAATACATGACAATACATGCCATCTGAAAGACATAATACAATAGAAAAAACACAGTACAGTCTGAACACATGTACTAACAGTGGCAGGTTGATGGATACGTCTAATAATACAAAAACATTTATTTAGGTAAAAGTTTCAATCAGTAAAAACAAAAACATCATATATCCCTTACTGTGCTTTGTATGTGTTCCAGATAATTCAACTTTTCATCATAATGACTTATGTAAGAAGAGAAAATGGAAAACTCTGTCTTCTGTGCCAGGATAATTTCAGCAATACCTTCATTTTGATCCCTAATGAGTGAAGTGAAATGCATAAAACAGATGAAATTATGACAGATGGACATTATTTGAAGATGATAAACAATTGAAGGTAGCATATGCACATGTATGTGTGTGGGTGAGAGTGTCTTACCATTCTTTTAAGCGAGACTCCAGTAACGTGTGAATATTTTGGTGGAGAATATAAATATCAGGAACCTCTGTCCAGACTGTCATCAGCCTCTCATCTGCTTCAACTGACTATTGTGTGAAAGCGAGGGGGAAAAAATAAAGAGTTCACCTTCATGGCTATTTTTCTGAATCCACACAACTGAAATGCATACCCAACGTCAGTGAGAAATTTGAATTATCCACCTCATAGAGAAGTTGTAAAGTCTTGACATGCCTTAAAACGAAGAAAAAGAAGCATGGTCATAAATAATATATCTTTTTTTATTTAATAATGACATTTTTCAAACACAAACCTGCAGCCACTAATCATTTAATCAACGATAAAATTAATGCCAATCAGCTCTTAGATTTCAGCTGTTATTTTCATGACTCACTGGGCCTCACTGTCCAGAAGCTCTTTGGCACAATAGAAAGCCCTGGAACAGCTGACATTCTGAAATAAAACGGCAACTGACTTACAATAAGTTCAAACAAATCAATGAAGGACATATAGAAACACTCATAATAAGCTTACCAGTTTGTCAGACGCCTTTGGCTTTTTCTCTTCTGTACAAGCCACACCCACAGACACACCCACTGTTCCATCTTGTCTCACATTGGGAGAACAGAAAGTGTAGAGACTAAATAACAGAAAGAATGTAATCATGACACATTCACAAGCAAACAAAAAATAGTAATAATACAGAGTACTGAATGAGGAAATAGAAGGTGTGTCTTGTTTTTTCTCCTGCGAATTGATTGGATGTAGGTAAAGTGGTTAAGGGTGTCATGCTCATGCCTAATATGTCAAAATAATGTCATCAGACAAAGCCTGTCATTTCAAAGGGGAGGAGCATTCTCAGATTTGGATTAAAGTTTATGAAGGCAAACAATTTTGTTTTGTGGATTTACTTGTGTGGAGGAAAATTCATTTATACTAGTAAGAGAGGGACATCGGGGAGAACCACGGGTGTCTGTACTTGACCTAAGGGGTCACAAGGATCCTAAATAAAGAGGACTAGGCTTCAGAAGAAATTAAGTGAAGTGTTTTCACGTTACTGTCTCCTTATGGAAAAGTACAGCGTTTATGAGTCTGTAACCTTGAGTGAGACTAAGATATCAACTAGGAGCACTGCCCTCCCTCTTGGTCACCCTCTGCAGCAAACTGTGGTTTCTGCATGACTGTCTTGCAAGAATAAACCCTTAAAAAGACCATTTATTGAGTTTGTCTCTTACAAGAGTTGTTTAAAAATTGCCACGACACCTGCATTGTTCACTACAAAAATAGCAATGTGCACTAACAAAATAAATATTGTCAGTTTTGATTTCATTTTAAAACAATTAACTACATAGTAATGCAAAAACATTTAGTTATCAGGGATTAGGACTAACATATAGATTAAGAGGGTTGCGAAGCGATCTAGTAAATTTATTAAGTAAATGGGGTGGATTTATATAATTTTTCTATGTAAATATAATTTCCTAAAATGTCCATGTTTTGATGAATAATTTACCAGGAAGGTTTTTTATTTTGTACACTTTGCACTAAAAATATATATATATCCAGGTTGTAAAATGTTATAACAAACTTTTAAATAACAATATGTGTCTAGTTTCTCTAACAGAAAAAACATTTATTTCCCACAGTGGTATTTTAATTAATTCTAAGCTTCATTGTTAATAATATAAACATAATTAAAACAATATATCAATATAGAAACAGTTGTACCTATCGGTCTCCTGCTCAGATGGCTGACTTTTGCTCTGGAAGCCTGGCAGACTGCTCATATCCACATAACCATCAGTATCACTGGCCGAACTCTGATTTCGTTGGCTCTGAATGACTGGATTCAGGAGGCGAATCTGCACATTCTCATAGTGAGAAGCAGCATTTTGAACGTTCTCATAATCTGAAGAGTCTGTATTGGGAGATGAGAACGATCGAGGTTTGGAAAAGGGATGGGGCTCAAAGAGAGACCCTAGCTCCATGGAAATGCTACTTGAAGCCAAATCATTATTAAGGGTAAAGTTTAGCCACCGTTTTTGTCTATTCTTCTCAAAGACAAAAGAAGAAGGAGACATAGGTGGTGTGCAATCTGGAGTGCTCTGCAACTCCGGACTGCCCATGTTTTGCCTAATAAAATCCAAGCGCTTGCATGAACCTTGAGGACTTGACTCAGACGAGGATCTGGAAGAGACTGAGCGATTATCTATAATGCTTTTACGATCTGATTTCCTAAGGAATCGTAACGGCAGAAGGTAACGCTTGAACCCAAAATCAGGCTTCTTGCAAGAAGCGGAGACCTCATTCGCTAGGGATGGAGAACTTTTTCTGATTGGTCGCTTTGTGATGGATGCCAGTTCAAAAGGGGGTGGTATATCAACTCGAGTGACTTTAGCTAAGTTTGAGGTGCCTTGTGAAAGACATCCTAATGAGCCTGTCAGCGCAGGTCTGCTATCTCCGAGGAAACACTGATCTGTATAGAAGGAGCCTGGGTGTAGCAAAAGCCGCCTATTTCCTGTTGCAGGACTACTCATTAGGTCAACTCTCTTACTGGGGGTTTCCACAGATATAGAGCGAGTCATAAAGTTCTTCCTGTTCTGAAGGAAGTCTCTGGCTTGGATTTTTGGCTCTGTTTCTTCATACACATGATCTACTGTGAGTTCTCGTCCCTCAGATCTATTCAAATGGTCAAAACCTTCTTCTTCTTGTTCCTCCTCAATGCTTTCTTCTTCTTGACTTTGCTGTAAACTTTGGCCTTGGCTTTCAGATTGCTGCTGAACGACTGGGAAAGCATTGATGGCATCAAAATTTAAGATGGCAGGTATCGCTTCATCATGTTTAACCACATATTTGCCACAGTAGTTGTGATTTGTATCTGCTACATCATCATCTGAGACTATTTCAGAGGCCGAAAATGGCTGAGAAGAAGAATTTGAAAAAGAAGTCAGATCGGACTCAAGGAGCGTTTCACCTCCACTGTTTGATGAAGGACAGTCTGAGGATTCAATAGGAGCTGAATGATCCTGAGATACACTGTCGTCTGATGAAAAATGGCTTCCTTTTTCTTCTATTTGCTCTTTTTCTAATTGTATTTCATCATCCTCTTCTTCAATGGAAGTTGAAGACAAATCAGAGCTGTTCAATCCTTCCTCCAATGTAAGCATCATAATATCTCTATTGGCTTTGTCCTCTTTTTCTGTTATTTGGAGAGGTTCTGTTTGTTCAAAAAGGTCACACTCTGAAAGTCCATCTTTGTCCGCCAACGCTTCACCTGCATCACAAATATCAGGGAACATCCCATCTATGTCTTCTTCACTTGAAAACATCCTGTCTGGGACATTTGGGTAAAATGCTTCAATGAAAGTTTTATTAATGCACATTTCATCATACAAGAATCTTTCTGTGTGTGCAGTGCATCCATAAACTCCATTAGAAACCAACTGAACATCACTAGAGTTTTTATGTGATGTTGATACACCATTTTTAATCAGTCTCCATGCTATCTTCCCAGTGTCTTCTACTTCATTCTGATCGGCCTCTATATTATACTTCATGTCTCTCTTACTGCATGAATCAGAGAGAAGGTCCATCGATTCTTCCTCATCCTCTGACTTACATGTTTCACCTTCTTCTAAACCCTCCACCAAATCTAAATCAATTCCCTGTGCCAACTCATCCCCACATCCTAACTCATCTCCTTGTTCCACAATAACATCTGGTTCTGTCTCTTCTGCTTGCATTGTCTTTTCTGCATGTATTATTTTCTCTGCCTTCCTCTCTCGTGACCCCTCCTGTTCCCGAACTATTTTCCTATGCATTTCCGTCATACGCTCTCTTGAGTTTGGAGGTCTTCGGCTTTTGTTAGAGTGAAGCATATTGAAGTACATGTTTGAACTGAGATGATACTTTTTGGTTGCAATTTTTGGTTTGGGTTCTTGATTATCACAAGATTATTCAGGAATAATTGGTTGATATTGCTCCTTTAAGAGAGGCTTAGACTTGAAGTGTCCTCTGGGGACCAGGAAATACTCCTGAAACACAATAAGAAAACACTTATATTTATTTACAAAAATTGTTTTTGCAGCAAAGTAGCATTGTAACAATTCAGGGCATCAAAAATAGTTATCTCCTCACTGTAAAACTAATTATTTCCTTAAAGACTGCTGGAAAATGTAAATACTATTTGTCTTCGCATTTAAAAATTGTGTATTAATCAAGTTGTTTGTGAAATCCATTGCAACTTTTGAATAAAAAAGGTTTTTCGAGGGTGATTTATGGTTTAAGATTTTCTGTTCACATCTGAATTAAAATATACAGAAAAAAAAAATGAAATAAAATTTACAAAAAAAATAAGACTTTTGATATCACACGCACAATTCTATAAGCATAAGGTGTTTTAACAGGTTAATTTCATTAACTTGACAGATTTAAACGTTCTGCTTTCCCCCCCCTAAAGCCATGGTAAACACTATAACTGCATAGGCTACTTAGTATTTATATGTACTTTTTGCACAAAGACACTCTCGAGAAAAACTAAAGTAAAACCACTGAAAGTATCAAAAAGTGGGCAACTCCAACACTCGATACTATTTAACATACTTTCAGATAACACATTTTCCCACAAACACATATTTCTCTTTTTCCTAAATAAAGTTACAATAACATTATTTAGTTTTCGTTACCACATCATCACGTTAAAAACTCACCTGCGCTCATCGTAGAACACCATCTTCTATTTAAGATACGGCAATGACAGGTCAAATTTATTTGAGCACGATGAAATCGTAATCCAGGGAGAATTTACACGAGATTATAACATGAGATTATAGATCAACTACTGCATTCTCCTACTTCATCTTGCGAGACAGCAGCAGTACAGGACAGCAGTCGCTCAGCACGAGCACGAGCGCGCGCGCGGACGAGACGTGCCGTGACTTCCTGAGGAAAGGGCGTCAGGACAAAAACCAAAAACAAATAAGTTTTTAAATCAAGGTAAAATTAAATTTTATATTGATACACACACACACACACACACACACATATATATATATATATATAGAGAGAGAGAGAGAGAGAGAGAGAGTGTGAGTGAGTATTTATAAATATTTGGCACACCGATCTAAAAACACAGATTTTAAAGTTTTTTCCTAGTCTGTATCAAATATATATATCTTTAAAATGAATATTAAAAATAAAAACTGGACTTTAGTCAAAGCTATTTTAGGCAGTAGGGCCAAGGTTTGCTGCTGCTGCATAACCTTCCTCAACAACAGACATCCAATGAGCAGAATATTCTGTGTTATAATATTTTATTTTCTATAAACTCCATAGTGACAATTTAAAAAAAAATCATACTAAGCATAACTAATCCATTATGCACGAAACGCGTGCGCGCACACACACACATACACACACAGAGAGAGAGAGAGAGAGAGAGAGAGAGAGAGAGAGAGAGCGTGCATTAATCTGATTTTGACATTCATAATATATTGTAATGTAAATCTCTGCATACTACTGTCAAGATTATGGGTTAAAACCATAGTTCAGATGTCAGCGTCTATTTGTAAAAAATAGTAAAGCAAAGCTACTGTAGAACTGACCAAAGGTCTAGCATCATGTTTGTTGAGTTAACCTCAACTGCAATTTGTGAAGGGACCAAAGAGTTGATTTACAAGTAAAATCTGCAAATGTTATTTTTACATGTATGATTAATAGTAGGAAGCCATTTCTATAGCCTTAAATAAGGCCATGACCTTTTCCCAACAGCTCTACAGAAATATGCTTCCTTCCTCAAACGTCTTTAGGCTGAGTTTAGTCTGGGTTAGTATGAACATTCAACTCTCCGGTAGAAAAGTACAATGAAAGAGGTAAACAATCTACTTCAAAAATAAGACTTAAACTGAACTTTAACTCAGTACTTATTTTATGTGATGTAGTGTTATTTTCTATAGATTAAAAACAGGTGTCCTTCTTATTTTTAAAATGACTGATTTTTAGCAATATTCTGGGTACTAAGTGCAAAACTGTGTGTACTTAGATGTGAATAATATAAGATCTGTATTATACTCTTATCTCTTTGCATCAGTATTGCAGAATTTTAGCAAATAAACTTGTGGTGAACTAGAAGAAAAAGGAAAATGTTCACAATACACTGGATCAAACAATGCATGGTTTCTCCGTAGGGTCAAATTTGTAATTTTTATGTCTATCATTTCTTTTACAATTCAGATCTTCAGGATGCTGCATGGTTTTGGATATGTAATGGCTACTGAACACAGGTTGAAATGATTAATGATATCCTCTTCTCCTCTACAATAACTGCTTACATAAAAAGACAATATTTTGTTATCCTTGATTCATATACACTGCATTTAGACTTCCTTCGTTCACAGTCCCCTCAAAAAGAAAAAAAAACCAAGGGAGGTGGTTTATCTCACTGGCACACAGAGGATCTGCAGTGTCTGACTCACCCAGGTTTGTAGTCATCATGCTAAAGTAAGCAGTCAATAAACCTGCTGTAGGCAAACGTTAAGTACAGACACATAGGCCTACACAAAAATATTTTGTGGAGACAAACACACTGACACAAAATTACGGTTCATCGTTTGAACAAAGAAGGGAAAAAACACCCTGAACACTCCACCCTTTCCAGTTCAAGCAGGAAATGCTGAGCATGATAAAGTAGGTTGAACGTTTATCAAGGATTCCGTGTTATCTGAGCTTCAGTCCTTTTAAACATGCATCAGTGTGTTTGGCTTTCACTGCAAATGTGAATGTGTTTACCAGTCTCTGAAGATGTGTTGAAGCAGGATATCACTAAATATTATATTTTAGTTAATGCATCAGCTCTGACTGGAGAATTCATAGCAGCAATGAAACAACTAATTTTCTAAGCAACTTACATTGTGATACATTTCCAGTCGATCCTGGAAGTATCAAAGAAATATCAACTATAAACAAAGATTTTAACATTTATAGTTCATAATTTCTGAAAAAGAATTTGTGTCTTAACGTAAAGTTATTTGCAGTAATGTGCTTTGTGTTAAAATCCATATCAATATCGATGAACTGTAACACTGATTAAAAAGAGCTGCATTCAATCTTTATTAACTTACTTGTCGGTGACTCGCCAAAGCTTGCTTTCTTTGGAAATTAATGTTTTAAAAATGATTTCAAGTAAAAACAGCAACATCATGCAGAGATTTGTTGTTTAAATTTAAGTTTTATTTAATAAACACAGCAGCAAGACAAATATTCAAAGCACTTTAAAACCTATTTCAATTTATGTAACTTAATGTGGTCAAGATACGCAAACACTTGAGATTAAAGCATGTTGAAAAGATCACTGAGGAGGACTGTTTCGTCATCATCATCCTCAGGCCCAAAAATAAAACTCCATCCTTCATAACCAGGTTGCTCTCCCATAAAAAAGTCATCATCCATCCTCAGCGAATGAAGCAGCTCCTCTAAACTAAAATGCTGGAATCCCCTTTTCCTATGAAATGTCCCTTCATCAACAAAGGGATCTTTTTCATCTTTCTTGAACTTTCCCTCCCTGGCCTGATCAGGGTTAGTTAGGCGGTCCATTTGATCATAGACTCGTCTCTTCTCTCTATCAGATAATACCTCATAAGCTGAAGAAAAAAATGAACAAAATCAATCATGAAATACTTCAGTTATATAGTCATTTTAAAATATACTTTTACATCCAAACACACCTTGAGCAATGTGTGTGAAGATCTGCTGTGCATTAGGACTTTGGGTTTTATCGGGATGGTGTTTCAGGGCCAACCTGTGAAATGCTTTCTTGATCTCTCTTGAAGATGCTGAGCGAGAAACTCCCAGCAGTGAGTAATAGTCACTCAAACATGTACAGGCACACACGCATAAGATAAGTACTATGCATAAATGCTCTGCTGTAGCCATCATCCACCTGAGAAGCACACAAGAATACTAAACAAACCAATAAATATACACTTTTCCAAACATTTAAATGCAAGGTTAATGTACTACACTATATAGCTATCATCATAATGTCATATTTTGCCATGTGCACAAATACTTCTCACTTTTGTGAATCAATTCACTCTTCAAGTTCATATAGGTGAGGTCCAATACATGTTCCACTATGTTTAAAGTCTAAAAAAGGCTTGTTTTGAACAGCAAAGCTTACATGCAATTGTGTATAATTTAAAATCAAAACAATTACTTTTTGTAGTTTTGCTATATTGTATCTTATTGAAACTAGACATTATGTTTGATTAACGTAACGGTTGAATATAATGTCACTTTAGGCCCACTTTGGTGCTTAAAAGGTTTAATTAAAAAACTAATTCATAAACATCAGCAACGTTAACTTACCTAAGTATGACACCCAGCACCTTCCCAAAACAAATAACGTTAAGGCTAATTGCGATTAAGAAACAACAATCACGCTAACTCAACGTTTCAATACGGTAACGTAAAATTACCTGCTAACGAACACGATTCATTCACTTGTTTGTTTCAGCCTCTTCACAAATTAGTGAAAACGCGACATTTTAATATAGCATAAAAAGTCTTCCTGGGTTTACCTGTTGAGCCTAATTAGTCGCCACCTACTGGCGTAATGGTTTGATCTGTTGAAAGCGAACCGATTTAGTGAACCGATTCACACGATTCGATTCACTTGGATGATTAAAAAATCACTGGAGCACTGACATCCACGCACATGAGGGCGCTGTGTGTTTTCCCCCGCATGTCTGTTTTCGGTAGTCCTGCGCTTTTTGAGAGCGGATTGTAAACACACGGCTATGGCTGCTGAGAGGGGCGGAGGCGACAACAATCTTAACGACGACATGGGCAACCAACTACAACTCCTGCCAGGTGCGTATGCCTGTTGGTTCCTAATAACAAGGGTTATATAGCAGCATCAAAAGCATGCCAGCTTAATGCCCTCCTCAGGACATGCAGGGAGATCTTTACTGACAGATCCCGATCCGCAGCTGTCGTTTTGCATGATAGCCGAGAAGGGGGCTTCTCTATTAAGTGTCTGCGTACACCTGTTACGTAAAACACAATACGATATTCTGCGAAACGTTTCGTTGTTGTAGCCCTAATAGCTGCAACAACAGTTTTGAGTGAAACGTACATGCATTTGTTGTTTTTTATTGTATTGTCAGCAGCCATTCGTTATTATAATCATTGTGTTATTTATCCAGATGAGATATTTGCGTAAACTTTGCTTATTAATAGCTTTGTGCATGCCGGGTTGTCCTTAAATGACTCTGTATGTTTGAAACCGAAAGTGAATTAAACACGTTGTAAATCTAGTTGACAAACTGAAAGTGAATATTAATAGGAAATACAGTAAATGTTAAGTCACCTTTATTTTTATAGTGTATTTTGATAATAGATCTCAAAGCAGCTTGAGATTTATTTCAGTTTAATACCAAAGTTGACGTTGCAGAAATCTGGAATTGACCCAGCACAGAAGTCACATTCAGCCCAGTTCATTTGTTGCCACCCAATAGTGTCAGTGCTGTCAAATTGGTAATATATTATTGAATATTAATAGTTATTAATGTTAGACCCCAATTAATCAATCAAATGTGAATATGCAAAGGAATCCAAACTCAACCCAGACTCAATTTGGAGGACCAGGGGCCTGTTCCATAAACCAAGATTAGAGTATAAGCCAGACTTATTTCAGTTAGTCTGACTTATTGCCAGTTAATTTGTATTAAAATAAGTCAGACTATCTGCCATAAGCCTGGCTTATTTGGTAAACTTGCTTTATGGAACAGGCCCCAGTTCTTCTGTCCTAAATGCATAAACATGATGTGATATTGTTTGGGATAAGTGAAATTATATTCTAGCGTTAATCTCCATCTTTCTGTTTTTCTACAGAAAATGAAGAGGAAGAAGAGGATGACATGGAGACAGAGGATCGAGATGGTGAGGATGCAGAAAAGCCAAGTATTATAAACTTTGACACGAGTCTGCCGACTTCACACGCTGTGAGTGTCACCTGTAAACGGTACATTTAAACACCAGTCAAGTGACCTGACTTTGATGCTAATGTGTTTAAAACCATTTTAAGTACATAGCATCTTATTGATTCTTTTTAAATTCATTAGCATGCACATAATATGCAAGTAGCTGATGGTCAAAGTATTGCTATATATAAAAATCTCTTTTTGCACATTTGTCTACGTTTGTGTGTGAAGTATCTGGGCTCAGACATGGAGGAGTTTCACGGCCGTACCCTGCATGATGAGGACAGTGTGCAGAATCTGCCAGTTCTTCCTCACATCACACTCATTCTGATCCCAGGTCAGACGCTACCCTTGCAGCTATTCCGACCACAGGAGGTCAGCATGTTCCGCAACCTCATAAGCCAAGACCGCACGTTTGCAGTGCTTGCAAACAGGTATTAAGGTGCAGAATAATAACTACTCCACATTAATGATCAAATACCTTTAAGAACATTATCCAAGGTTGCACTGAGTGGAGCGTTTGCAGGTGTATTTATATTCCTTCCATTTGAATGTGCACTTTGTAGTTTGACATGTTTCTATCTCCCCCAGTCCTGATGCGAGTGGAGTGGAGATAAAAGCAGAGTTTGGGACGACTGCAGAGATCTATGCTTTTCGTGAGGAACAGGAGTACGGCATAGAGACAGTTAAGATCAAAGCTGTTGGACGGCAGCGCTTCAGAGTGCATGAAATACGCACACAAGCAGACGGGTAGGGCTATACACTTGCTGTTATTAGGTGCAATGTGCTGTCCACAAAATGTATTGAAGTAGTAAACCACAATGCTATTCTTCATCTCTTACTGTGAAAGAGACACTGCTATACACGTTTTTGTTTTTGCAGGATTCGCCAAGCAAAAGTACAGATTTTACCTGAAAGGATTCTGCCAGACCCTTTATGTGCACTGCAGTTCCTGCCCCGCTTACACACACACACACCACAGATCAAACACTCACAAACAACACGGCAGGACCCGTGCAGCCAGATCTATAGACAGGTAACCGATGCAAAATGATTTTCCCTCTCACTAACTAATTTGTGTGTATGTGTATGTCTTTGATAAAAGATTCAATTTGTTTTGACATTGCATTGTAAGTCGTATGTTAACACGCAATAACCTTTCTCACTTTTTTTTTACAGAAGAAGATTAGTTGTGCTAGTATGACCTCATGGCCTCCTTGGGTGTATGCCTTATATGACTCTGTGAGTTTGATCTCTTATTATTCATTTTATTTTGTGCTGTTAATCATGATTAATTGCATCCAAAATACGTTTTTGTTTACATAATATATGTGTGTGTATTGTGTATATTTGAAATGTGTATATATAAATATGCAAACATGCAGCATATATATTTTTTTAAATTACATGTATATATTTATATTCATATAATTTATATAATATGTAAATATATTTAATATATAAACGTAACATATTTCTTAAATATTGTCACGGGCGAGCCAACACAGACACAGTGGGGGTGACGTCATGTCTCGGAGAGGCAGTTTTTTTATTAAATAAATACAACAATAAACAGTGTCCGGGGAAAAAGTGTCCAAAATAAAAGGGAGATTGGTGTCCTCGTCGTGCTCTCGGGGTTCCGTGAGGGTAAGGCAGTGTCAAGGGGAAGGGGCGGAGTACTGGCAGCCTCGGCTGCTCGCATCTCGTGGCGGCTCGCTCCCTCTTGCAGCGTTTCCCTGGGGTGGCTCCGGCGCCTCTCGTGGCTCGCTTTCCAGGCGTCATGCCTTGTGGACGGCTCGCTCCCTCGGGCGTCAGCCTGGCGTTGCTCTGCTGCCTCCTTCCCGGACCCACGAGGACACCAGTGTGCATGCACAGGGGAAGAGACCGGTCTCCCGAGGAGAGGCGCGCTTGATCCTTTAATGGCGGTGGTGATGAGGCACCATTAGATCCAGGTGCGCCTCATCACACGCCACCAGTCCTGTCCAGTCCTGCGCCCCTCCTCTCATCCGCCCACTCCTGTCGGGAGCCTGGTGAAGGGCGGCGCCGAAGAGACGGGGTGGGCGATGATCGGCTGGAGAGGCGGCTGCCTCGTCACAATATATGCATAATATACACCGTAAACATAATTATACCAAAACAAAACTTTTATTTTTTTATTGGGATTAATCATTTGACAGCATACATTTTATTATATTATACCTTTTACAAATGCTAATTTTGCATAGTAAGCCTTAAAGGTGTGATTTATTATTTTTCCCCCACTTAAACCATTTTACCCACTTAGAAATGAACAGTACATTTGACAGGTGTTATTTATACAATTTTAGAAAAATCAATAATATAAACATTTCTATAATATCATGTATATGACAACATTTCAGCACTGATGCTTGTGTGTGTGTTTATCTCTAGAAAACTCTCATGAGCAGAGTAAAGAAACAGCTTCATGAATGGGATGAAAACCTTAAAGACGAGTCCCTGCCTACAAATCCCACAGGTACACGCTGGGTTCAGGCACACACAAATGCTCTCAGGCTCACCCTCAGTCCAGCTGTTAAAGAGTGTCTCTCTCTCCCTGTAGATTTCTCATACAGGGTGGCTGCGTGTCTACCAATAGATGATGCTCTGCGACTTCAGCTACTGAAGATTGGCAGTGCCATCCAGAGACTGCGTTGTGAGTTAGACATCATGGACAGGGTGTGTATGGTTCCCTTTTTCTATAAATGTTTCTATAAGTATTTCTGTTTGTCCAGGAGTTTGTTTTATGCATTGTAATATTGAACAAAAAAGCTAAAATATTTATGCACTTCATGTTTCCTTACAGTGCACCTCTCTCTGCTGTAAACAGTGCCAGGATACAGAGATAACTAGCAAGAATGAGATCTTCAGGTTAGAAACACTGAGAATCCAACACTTAAACAAAAATATATGATAGCTTTAAGGAAAACCTCCAAAGTGTATACAACTTAGTCATTATTTCCCTTCATTCTAGCTCTCAGATTTGATCTTTCCTTTTAAGATTGAAATGAAAACAAATACTCATTCAGCACTCCTGCTTTTAGTCTGTCTCTGTATGGGCCAATGGCAGCATATGTGAATCCACATGGTTATGTTCACGAGACGCTTACAGTCTACAAGGCCAACAACCTCAACCTGATTGGACGACCTTCCACACTGCATAGTTGGTTTCCAGGGTGAGATTCACGTTCAAAATGCATTTCTGATAATTTAATTACATTTGTTTTTTGATGTTCATGCATAAATGCATTTCTTTGCTTAGGTATGCGTGGACAGTTGCTCAGTGCAGAAGCTGCAGCTCTCATATGGGCTGGAAGTTCTCCGCAGTAAAAAAAGATCTGAGTCCACCTCGGTTCTGGGGTTTGACTCGTTCTGCCCTGCTCCCGACAATCCCACAGGGCGAGGAGGGTGTCGAGGGGTCACGCTTGCTGTGCCTGTAATGTGATCGGAGCATCACTTGTGACCTTTACCCTTCAGCCTACAAGCATATGCTCCCCCAGGGGTCTCTTCTGTCACCCCCAAAACCTCACCCAGAGAGAGAGAAAGTGTGTTTGTGAGTTCATATGTGTAGATGTGTGCATGAACAGGGAGAGGAAAGTAAAGGGGACATGGTAGCATAAGATACAGGAGTAGAAAGAACAGCAAGTTGTGGCCTTCACACACCTTGTGCTGTTACAGCCTGATACGTGCAATATCATACCAGATGGGCTCTTTAAGATATTACAGTCTGTTGTAATGCACTTATTTTTTCCGTCTAGCAGTCTTTTCATCATTATTACTGCCTAGGTAACAGTTAAGCAAGATGTCATCTTGTTTAGATGTTCATGAGTATTGTGTTAAAATAGAGTCAAATCTCTAACACCAAAGTGTGAGGATCTTGGACATCTTCTTCAAAATAAGATCTAGCCTGCTTCCCCATACATTATCTCCCATGTGCTTGTGTCGGGTACATCTGTCACACAAATCCCGGCTAAAATTATCAATTGGTAATTAATAAAGGAAATATCAGGGAGTTACCTTTTATGTTATTTAGACTCAATATCAAGAGCCATTCTCAAAGGGTGTTTTGTATTTCTCAGTTTCTCTGTTTTGCGTCATCCTTTATATTTGTTTTGTTCGGATATCATTTAATTGAATGATGATGTGATGTGTATGTGGAGTTGAGAGCCAAAAACGTGCATCTGGAACAGAATTGTTTTTTCCAGAGAAACTACGTTGAGAAACTTCCTGAAATATAAAGATTCTGTTCACATGTTCAATAAATACACACTTTACACAGAAAATCAGCACACAAACATGCTCATTCTTCACTGGTCATTTACATAGCTGTAATAAGAAAACAAAACCTGATTCACGCTGACTTGCATATCTGTAATCTTTAAGAGGTTAAATACTGATAAATTCTCGACAATAAACCGCTTTGGAAAAGTTGCATTGTGTTCATTTTTTTCAGGGATATTTTCTTTGGATGGTGCCATATGATAACATTAGGTACATTAGTGAGCATGAATCAACAATAAAAAATAAAATAAGGTTTATGTTTATTTCCACATTTAATTATTAGTAAAATAAAACTAGCTGTTATTACTTAATGGATCTGATTATCCATAATAAATATATTGGTCCTTCTTAGTAGTGGGACTATTTTGTTTAAATTATACTGTATGTATACACAGCAGGAATCATTACAGTTACAGTTTACACTGTAATGTTTTACGCTAGTGTTTCTTTCCGAACAAACCGCCAGAGGGAGGTGTTGCTGCGCAGTCGCGCTGTCTTCTTCGCTGGCTCTCACATGATTACGTAATCACAACAAACGACAAGCTGTACAGAAGAATGTTGACAGTCACGTACGCGGTCCGTTCCCCGACGCTTTGGGCCGTGGCGTATAAGTTTAATCTTTTTAGAAGTGAACGTAAACGTTTCTAGTCTGTGTTTTAATTGCTTGTAGCTTGGCTGCCGTTCGTATCTTTGCATTAATCTTGTCCGGTTTTTAGCGATGCCTCAGGAGTCTGCGGAGGGGCAGCAGGCGCTGCCGCTGGTCCGCTCTCTGGTCAGCCGGACACCGGCCTGCGTGGTGTTCTGTAACTGCAGTACGCGTGTCGTAAGGCCCGTCTGGATCAACTTCCGCGGGGAGCCGCAACCATACGCGGATATTCAGCCGTACACCGGCCGAAGAATGACAACTTATGTGGGTTCGTACTATTATTGTTGCATTATGGTCTCAATAAATCTATAAAATCTATAAATCTCAGGAGAAACTACTGTCATGTTGTTGTTTTTTTATCTATTCATGACAAAAAAAGGAATATCTGAAATAGGTTCTATGTTCTTCATCTTTGGAACACAAATGAAGATATTTTTTATGAAATCTCAGGGATTTCTGACTCCAAAGACAGCTAGAGACCAACAGTGGTCAAGGCACAGAAACGTTGTAAGGACAGTTAAAATAGTACATGTGACATCGGTGGTTCAACCGTGTTACAAGAATGCTTTTGTGTGCAAAGGAAACTAAAATAATTACTTTATTCAACAATTCTTCTTCATGTGACCATGTCAACCTGTGGCCCTCCAGGAATTGAGTTTGATACCAGTGATGTACATGCTTTCCTTTGCTCTCAAACAAGGCACAGCTCATGTGTTCCCTTTCGACATTTCACTCGTACTGCGTCTTGCTAGACGCTATGGGGAAAACTCCTTTTTTCCCCCTAACTGA
>JAUMHR010000099.1:3359448-3370205 GCA_032361145.1 Enteromius fasciolatus | reverse complement strand
ATCATTACGTGATACTAACACGGAATTATGCGTTAAGAGTTCGTGGTTATTTCACGCAATTCTGTGAGATCAGGTTGGAAAAATCTGTTACACAAACACGCCCCCTTCAGATTGTGGTGCACTTCAGTTTGCTGTTTTTCATAAAGTAAACGTAAAAGAATAAAATTTTTAGTTAGTAATAGTTTAAAATAAACACTGGACTTAAAAGTCGTGTTAAATTGTGAGTATCAAATGTGATCAATCAGAATAACGTGTTTCCCCCCTCTGATTTGTTTTATGTCATGTTTGACAGGGTTAATTGAACTGTACCAGGATTTGTATTTGAAATACATTAAGACTCCACATTCATGGGTAAATGTACAATTAATTAACTGCACCTTAATTAAGTAAGGAGTCTTACCTTCCGTGAGGTAGTGCAGAGAAGTCAAGATGTTTAAAAATATCCACATACTTATATATGCCATGTTTATACTGTGGTGGCCACTTATCTTCTCAGGCAGTTCTTGCATGTCACTGTCACATCCTGTCAGCTCGGTACAGCTCAAGAGCTCTTACACAATAATGGTTAGCAAAGGTCAATGAAACCGACACAATATTAAATTAATATTGTAAAAGCTATATACTGTAATATTTACAGACTATACCACCATACAGTAAGTGTTGTTTTGAGGCACATTGCATAAAAATAAAATGATATACGGTACAAGAAAAAAAAAATTAAATAGAATGTAAATGATTAAAATGCTTTAAACTCTAAATTGTATGCACATATTTCTTCTTCTTTATTTGATGAGTGGATAATGTACAATCAGACAGTTATTGTTTGATAAATATAGGATATTATTAAAAGTATTTATGTGATCTGAAATATATTTCTAAAATATATTGGGTGAAAAGAAATTCAGGTTACAGATAACTAAGAGAATATTACAGAATTTCATAACGAGTTATGTATACAAAATAATTCCAATAATACCTATATTCTGACCTATTGTCAGTTACAAGATGCTAAGCAGCAAGACCAATTTTCAGATTTCATTATGCATGATTTAGTAAAGAACTGTAAGTGAATTAAATAAATAGCTTTTAAAACATATATTTACACCCTAAATTAAGACATGAAATGTGAAAAGAATACAAGCACAACTCTTTGCAGGTTCATCTCATTCAGAAAATCTCAAATTTATTAGAGTGAAACAGACATTCTCTTTGAGCACATCCCAGCATTAAGAGACATGTACAATCAAGTCAATGACAACATTTCCGTAAACAAGAAAGCCATGGAGGGGACAATAGAGTAGATTAAAGTCAAGCTGGGAAATTCCTCATTCCTCAACATTCCAAAGCTGAGTCGACATTCCAAATTAAATATTGACATTCTCCTATAATCTGAAGGCAGTTTAATAAAGTGAAATTACAACTTACAGACAACTGGTCCTGCAAGAAAAGCACAGCTGTAACCCATTCATATTAACAGCCAGTGTCTTACTGTAACTGCTTAACTCATTTTATTAAAATACATTTATATAAAAAAGAAAATGCTTTACTTAAAATAATCATATCACACTGTTATACTCTATATAACAATCCCCTTTAAAATATAAAATCATATTAGTATATATATCTACACAAAGTGCAACTGTAAATAAAGTGTTATTTCACTGAGGTTAAACACACAATCATATTTTTACCTCTTTCAGTGCAGAAACTACTGTGGGAGTTTTAAAAGTGTGGGGAGGTAGACTAGAGGAGATGGCTTATTACTGGGACTCATGACCGGAAAGGGTCTTCAAATGAAAACCCGAACAGTCCAGTTTACCCTCGACCCTTGTGGGTATGGTGCGTCTAAATGGAGATTTTGACCAGCCTATTAAAAGTAGGGGAGGGCTGACTTAAAAATGATGGTAAAAACAATCACGACAGGGTTCATACTTATCCATCAGTGTCCCTGGTGACCTAACCATATATAGCCTTTTATTGCTCAATATTAACAAGTTTCAATACAACACACGCAATAAAAATAGACAAGTCCGTCTACTGGATAAGGACTGATTTGGTTCATGGCCATGTTGGTCTTATGTAACCAATGGCTATTTATACTGGCACAAAAATAGATCAAACTGAGGTTATTATTTTGACCGGCCATTTGGCTTAAACACACACACTTATTGTGGATTTTTGACGATGAACAAACCACACATATACAGTAATATCTACAGCAAGTATATAGTTTAAATGAGAACATTTAAACGACTGTATTATTCTATAAATGAGACAATTACCAAAAAAATACATGTCCACTACAGCACAGCACAGAGACGCCTATGTCTGCTAAAACTCAACTAAACATTAAAAATAACCTGGATTTGGTAGGAGAATATGTTGCACATATTCACACACACACTGACACACCAATATATCTCACACAGCTATACAGAAACACACATGTGTGTGAACGCATGTGTGTGAGAAACAGCGGAAAGGAGTGAACTAATATCTGTGTGTTTTTAGCACATGGCTGCTTCTGTAAGTCAGCTAGATTTCAAACGACCGATGCTAAGAAGGTAATTTCTTCTGTCTTTGGGGTTACTTCACGGAACCTCCTGCGAGGAGAGAAAAACACACAGATATAAAAAGACAAAATCAAACCCAGTTTGTAATCTAATAATTCGAATTTAATGGAATAATTCCCCCCAAATGCAAATTTGTTGGAAACTTACCATTAGTTCATCCGAGATGTAGATGAGTTTGTTTCTTCATCAGAAGAGAAATTGAGAAATTTAGCATTGCTTCACTTTCTTATTAAAGGATTCTCTGCGTTGAATGAGCGCCATCAGAATGAGAGTTCACCCGGCTGATAAAAACATCCCAATAATCTAATCATTTATTTTTTAAGGAGAAATGATTATTATGGGTTCACACACACTGAATTTGTTTGTAGACTTTTGTGATGTTTTTATCAGCTGTTTATTCTGACGGCACCCATTCACTTCAGAGGACCCAGAGGATGTAATGCTACATTTCTCCAAATCTGTCCTAATGAAGAAACAAACCTATCTAAAATCCAGAAAAGTAGTAGACACGTGGGTACAAAAGGAAATTCAGGGAAGTGGAACAATAACTAACCGTTAAAGGATGGAAAGAGCGAGAGTCCTTGCCTTTTTTTGTGTGTTTGTGCGTTGTGTGTCCTTGTGATTGGAATTGAGGGATTTCCACACAGTAGTTTTAGACATTTCATCAGATATGTTAATATCAGAGGGATCAGTCCTGGACAACAGGTGGACACAGTCAAGGAGAGGAGGGGGGAAGGCAGGAGAAAGGTGAGTGTTAGTAAGTACACATAGTCAGATACACAGTGGACATTGGGGTGTCTTAGCTTTTTTTGAACACCACTGGACAGGGCTCTGGGGTTTGAGCTTCTTATGTGGAGGACTGCAGCAGTGTGGTACCTGGGGTCTGGAGTTCGAGGTGAATGTAGAGGTTTGCTCTCCATTGGGATCTGCACTGTGTCTTTGTCTTGTGATTTGTCAGAGTCATCAACCAGCATCTCCTGGGATTCCTGCTACTCGTACAAACACATCCACCCTCCATCATTGTGTTTATGTACAGTATTACAGTACATGTGACAAGTACAAAAAAATAGGACAACTAGGTTGATGTACTAATTTCAGTTTACAAGCAAAACTAGCCTGATTTGTTTGAAAGGTTAGATTTTTTTAGGGTTAAATCTTTTGTACTATAAATGTTCACTGCTGATTTAAATAACTGTATAACAATGTATGTGAAAATAAATCATTTAAATAATAGTGCAATACACCGACTTTTTTGCTTTTTTAGTTGGGTGCCATCCATTAATTAAATAAATACTAAAAAATAAAATAACATCATAAAACTAAAATATGAAAATAAGAAAATATGGCCACACTTTATATTAGGTGGCCTTAACTACTATGTACTTGCATCAAAAAAATAATGGTCATATTGTTGTCACATTGTATTGCATGAAATGGAGCTCATTGCATTGTGGGATATGATATAATGTTGTATACAGAATATTTTTGGAAAATGTAGCTGTGTAGTTTCCTTCCCATAAAGACAATGTTCAAACTATGCACATTACACATATTGCACAGTATATAAAAAGTTGTGTTTCTTCGAATATTAAGAAGAACTTTTACCTTCATAGATTTAACAACACTGATTTATTTAACTTTGCATATAGACCACAAACCTCCTCTGCCTTTTTGGAATCATCATCCAGCTTCTTCTTCTTGTTCTCAGGCATCAGATCATCAAGATAACTAAGCTCCCGTTTGGAAAAACAGAAGTCCAGCAGCTTACGGATGAACACTAATGCCAGCACCTGCAGGAGATAAACACTTTTTCTAGTAAGATGCTATATTATTCATAAACAGACATCAGCACTATATGTTTGAGCACAGCACTTACTACACACATGCATGAACTGATAAACTGTAGTCTATACCTTATTTCTAAATCTAATTCATAAATAAATAATAATTACACATCATAGTGCATGCATTCAAAATGTAAGCTAGTATTTTTTTAAAAAAGTGTGTGTATCAGTCAGACTGATATACTAGCATAGCTGCAGTGTAGCAATTGAAGTTTTAACACCCCTGACATGAAGTATGTTCTTTGTTTTGGGTCGTACCATCATAGGGAAGACGATTGCGGCAGGGGAAGTTTTGATGACCCAGAGCAGCACAAGGCAGGTAAGTTGGGTCAGAGTGAACAGGTGAACCTTCCTCAGAGGAACATGACGTAGATAAATAAAGTCTGGTTGGTGCTTTGGTGGCATGCCAAACAACTTCAGACGGTCAAAGAACTGCAAAAGACAGGACAGAGAAAGATGAAAAGTGAGTGATGTGTCAATATGTGCATGTATGTTTAGTCTCAGATGAATGAATACCTGAATGCCTTTCAGAGATGAGACTCCCATATAAAGAAAAACACCATAGAGAACTGGCATGGGAATGAACTGTGAAACAAAAAGGCAGGACATTTAGACATTTTGATATGTAAAGCATTAGCTATGTTTCCATCCAAAGATGCAAATGTAACTTATGCGCAAAACTGGATTATTGCATAAAACATTTGCTAATAAAGTCCCATTGCCATCCTGTCAAAGAGAACAAAATCATCAGTTCCTGATAAACTAAATATCACTAAGAAAAGTAGGAGAAGCCACCGAATATAATAATTTTCATATATGATAAATTACTTGCACCTTAGAGTAAGCAGAAGAAACACACTAACTCGAGGTGGATGCTGCTGTTTAGGAAAGCAGGAGTTTAAGACAATTATACAGCAATACTTTCATGACAGACTTTACTCAGGCATTTCAAAATAACCAAAACATCACAATTCTGTGCAATAAGATCGGTCTGCTGATTAGTCATGTTATCTTATTGTGCAAAGTCCCATGACTCTTTTGATAGCATTGTGGAGTGTATTCAGTTAATGTGTTTATGTTTTGCACATTTTTCATGTTGTATAAAAAGTTAATCTAACTTGTGTTTTTATGCACATTTTTAGAATTCTAAAATATCTTGAAAGATAAAATAACCCAGAAGAAGTTATTCTGAAGAATGTTTCGGGCCCCCGTTCTGTGTTTAGTATGGACAAAAAAATACTATGAAAATGAATAGGAACTGAAACCATTTAGTACCAACATTATTCAAAACATCTTTGTGTTTAACAGATAAAGACAGTCATGCAGGTTTTATAAGGACATGAAGGAGAGTAAATGATGACAGATTTTGGGTGGAATATAACTTTAAGAAGGCCACACTGTACATATTATATGACAACCACAGAATTTTTGTAATTACCTGTAATGCTCCAGTCATGAACACAGATAAGCCCATGAGTAGAAAAATGACCAGACCAGTCAGCCTCTGCTCTCTAATACCCAGAAATCGAGGTTGCTCTCCAGGGGCGGTGCTTTCAGACTCTAGCTTCAGGCTATTGACATGTGAAATTGACAGGACAGTTGCTGCAACAAACCAGGGTAACCCCATTATGGAACATACAGCCAGCATCACTCCAACCATCAGAAGATCCAAATGGTACCCGCAGCCTTTCTGTGTAGAGGAAATAGGACACACACTTGCATATGATTCACACACACACACATATCCTCTGTAAAGGCTAATTTAAAAAATGAACATACTAGCAGTTTGTGTTCCTTGCGGTTAATTATGACAGCGGTGATCTGCTGGTCCATGAAAATGAGGATGGTGCAGAGAAGAGCTGGTATTAAGGCAGTTGGCACAGTCCACCATGGGTTTCGCCCAATAGGATTCATAATCCAACCCCGGTCATCACGCGTGGGCTGTAAAACACAAGCAATCTACAAGTCAAAATCCTGAATATAGCATGATAATCATATCCATAAAATTATATTGCCAGACATCTTTGTGAAAAAAATATAATTTCTTTATTTCTTTGGCTTTTCAGCATCATTAATCCAGTCTTCAGTGTCACATAATCCTTCAGAAATAATTCTAATAGGCTAAATTTGGTACTCAAGAAACATTTAATTTCATTCTTCATTTATTCTTATTATTAATATTTCTATATGCTTTGATGATCAGAAAGACAATGTCTTTACTAACACATTCCCCCAATTTTTACACTGAGATTTATTATGCTTATGTAAACTGTGAATTTCAGCATTTGCCAGGCTGACAAAGATGTGAGTATTTCCCTACAGGTGAATATTTAAGAATGATGCAACGCTCATGTCAATTCAGTTTGTTAATATTTGTCTAGCTCAGTTGTTCAATTGATGATAGATCACTGTCTGTGCACAATTCATCTCTCCAGATTAGCCTGGGGTATAAACTCAATTCTAAGACTCAGCATTGTCTAATCATCTAATCTGTCACTGCAGGGGTGCCACTGAATCATTTGAGAAAAGGTGCCTAGTAACAAGACATAAAGAAACAAGACTGTTGTGGATTATGAGTGGGCACTAAAAACTTTGAAGACTGAAGCAGTGGATTCATCATTGTAAGGTAAGCTTTGAAATAACATGATTTACAAACTGAGCTTTAGGAAGAACGGGAAAGCTTAAAGAATTTATGAGAGTGTTTACTGACTTGCACAGATGTATCTCTTATTTTTTTAAGAAATATGAATCGACTGGCTTTTGCATTTATTTTGGTTTATTTGTCTAATTTATATTTTGTCATAGGTTTGCAATGGTATGCAACAAGTAAATACAAGTAAATATTAGTTCTTACTCTACGCATATTATCAAAATAATATTTAATTTTTTAACTACTTTGATTTAATTTAGCGATTGTATAATTTAATGACTTGGAATAACATGTTATGAAATATTACTACTACTACAACTAGTACTACTACTACTACTATGACTACAACCTCTACTAATAATAATTTAAAATTATTCTTAGTATATTAGCATAGAGGCAAAAACACAAAGGTCAAAATTTTGAAAATTATATAAAAATCCTTCTATGTCCTGATGTACAGTAGCATGGATAATCCACACGAGGGCAGGAGAAGTGTACTTTACCTTACCACTTTCTTTAGCAAAGTATTGATCACATTAAATAAACAAACACAAATGTGTGTGTGTGTGTGTGTGTGTATGTTTGCACTCATTTATGATCCCTACCTTGAAGTTGCTTGGAACTTGTAATTTTTGGGATGGAACTCCAATCAAATAATCAATCAGTACCATGAAAACAATGGTGAGGAACACAGCAAAATCACTGATCATTGACCGTACCTACATTACAAAAACACATAAAAAGACACACTTTGCATTTATTGTATAATGGCACCGTGTAAGCAAACTGTTTTTGTAAATGAGTATTTCAGCCTCACCCGAGTTGGGAAGTATCTGCTAGTCTTGAACTGTTTCAGGAAGGTAGACAGGAAAAAGGTACCAAAAAACAAGATGGCCGACCAGAAGAGCACATCAGGAGTGTAGGGACCATGGTGTCCACATGACGATCCAATAAACTGTCCCTGGAGATCTAAACACTCCTACTCACAACACGCACACACACAGAGTTTGGCTTATGTTTAACTGAACTGGCAGCCGAGACGCTGACTCAGCTGTGAAAATAGGATTAGCACTAAATGCGATCTGTGTGATACTACACTGCGAAATGATACCGCACTGCAGTAATGGGATGACAATTGAATAACAGGAGTTTAACTGTACAGTGTCGTGTGATGATCTTTTCACAAAACACTGATTTTGGCAATGTGAAGTTCTGGAGATGTTAAAACGGAGATCACAATGACAGAAGTACTTTTGCCCCTTAATCCCATGCAGAATTACACAGGAAAAAATGTATACTTTTACATACAGGATATATTCAAAATCATCTACACATAAGAGTAAGACTGGTCAGTGTGTACGCATGTTTTTACACACAGACCAAAATACTGATTACCTGATGACAAATTTGCCTAATAAGGGTGTTTCAAGAGTTCACGCTTTCCTCATTAGTAGTACTTTTGCGGGTTTGGCATCCTGTCAGGGGAGCGAGCCCAGGAGAACGGCGAACCCTAGTGGGATGAACCCTAGCGGGATGAACCCTAGTGTGGGCAAGGGTTCGAAGTTCGGCTCGGTCCCAGACTGCTCCCCCTGGAGGCGTGAATTGGATTTTAGGCGGAGAAGGGGAGGAGGAGGGATGCTTGAAGCGAGATGTGGAAGGTTTTATATTGGACGGGGGAAGAATCTATTGGGCAAGAGTGATTGGGAATAATTAGCTGATGGGCTACCAGCTGGGTTTACTTCGTATCGCGTTCCTCTCGAAATGCGTTATTTGTGAAACGTTCACTTCTTCAACTCCATCAGTGACCAAAAACTTTTATTTTTGCAGGATGATGCAACCATGCCAGTAGGTGTCAGTATAAGGTTTCTGTAAACAAAGAATTGCTAGCCTGGCTTCCGTGACTATTAAGCTCATATGAGCTTAGTCTGGCAAAGCTACCTTACTACCCACCTTCTGGGAGGCTGGCTTAACCTGCGTCCATCAGATGCCTTTGTATACTACTGGACGAATCTACAACCAATCAGACCACTCATTCCGATGACGTATGCGTAGCGACGGAACCTGAAGCCACCGTAACCAATTGTAGCTAGCTTCATTAAAGCAGTAGGAAAACATCTGTACCTACTTTAATCACTCTGGGGGGGGGGGGGTTAAGGAAGTACGGGCGGGGCCAGGCTAAAGAATTGCACTTTTAAAGTTAAACCATGTAAGAATGTTTCTGTTTCCAGTGATTTGATAAGATTGTGGTTGAATTACCGAAACAGTGAGGTTGTTCCATGGCACTGCAGAGGCTGTCATGTTCCTTTGATTCCACAGTTCTAGTGTTTTATTACTTGGGTTATCGGGTTCTGCACACCTACAGCTGATGGCACACAATACAAAGTGTTAAAATATGTTTTTTGGAAAAAATTAAAATAAATCTGAACAGTCCTTCGCTTTTCATTTGATCCAATTTATGTCTAAGAGAGACAACTGATGAATGATTATTGTTCACTGACTTTAAACTTGAGGAGCAAGTGCATAGTCATCTCTGTGTGTATGAGTTTATACTTACTAGGCCAGTGTTAGTTTGTCTAGATCGCCATGTCTGTTGATGGGGTACAGTTCTCCAAGATGGAAAAGTTTCTCTAGTGCTTCGTAAATGAAGATAAGACAAATGAGTGCAGCAAATGCTTCCTCTGTGAAACGCGTGATGTAGCAGACCAAGGAGCTAGCATCCGTTGCAACAAGAATCAGACACAGGAAAGCCGTCCACAGACCGATACAAGTGCGCAGTGACAGGTACGAGAGATCGTAGTCTCTACAGGGCAGAAATGGACAGGAGAGAGATGATATTGCGGGTTAAGTTATTATATGAAATATTTTGAAGGAACCAGGCTAAATCTATATATACTAAATATATATTCTACATTCCCTGAAATGAACTATATGTGCTGTACTTGTATGTACTGACTTGCAGAACTTGAAGAGAATCTTTTCAAACACAAGAACAGGTCCAGTGCTGCCCAGTATAGTTAACGGCTGTCCAGCGAACAGAGAGTATGCTACTCCAGTCATAGACGCTCCTAAAAGAGACTCAATCGCACTCTGACACACACACATATAAATAAACATGACTGCTGTATTTTGCATTACAAACATATTTTTCATGTGATTTTGCCTAACAGACCACACACAAGCAAAACTTTGTTTGCGTACTTACTATGCGTCCTTCTGTAGCCTCTCCCAGAAGTCCTCCAAACGTGATAACAGGTGACATACAGGCACAGTATAGAAAGAGAAAAGAAGCTATACACTGCAAACTCAGACCGTCTTTGAAATCACTCCAATAATATGGAGCTTTTCTTTTCACATCCAGAATCAGTCCTCCAAACAGCCTACAGAGAGAGCGAAGAGTTAAGAGACCCAGCAACATTTCCATTGATTTCAAATGGTTTCATGCTGAGCTAAAAACATTTCTGTCTCCTAAAACCTCTAACCCTCACACAAACCTTTTTTGTCATATTGAAGACATTATTCAATTCTAGGCTATTTTCCTCACGGGGGCTGCTGTAAATGATTTCAGTTTTTATCTTCTAGCGAGTAAATTTGGTTTAGCACAGTGTTGTTAAAACCTGGGGCCGGTTGCATAAAAGGTTAAGACTAGTCTTAAAAGTTAGTCAGCTTTTTTTTCTTTAAGACTGGTCACAG
>JAUMHR010000099.1:3318732-3359348 GCA_032361145.1 Enteromius fasciolatus | reverse complement strand
TATATACAGTACGTATCGTATACACAATGGTACACAGTGAAATGTTTTGTCTAGCTCTCATGACTGCATTTTAGAGACAAAGAATAAAATGCTTATGTGAAAAATAAGGAAAGAGGCACATGCATTTAGAAGAAAAGAAATAGTAAGCACTGTATGTTTTATTTATTACTGTTAGCGTTTGTGTTAACGCTAATTTCGGATACACTGATGAAAGCATTTTCTATTTGTAATAATGAAAACCCACATATTCAGACTTAAAATACGTCTACTCTAAATATTTGTAAGTGTACTGTATTTCTTTTACAGTGGAAAGGTCACAGTTGTGCATATTTATGCGAGTCGTTGTGTCACTATTAACTGATTTATTTTTTTTCTGTTGACAGGCCAGTGCAATAATGTGGTTGCAGGAGATATTGTGTTCCTGGTAGATGGATCATCCAGTATTGGCCGGGCCAACTTCATGTTGGTCAAGAATTTCATGGCAGGGATCGTCAAGCCCTTTGCCAGAGTGGTGGGACCCAGTGGCGTCCGTTTTGGAAGCGTACAGTACAGCGATACTGCACGGTCTGTGAAACTCTGTGCTAGTATACTTGGTGTGTTGTGTTTTTAAGCACCACTTGCCTGCCTTTTTGCAGGCAAACAGTGTCTTTGTGTTGAGGGGGGTGCACTGTGTTATAATTGTTATGTACAGTAAAGGTTCATGGATATGTGTTGGAACAATTGTTGATTATAGTTATGAATTTTATGATACTTAGGGTGGAGTTTACATTTACTACATACCTGAATGGAACTGAGCTCATAAATGCAGTAGAGAATATCAACTATAAAGGAGGAAACACGCGGACTGGGGCTGGCCTTAAATACATCGCAGACAACTTTTTCAGCCCTTCCTCTATCAGAGATGTACCCAAGGTGAGCTGACACACATTTGACTTGCCATATCTGTAGTATTTTGGCACCATAAATGTGTAAATGACTCGGTTTAGCTTTGAGTTATGCAACACGAGTTCTTGTTTAGTATTAATACACTGTGTATCAAAACATTTTGAAATTAAAAACACTGTTTTTTTAATACTTTTGAACTTTCTATTTATTAAATCATTTTGAATAAACTGTTCCACAAAAATGTAAAGCAGCAGAACTGTTTTTAAAATTGATATCAATGTTTCATGAGTACTTTTGAAGGATCATGTGACATTAAAGACTGGAGTAATGGCTGCTGAAGAGTATTCACATGAATAGATTACATTTCAAAATATATTAAAATAGAAAACAGTAATTTTGAATTGTATTAAGATTTCACAAAATTACTGTTTGAACTTATCAAATAAATGCAACCTGGTGAATTCAAGAACATAAAAAAACTGACCCCAAACTTTTGAACAGTTGTGTATTTTAATTTTGATGTCTGCTTGTGAGTTTTTATTTACGAGATTCATTCTGTGTATAATAAATACTCAAGTATAGTATACTTAAGTTTTATTTTCTTGACTCATTACTGTCTTTCATTCTTTCTATTAGATTACTATCCTCATTACTGATGGTAAATCTCAGGACAGTGTTCAGGAACCTTCTCAAAAACTACGTAGCCTTGGAGTCAAAATATTTGCAGTGGGTAAGAACTGTGTAGAGTATTTAGCCAGCGTTGTCATTTTTTTTTCTGCAAACTTTAATGCATGTGTGGGCTGTGGATTCAGTATATTAAAATATGTCTAGTTTGCACTAATTTTATAATTGTTTCTTACTCTCTTGGCATTTCTCAGGTATAAAGAGTGCAGACCCAGCTGAGCTGACTCTCATTGCTTCTCCTCCTCAAAATGAATTCACCTCTCAGATTGCCAATTTCAAAGCTCTCAGCTCTTTGCTGCCTCTAGTGTCTCGACGTGTGTGTACAACAACAGGAGGCTCTTACTCAAGTGACGGTAAGCCTGTCATGCAGTAGACATAATGCAATTCAAATAAAAAATAAATTATTATATATAAATAGTTTTTTTTATTTAGAACTTTTATATTTTTAAATGATCCTGCTATATAAAAATGTATTTGTGTAGCTGGTGCACCATCAGAAGCCTACAGTGGTCCATCAAACTTGCAGTTTTCGGGTGAGACCACCAATTCACTGAGATTTCGATGGACGTCAGCAGGGGGGCCTGTAAGTGGCTATGTGGTCCAGTACAGGCCCTTATCTGGCCAGGGTCTCCCAATCACAGCAGAGCTTCGACAGGTGAGAGGAAATCTCATCAAAAGAATGCTTTTTTGCAGACTAAACATCTGTAAATGGGATAAAAATTATTTAAATTATAAAATGTAAGACTCAAAAACATTCTCTTCTGTTCTTTATTTCACCTTCACCAAGCTCTAGCTTGTTTTGTAATCTAGCTGTCTTATAAATATTGCATTGTATAGCATGAATATTGTTGGCTTTGGAGTAAATCATCTGCTAAATTAATTAAATGTAATTTTCATATCATAAAATTAAAATATTATATATTAATGTGCTTTTGCTAATTATGTGACATGTTTTTTATTTTTGCTTAGCTTTAGTATTTTTGTAGTACTTAGCTCAATGTAGTTACTTTTGCTTCATCTTTAAGTTTATTAAAGTACATTGTTTATTTATTTCACTTTATTTCAGTTACTGTTGTAATTGTTTTCATAGTTTTAGTCTTAGTTCACAATAACAACAGCAAATACAGTGCATCACACAAAGTGTAGCATATTGGTCTCCACTAAAAAAGTCTTTTTATGTGCAGGAAACAATACCAAGCAACCAGCAGAGCTACACTGCACGAGAGCTGCTTTCAGGCACAAACTACCTGATCACTGTTATTGCTCAGTACCCAAACAGCTTGGGAGAGTCAGTGTCTGGCAAGGCCCGAACAAGTGAGAACTGAACACAGCAGAAATATGTGTCATCTAAATCAGCATCTATTAAAAACTCTCACTTACTCTTCCCCCAAACTATGCTCTAGAGCCTCTCCAAGGCGTGACTGCACTTCGACTGATCCAGGCCGGGTTTTTTACTCTGGCTTTGGGCTGGGACAGTCCAGCTGACCAAGTACAAGGTTACAGAATCACCTACGGACCTACTGGTGAGACCAACACACTTCCATATGGACAATAATCCAGCCTTTTTCAGTAATGTTTTTACTCTTTGAATAGTCAATACCTATGTAGTCAGTGAAGAAGATTCTGGAGGATAAATATGTAAGACATAAGAAAGAGCAGGGTGACTGGACCAAGCAGAACTGTAATATATACTGTAGTATTTTTATTATTTTTCTAAAAAAGATGCAAGTGATACAGTGTGTTCACAATGTTGAGTGGTTGCTAAATTGAGAGTTCTGCATTTGATCACTTAGAGAAGAATGTCTCTTAAAAAAGCCACACGGGTAAACATTCATTTCGGTTGCACGAGCAGTCAACTGTAAAACAGTACTTGAGGAATTTGAATAAACCCTTAACTCCAAGTTTGAGTGATAGCAATAGTAATTATAGCCTTAGCAAGCACCACTAACTAATGATTTTCGGAGTTTGATAAAAGGAAGATGCAGGTGGGAGAGAGTGTTTTGGTTTCCCCAAGGTATTTTTGTCAAAAGCTGAGAGGAGTGCCATTTTCTTTACATGGTTGGTATCCAGGTGTGAGCTGGCACAGAACAGAGCTGTCAGATTAGGTGTGGCCCTACAGTATGTTTAGTCAGGTTAGTATTTGAGGATAGAGGAAGGTGTTTCAACGTGCCCATTTTAGCGCAATGCTGAATAGATGATTTATAATTATACTATGTCATTAACTGACTCATATATAAATGATGTGCTGTGTTTGGTTGGCCAGCTGGTCTGAGTTGCTATAAGCTGCTACCACTGTAACAAACCTCCAAATGTTTCTAAAGAAAGCATTTTGAAATGAAAGTATTTATTGGTTATGAAAATCTAATCTAAAAAGCTAATCCATTAAGGTGGGTAAGAGCATTCTAATGTATCTGCAAACCCTTTTTGCTTTTCAAAATATCGAGAGATTGATTGTGTTAGTCAGAAGAGAGAGGACGTCACATTTCCTGCTACTCTGTCACAGAGCTGCTCTCTGTTCATCGGATTCTGCTTGTATAATGCGCTTTGTATAAAGACATGAACACATACTTGTTTTTTAAAAACACAGTCTGTGAAAATGGCGCATTGAATTAATGATGCGTTGATGTTGAGCTTGCAGCTTAGTAAGTGAGTCATGACCTACTGTAAATAAGCAGCCATGCTGATGGATGAGTTCAGTGCGTTCATTCATTAGAGAATTTGTCAGACTGATTTAAACTGGTTATTCCTGAGTTTAGTACAGTATTTCCACATTGCAAACCATTGTTGAGAACATTGTTAGCCATTTTTTTTCATGCATGGCATAATTCATTATTTATGCTAATTGATTTGACTGATTGATTGATTAATAGGTCAGCCTGCTGCACAGCTGCTGGAACAATCTGTGGGGGCTGAGTCTACTTCTCTGACTTTGGTCGATCTTAAGTCAGACACAGAATATGGGATCAACTTGTACCCACTGTTTCCCCGTAACAATGTCTCACCAGCTACCCTGACTGTCCGTACATGTGAGTTTTTTTCAGTTTGTTTTAAAATTAGTACTTTTATTCAACAAAGATGCATTTGCAAATAAATTTGTTTAAATGAAGTTCTTAGCAATGTATATTACTAATCAAAAATTAGGTTTAAATATATAAGTATCTTCATGGAACATGCATCTTTACTTAATATCCTAATAATTTTTGGAAAAAAAGAAAAATCGATCATGTTTACCCATAAAATGTATATTTGGCTATTCCTACAATTGTACCCCAGCCACTTAAGACTCACTCAAATAAATGGTAAGTATCAGAGAACATGTTTCAAAAACATTAAATCTTACCAACCCTATAAGGTAGCATACTGTATATGAAAAACACACAGACACTAATCTATAAAGCTCTGTCTGTGTATGTGCCTGTGTTTACAGTGCGTTTAGAAGGAGTGCAACAACTTTCTGTTGAGACTGTCTCAAGCAACAGTGTTCGAGTTCGCTGGACAGGAGTGGTAGGGGCCAGAGGATATAGAGTCGTTTGGGGCCCTTTCACAGGTCAGCACATTTTAAAAAAAGCTCTTTTTAATGAAATGCTTTCTACAAGGTGTACAGTGATAAATCATCCAGTGATGTCTTTGAATGCTTTAGGTCAGGTATGATTTCACATTGTGTTTTTATCAGATTGCAGTTTTTTTGTATATGTCTTCTTCAGGAAGTGATGTGGAGACCGTAGAACTTGGAGGTGATAGTGAATCTCACACTCTGGGGAATCTGAGACCGGACACAGAGTACATTGTTACAGTCATATCCCTGTACAATGGAGAAGCTGAAGGACCAGCGGCCACTGCACGTTTTAAGATAGGTACACATATGCACATTCAGACAAATCTACAGTATATGGTACATCAGGACAGAGAACATTTTAAAAGGGATGCACTGATTTTGAAATTAGTTCTTGCAAGTAGTAGTTTAGGCAATATTTCTAAAAAACAAACCTGTAAAAAAAAACATTTTAAAAACTGCATTCATGCGTTCATTTATAGAGCTGTGTATTTAGTAGACCTTTGAGTGCAGAGAGAAAATTTAAGACAGGAAACAAGGTGTGTGTCTTTTTTCCATCTTGCCTACATTTATCATACACAGACAGTGAGGTGTTTGCTTTGAATTTTGCCATTGACTCACTGTCTGCTAGATCAGAACAGAAGAACATTTTTTGTCTTATGACTCACAGACTGCAGCAGTCGGATGTGTGAGGGTGTTTGTATATGCGCATACATGTTAAAATGAGAGACTAAGAGAAAGGAGGCAGTAACTGTCTATAAATAACAGGACATAAAGTTCAGAAAGATGGAAGTCATTGTTTTAATATTTTATGGGACGGGAGGGGAGATAAAGCTAAAAGATGTTTAATGCATTTGGCTTTCAGAGCGCTCAGAGCAACAGGTCCTGAGAGCCACGACTACGGGACCCACCAGCATCAGATTAAACTGGAACCTCATACAGGCCGCCAGAGGCTACCGACTGGAATGGAAAACTGGAGAGAGTATGAAACTGTTACTAAAGCATGCAAACACACTGTAAAAATAGCCAGGATTGTAAAAAGTAGAACAGTAAAATGCAACGCTGCATGTATTTTATTTTCTGTCATAACACAGTAAATGGCTCTACATACATTTGTTGGATGATTATGGTAATTTATGGAAATTTACTTGAAGCCAGAAACTTGCAATGTTACATGGAAAGAAATAAGCATAATCAGCCTGAGTAGTTAAAGGGGTGTTTGCAATGCATTTTTATCTAATATGAACAGCCTGCGTACATAAAATTAATTTTAACTGAATAAATAACTGAAACAAAAATAAAAGTGACTACAGCAACAAGAAACATTTTTTTTTAAAGCAAACTATGTACAGTATGACTGTAGAACCATGATTGTGTAACACTTGATCTTTATGTGATCCTGCTGACCCGCAGGAGGCAGAGTTCTGAAGCAAGAGTTCTCAAAAAGCACCACCAACTATGAGCTCAGAAATCTACAGCCGAATACAGAGTACATTATAACTCTATACACACTCTACGAGGGGCGAGAAGAAGCTACTTTCTTTTCAACCAAATCAACAGGTCAGAAAAATCATTTGATGGATTACAATATGATAGTGTTGCAAAGATCAAGTTTGTGAAAACCTGATGGCCAATGCTTTTGTTTCTGACTTGCATACCTTTCATATAATATTCTGACGCATGGGTTATGTTTAACAGAGCAGCAAGTTGGTCCTGTCACGAACCTGAGGGTGATGGATTCACTCGGAAAAATGATTCGATTAGGATGGACAGGAGTTTATGGGGCAACGCAATACAACATCATCATTCTTAATACAGAATGTGAGATAATTATTTCCTTTAAATACAATTACAGCATGGCAGTATAGCATTAAATTGTTGTTTTGGGTTTTATATATATTTATATATTTACATTCATGAGTTTTCATTCATGAGGTGTGCTGCTCTAATGATTGTTTGAATTAGTTTTACCCATGTTTTAAAGCAAATACAGAGGTGAACAGAAGAGTTCCTGGGAATCAGACCACCTTGGACCTACGGGATCTTGAAGATGCTGTACGCTATGCTGTGAGTGTAAATGCACTAATTGGATCCAATGAAGGGGAACCAGCAACAGTGTTCGTCGTAACAGGTGTGTGCATGCATACTTTTTCTGATGTTCAGTTGAGGTTGTCAGTATGTCAGTATCAGGTGCCTACATTGGTCATAAACAGAACCGGCACGGAGGGTGACCAACTTGCGGATAGTTGGGAGCAACAGTCGACGAGTCAGGATTGCATGGACTGGAGTTTCTGGAGCATCAGGCTACCGGGTTACCTGGAGACAAAGCAACAGTATGTAGATGACGCTTATGTGATGATTTGGATTTTCTTTATTTGTTTTTTAAATTGATATCACATACAGTAACGTATGTATGTTTTTAATCTGCTCTTTCTTTCTGTTTTAGCTGCAGAGCAATCCCGTGTCCTAGGTGGCGATGTCACTACCCACACTATAGACGGGCTACTGCCGGATGATACTGTTGTTGTGGGTGTTGCTCCAGTGAGTGATGGGCAGACTGGAGAAGTGGTCTCTGTGTCTACAAGAACCAGTGGTTCTAATGGAATTGTTACAGGGCTAAGAGTCACTGAAGTAGCCTCTGGAAGGATAGTAATAAACTGGACTCCTGTGACTAGAGCAACAGGCTATAAAATAATGTGGCGGCAAAGTGATGGTATGGACAACATTAACTTGAGTGCTATCAATTTTTTTTAACAATGGGCGTGGAACGTTATTTTTTTTCCTTTTACATTGTAGGAGTGGAAGACTCTGAGATTGTTGCCGCTGATGTGGTTTCCTATGCCATTGAAAGACTTCAGGAAGGTGCAGCCTACCAAATATTAGTCTCAGCTCTCTTTAACTCACGTGAAGGACCTTCAGCCACTGTGAATGCAAGAACAGGTAGTTGTCCTGTAGAATGTTGCATTTTGATAAATTCAGTTAACCATATGCACAGACCTTTAAATGCCGGCATGAAATCAAAATAGATTATTCATATTTGCTAAAGAAGTATTACAGGATTTATTATTATTATTATTATTTACAGGAGTTATTTTTGATAAGTGTTAACTTCCTCTCCCTCTTACAATGACATTACTTTTCTGATGATGTGCACATGAGCTGGACCCTCCTCTCTAGCAACATTTTAGTCACATGAGATTGCAGCAATTATCAAATGAGAACAATCCTACTATATTCATTTTACGATGGACAAAATCAAGTTCTGTCATTCCCCTTTTTTTGCTTTAAAGAAGGTGTTTTGCTTGAATGTATGTCCCTAGTGAAAAGTAAATATACCAAAATGTATTTCAAATGCATTTCACGCTATCTATATATAGATTTACATCTTTTACTTAATAAAAATACCCTGCAGTTGTAGTTTTGGTATACTACACTGCTATTTTAAAGTCTGCTAAATTTGAACAACAAATTTTGTACCTAAAGCACTTAAATTGCTGAAGTACAGTGGTGCTGAAGTCTAACCCAACATATACAAAAGTATATTTGATTGCACTAAAGTGGAACTGTTGCAAGTATACTTTAGGTACACTCTAAATATCTTGGATTTAATGGCTGATATTATTCAAAGATCATACAATCCTCACCATTAGTGGCATTAAAACAATTCTTTGGCTAAATCGTAAGAAATGTTGTATGCAAGTAGTACTCCAAAGAAACATATTTGTAATTTTGTATCAGTATGTCTTGAGTGATATACAGTACCAGTAAAATGTAATTAGTTTTGAGCTATACTTAGTATAAAATAAACATATTTTAAATGCATTATTTTTTTGCTAGGGGTCACTACAAGGAAGAAAAGAACTGTGCAATTTTAGTTTCATGCCGACTTTAAAGATTAGTAATTTCTGAGCTTTCAGCAGTATGCAAGGTTTTAGTCCGAATGGCCAACTCTATCCTGATTCTATGCTTTAGATCAGGCCGTAGTGGGTCGCGTCACAAATTTACAGGTGGTGGAGGCCCAAGGGGAGGTTGTTCGAGTCAGCTGGGTTGGAGTTCAAAATGCCACTTCATACAGAGTACTCTGGAAAAGGACTGATGGTGAGATCTTTTGAAATAAAAGCTTACATAGCTTAGTGTAAGTGCCATATGCTTTAGGAAAGAAAATATTAATACCGCAGTTAAGATATTTTCCTTATTGAGAATTTAAAAATGCAAGAGATTGTGACCTGCATGGGCCACAGCTCATAAAGAAATCCTCAGCCATCATAAAAATAAAACTGATTGTGATTGTAGGTGGAGAGGAGAGGAGTCAGTTGGTTGGTGGTAACGTGACCTCGGTGGATCTGAGGCAGCTGGATGAGGGGGCACAATATGAAGTAAAGGTTCTGGCTCTAGTTCGGAACAGAGAAGGTCCACCTGTCTCTGTCAGAGTCACTACGGGTGAGTGCTGTTTGTCTGTGCGTTTCTGTTTTAGGTCATATTTTCTTATATGGAGACATCATTAATTTGTATTCTCTAAGGCAGGGTTTACAATATGGATTTCTCATTTATTTACATACATTTCTATTCCACAGAATACATATTTACACAGTGCACAAAATAAAGACACAGAGCACACATTATTGTTTGTGTGTTATTATTTTATCTTTTATCGTGGCTTGGCTGAGCATCAGATTTTACAGAGATGTTAACCTTGGAAAAGTGTATTGATATCACTGTTTGTTGTACAGGGAGCCAGAGAGGAACACGAGTAGAGGGTTTTCGTGTTTTAGACTCGACCCCAGGGGGGCTCCGTATAACCTGGAGAGCAGTGAGTGGAGCCAGCTCATATCGAATCTACTGGAGGTCCTCAGAAGGTAGTTACACAGGCACGCATGCACCCACACACAAACCAAACTCAAGTAACTTTATGTTGTTATATGCTTGCTTTGACTAGGTGAACCGGAATCAAGTCGTCTAATTAATGGTGTTGCAACTTCATACACACTTGATGGACTTCGTCCTGGTCTGAGCTACACTATTAGATTGTCTGCTGTGGTGGATGGTCAAGAAACTGAAGCTACCACCATCAGAGCCACCACCGGTACACATACCAGATTGTATCTCACATTTTATCTCTATCTCTTTTTTTCTTTCTTCACTGTATCTCTTTCTGTTTTTTAGATACCCTGCCATCTGTGACTGGTTTGAGTGTGACAGACAGTACTGAGAATTCAGTCCTGTTAGGCTGGTCGCCAGTAACGGGAGCCACAGGATATATTTTACGGACAGAGGAAGAAGGTGATTTGTATGAAAGTTTAGAAACTGGTAGCATGTGGTTTAAGGATCAAAAGCACAATTATAGTTGAATGCACTTCTTTAGTGTCTTAAGCACTCTCTGTCTTCAGACACAGGTGTGGGTCAGTCTGAAAAGCTGCCCGGTACAGCCACATCTTACCGTGTAACAGGTCTACGACTGGGCCGTCGGTACCGTTTCACCCTGCAGCCCACCTTCCAAAACCAAGTTGGACCTGAGACCAGCGTGGAGGAACGCACAGGTTATACAGTTTCTGTCACTTTCTCCTCCAACAAATTGAAATAAAAATTTTAAATATTTAATCTGTCCAAATTAAACAATTTAGATGAACATTTAATTAACTGATTGTTAAAAATATTGGCATAAAACATGTTAGGACACCAGATGACCTGTGCATGTAGTCTACGTTTTAAGTATAATTTAAATATGAATATAAATACTATAAATACTGTATTATTGGTATTTTAAGTAATTAAAGTACTTAGGGGCAGTTTCCCGAACAGGGTTTAAGACTAGTCCTAGATTAAAATAAATGTTAAGAGCAGTCTAAACTGGAAAAAGCTTGCACTGAGATATCTTAAAATACATCATTGCCATTGTTTGGTCTTAAAATGCTCACAGATAATGCATTTTTGTAAGACATGTTTCTAAAAATTCTAAATGAGTCCTAAATGAGCAAAGGTCTAGTCCTGGCTTAATCTAATTCCTATCCGGGAAAGCTTTTTTCTTTTTTTTCTTTTTTTTACAAGAACAGTATTGAATAGTTATTACCAAAAAAGGTAACTTTAGAAAGAATTATTTTGATTCAGCATTGCTTAAATAATGAAAAAAATGGGTATTAATGTTTATTAAGTTAATATTGAAATGTAAAAGTATATTATTGAAAAATTAAATAATGTTCTAAATATGTAAAACCATGTTTACTATATTGTGAGTCAAATGTAATACAATATTAACTTTTTGTTTATTGAACTATTGTATTGAATTAATATTACATACATTTGCAATAATGAAGACATTCGTAGAAAACAGCAATATTGCTTGTGTGGTATTGATAAACTGCATTATTTGACAAATTTAAGACAAAAACAATGCTATACAGTGACATTTTTGTTGTCATATCTTGAATTTTAGAGACATATTGTTTAACATTCTTGTAGGCTACATGGTCAGTTAAGCTGGCATACAGGTCTGGGCCTGTGCGTGTGATAATAATTTAAAAAGTATTATTTTTTTCCAAAATGAATCTACAATTTTAGATCAAATAGACAGCTTTAACTTATCATTAATTTTTTCTCTTAGAAAAAAATACAGATCTGACTCTTTTAGTGAAACCTTTCGTGTGAATTATTTCATACAGTACTTCTGACTTTGAAGTTAAGGCAAATTATAGCTTGCAATGTGCGTGCAGTGAATAACATACCATTACACTGGTCAGTCAAAGGAGGTTTTCTCCCACTACATGCTCTCCCTTACAGAGATTTACAGATGATCATAGTGTTTAATGTCATGTTGTACTTTGACACTATCACTGGCAATGTATGTCATTTTCAATTATAGAGAAAGGTTCTCATAGATGATCTTTTTAGGTCAAGAGTTCATGTCTGTGAAGCTGATATGAATAAATGTTTGCATAAAGGAATAAATCATTTTCAACATTGTTCTACTTACTCTATGTGGTATTTCTTGCTAAATATTTTTAATTAATACATATTTTAGTTTGTGTGGGAGGGCGTTTGGATGTTGTCTTCCTCGTCCCTGCTTCACGCGATCGCTCAGGCCTGGTGGGACCTGTGTTGTCTCTACTTGCCAGTTCTGCTGGATCCTTTACCTCCATTGGTCCCAGAGACTCCCAGGTGCAGTTTTTTTGGTACTATCTTCATGAGGTCTTCCAGTCTTTTTAATATGACATTAAAAAAAACATTGCCATAAGAGTGCCTTCTTCTGGCGGAGTACACGAGGCATTGAGCTGGTCGGTGTGAATGAAGTGCTTGTAATACCTGTTTGCTCCAGATGGGGGTGGTGATGTACAGTGAAGATCCAAAAGTGCGCTTCCTTCTCAATCGTCATAGCAACAGTGAGACCCTTCTGCAGGATATTTTGACCACCCCATTCAATGACAGACCAGGAAATAATTTAGGTGTGTTTTTTCATTTCATTTTATTTTTTACATTTTATGTTTGTGTATTATATATACATCAAGTTGACACAACCCAAAATCATATATCATCATACAAATGAGGATTTATGTATTGCATACTGTATTGTGTAAAGAAAGTGAAAATGATTTCTAGTACCCATATGGACCTACTCACAGTAGTGCAATAATTTCTTAATTTTAAATACATTCAAATTTAAAAGCAATAGAATAAAATATCTATGAAACCTTAACAATTTATATATATATATATATATATATATATATTAAAGTTTTATTTGCAAGCATGTACAATACATATTCAACATTCAGGTGACATTATGTAAATGTGTTCTGATATTTTCTGCTTTTATGTATAGGCCAGGCAATGACATACGCACAGCAATTTTTACTAAGCGCACCAGCCGGTCGGAGGTATAGTGTTCCTGGGGTGGTTGTTATTATTGCTGACGAGAAGTCAACCGATGATCTTAGCCAGCCGGCTGCTGCTGTAAGAGCCGATGGTAAGCCACAAAAAAACTGCTCCAGTGCATTAATGTACACATAAACAGAGCTAACCATCCTGGCTTCTCTGTCTTATGTCCATAAGATTGAGTTAGCGCTGTAATAACTCTGTCCCTCAGGTGTGACAGTGTTGGCGGTAGGAATTGGACGTGCAGACTCTAGAGAGTTGCGTTCGGCAGTGACGGATGGCAGCACTCAGAATCTGCTCTATGCTCAAGACGCAAATCAGCTCTATGGTCTCCGCCCCGACCTGGCAGACCTCCTCTGTGGCCTTGCACGCGGGACTAGTGTCACGGTCAGATAAAATCCATCCGTCTAGCTGTCATAAATTTTGTGTCATCACTTTTTTATTATGATGCTTGCTTGGCCTGTCAAGCTCACTGAAGTCATGATACAGCAGAGGGTTTTACTATATTTTGGTAGTCTTATTGATAGTCTTTATTGATAAGAAGAGAAGTCTAGGTGCAATCAAGACTTTTTTGATTTTGATTTGTTGTTTCCTTTTAGCCAGGACCTTGTACCGTACAGTGTCCACAGGTAAGTGCATACGACTAACATATTTTGTACAGAAACACCAAGACATTACAGATTTGTGTTTACACTTGTACATCTACTGCACATGCACCTCACAAGAGACTGACCTGTGCCTTTGTTGCAGGGTGCTAAAGGGGAACCTGGTCAGAAGGTAATAATTGTTGTTCCATACAATAACTCCACATTAACTGTAATTTTCCGGTTGAAATGCATCTTGTCTTTTGTGTGTATGTAGGGTGAGAGGGGCAGAGATGGAGTGGATGGAAGAAAAGGCGATCCTGTAAGTTAATCTGCATGAACATTTAGCTCTTTTCGTTCATCTACAGTATGGGATTCATTAATTATTGCAGAAAAACTTCTTTTTTTATATCCTTAAATAAATGTCTGTCTGATTGTGTGTGTTTTTAAATAGGGACGTGACGGTTTACCCGGTCGTGAGGGTCTCAGAGGACCGGAGGGGCCACCAGGTCAACCAGGCAGTGGTCTGGGAGTGAGAGGAGAGAAAGGCGAGAGAGTAAGTGGCACTTAAATATGAATTCACACACGTATGCACACAAACCACAAGTGTTGATATGCTCTCTCCTTCTCCATTTTTGTTTCCCTTTATCTTTTTAAGGGTTTCCCAGGATTGGACGGCAGTTCAGGTGTTCCAGGTCGTCCTGGTGCAGTTGGATTACCAGTAAGAATGAAATCATGAGTAATTTTATTAAATGGCACTGGTAAACAGGTATTTGGGTATATACTGTATGCACATCCATAAACAGCATGATAATAGGTCTGGATGCATGCTAAAAGCTTTTTAAAAATGTATCTCTTAATTAATCTCTTAATGGGATCCTATTTAGTGCAGCTAAAAATATTAAAGCTAAAAAGATCTCATCAAATGGTTTATAGCATGGGTTAATTATCTGATGTCATTCTGTTGTTTTAGGGCATTCAGGGATTACCAGGTGTGAGAGGAGACCCTGTGAGTACTCAATAATATACTGTACATGCGTAGACACATACATACACAAAGACTTATTAAATGTTCTGTCTGTTTTGTTTTTACAGGGAGAACCAGGCAATTCCGGCCCTCAGGGATTAAAGGGAGAGAAAGGTGAAAGGGTAAGAGTGATATAGTGAAATTAATCTCTTAACTGCTACTCTACTCCTTAGTTTAGCATTTACAGCGTTTGGTTCGTACTACTTACTACAGGGAGAACCTGGATCTGCTGAAGGAGGAGGTTTGCCGGGACGTAAAGGAGAGCCAGGAATCCCAGGGATCCCTGTAAGAAACACAAGAAAATCACTCTCACCTGCACAATGACAAGAAAGAAGCATATCAAGTTACTCATGTCATCAAGTAAACAACAGGGTTATTACAGTACATTGCCTAATTTATATCTTTCTTTCCATTTAGGGCACTCCTGGTCGTCAAGGTGTAAACGGGGCGAAGGGAGAGCTAGGTGCACGAGGTCTGCCTGGACAAGATGGTCGCCCTGGTTTACCAGGCACTGATGGACTTTCTATTAAGGTCAAAATCCATCGCCTCTTCTGTTTTTTATTTACATTTCAGCCACTTGTCACATTAACATAACACAACCAAACCAACCAATGGACAATGTCGGTATTTTAAAATGCTAGTGAAAAAAAGCAGAAGAAGAAAACATGTCTTATAACATACCAAAACTCATAATATTAATGAGACATCAACTTGATGAAAGCTTCAGTAGGCATGTGAGTAACACAAGTTGAAAATTCTAAAGAAATCACTTCATCTCACTTAATCTTGAGCCATCCTTTCCCTGGCCCTGTTTGACTTTGAACTTGTGAGCATAGTGGGCAGAGTGAGGGTCTTAATGGCCTTGCTGCTCAACACTTGTATTCATGAGCTCACTCACCTTTCTTTGTATGAGGTTAGGGATCAAAATAAATATATTACATTAAAATAGCTGCACAGCAGTTAAGTGAACCACATATCTGTCAGACATAATCTCACAGCCATGTTTACTTTCTTATTTTAGCCCAGCTATGAAAATATGTGAAAGTGCCACTGGCATTTTTGTCTAGATCGATATTGTTATATAATATTATTGTTTTCATCGTTTTAGGTTTCATGCACACGTTCAGCCAATCATGTACCTGTCTGCTTCTGTGTTTCATTTTCTTTTCCTCCAGGGTGAAAAAGGCAGCGCTGGCGAGAGGGTGAGTTGATATATTGTTGTTCAAAAGAAGCCAAGGAAACTTCCAAAAAGAAGATAATTGCTAGTATAATAAAACAGGACAAATATAAAATAAGACCTCAAATGGTGTGTAAACAACTATATTTGAATAAAATCAGTTACTTTAGATGTTACCATATATATTTTGGGGTATTTTTTAGCATGTGTTAGTAAACATGCAGAAATTTTGTATTGAATGCATGTTAGTGCCAAGTGTAAGATACATGGTCTTTTAATATCCCTTCAACCCAGAATTCATGTAATCAGATAGACATAAATTTACATACACAACTGATATACTGTAAATGAAATTATTTTTTATGCATTCCTAAGGAATTTAGCAGCAGTATAATCCATTATTTCTTGAGGTGGAGAAGCAAGTACTTTAACATTTCATTAAAACCTCCCATGTTGTTTAAGGATCCAGCAAGGGCAAAGTAATCTAATGCACCACGAGAACTCTCTGATGGCAGACTAATACAATGTGTAAAGACATTCAGTCACATTTCTTGAACTTAAATGTGTTCTTCTGTCTTATTCTGATGAACAGGGCCCTCCCGGTGTGGGTAGTGGGGTAGCTGCTAAAGGAGATGCCGGTGAACCTGTGAGTGTCTCTATTATTCATGATAATGTGGCAGTGTAAATGGATGTTAACGTGTTTATCTGTGTTTCTGTCCGAACGCTGCTGTGTACTTCAAAGTGTGTTCTTGAGTTTATCACGTGCACTGAGTGGTATTTGGGTATATTTTCAGGGAAGTCCTGGATCGTCTGGTCCTCAGGGCCCACGAGGAGTGACTGGACAAAAAGGAGCCAAAGGAGAAGCTGTATGTTTATTTATTTTTTTACATTGCTTGTAATCTATTTTTAGTTTGTATTTTGTAAAATGTGCGCATGAATGTATTTCCTTGAGCTGGCCTGTTTGTGTGTTGCAGGGAGAGAGTATTGAGGGGAAACCAGGCCCCCAAGGAAACACCGGAGACCCTGGTGATCGGGTATGAAATGCTTTCACTGATATATTTCATTCTTGCTCTAACATTTGTCCTCATTTTTCTTGCATTTTTGTGCATTTTCGTTTCAGGGTCCCCGAGGGCCTCCTGGTGAAATTGGAAGTAAGGTAAAGAGTGGAAATGAGTGCATAACTATTTTTGGCTTGTGTCATCAAGGTGCAATAAACACACTTTCTGAATGCATAACCTATGAATCAGTTGATGAAGTTTTGTTGTTTATTGCATTTTTCAGGGTGATCGAGGACAAACTGGACCACCTGGTTCGGATGGAGCCAAGGTGACTATTTGTCTATGCATGATTGGAAGCATCTCTTTATAAGCGTTTCTAGATTTGTACTATATCCCTTGTGCTCTCCCTAGGCTTATTTTGAAGCATTTTAAGGTGTGATACGTGTTTAAGCAATTTTTACCAATGACTGTACAAAAGTGTAGCTATTTAAATGAGTTTGATTTGGTTTTGATGTCATCCTTTGTATGTTTCTGATGTTTTTTAGGGAGACAGGGGCCTTCCAGGTCCTGCAGGAGACAAGGTATGCCCTTAAGCTACATAAAGCATTGATGTATATTCTTATTAGAGAGCTGTGGGTTATGCAGTGCTTATTTCTGTTTTTGTTTGTATGCTAGGGAGATAAAGGTTCAGGAGGCCCCCCTGGACCTCAAGGACTGAGGGTGAGCGGCTGCACGAGTCATGATAAGTCACAAGCCGTGTGAAAATGCATGAGTGTACATGCATGTTGTAAATTATTTATATGTGCTTTCAGGGATTTCCAGGGAACGGTGGCCTTCCTGGAGAAAAGGTAAGTTAAGTTTATTTTTAAGTATTATTCTCACATATCTACTTTATTTTATTTTGTACTTGTACTGTAATTAATTAATGAATTTATTCATTAATTTATTTGTCTCTATTTGCTTTAAGGGTGCTGGCGGTGAAAAAGGGCAACCAGGAAGCTGCGTAAGACCAGAATATTAATGTTTATAGATTTATATAAACATTTAATTCACTGGTAATAGTGCTCTTGGCATTTTTCCCTGTGGCTTTTTTAGGACTGTCAAGATTCATTTGGGAAGAAAGCAGAGCGGGTATGACTTTTGGGAACAATGCAGAGACTGTCTATGTCAGATAACTGTGTTTCTGTTTTATTCTTATGTTAAATCCTTTTTTATATTAACATTAAAATGCTACAAACCCACCCAAATCTGATTTTTACTGTAGAAGCTCCATTCAAAACTTCTCAAAACTCTTCTTTTTCTTCTTTTAGGGTGAAAAGGGCCTCCCAGGTCTTGATGGTGGTAAAGGTGATAAAGGAGATGCAGGACAAAAAGGGGAAAGGGTGAGTTTTGTGAATGAATGGAGGTGTTCGTCTGGGAAATGTCTGACTGGATGTGATAGTGAGGACATTTAAAAAAAGAAATTACACTTACTTTCACATTGAGTTTATTTTATTGCACATACATTTAAATATAAGCTTCTTTATTATTATTAGTTAGAATATTTGCAAATCATTTGTCAGAATAATTTCAAGGTACATCTGAAATTGTGAAACTGTATGATTGGAACTTTCTAATCTATCCCACAGGGTGCCCCTGGAGCAGGAGAACCTGGCCAGTCCGGACCTAAAGGAGACCAGGGTGATCGGGTAAGTTTGTCTTCATGATACACTAGATTTGCATTTCCAGATGGAAAAGCCAGAGTCAGTAGAAGTATTACAGTAAAGCTTCAGTTTTAGGTTTTGATTTTTCATAACTGAAATTCACAATCAGCTGCTGTCATAAAAGTCATAATATTTACCATAGTGCTTAATTATTTAATCAGGGTCTCACTGGATTGTCTGGAAAACCTGGTGCAAAGGTAAAGTAAAAAACTGTCTCTCTCACTCCAGTGACTCCAGAGCATATGTTCATGCAAATGACTCAGCATTAGCCTGAATTAGTTGTCATACATTGTACCCTCTCTTTTCTCTATGCAACGCTAGGGCAGTCAAGGTGACCCGGGGGAGAGAGGGGAGGCAGGAAGTCTTGGTCCACAGGGGCCCATAGGCCCCAAAGGGAAAGATGTGAGAGTCTGCACCCATTTATACATGAACACGGGACTCTACTAAAAGCTGCTTCTAACAACTTCACCTGCAAATAATGCACATCAACTAACATTTTTTAGGCATTAGTGTGTCACACTTAACATATCAGGTGTTTTGAAAGTTACTGCTCTTTCCACTTTATCATTATAAATAATCTGCTTTGGTAATGCGATTTATTCAGTGCTTTTCTAACATTTAACTCTTTCTTGTTTTTCTTCTAACATCTTTCTTTCGTACTAAAGTAACAAGCTGTCAAGGTAATCCTTGTCTTCAGATTCTGCTCCACACTTTCTTAAAGCTACTGTATTTGTACATCATTAAATGACATTGTAAATATTTTTGTGAATAGTTAACATAGCTAATATAGCTATTGTCAGGAAGTCTGATCTGTTACATTGTTTCTGTAGGGACTAAAAGGAGACAAAGGAGAGGATGGCATTCCAGTGAGTTTTTTTCCAGTGACTGTATTTGTGAGTATGTTTGTGTTTGGTATGTAATGTTTCTCTGTTTCTCTTATCTCTCAGGGAGAATCAGGGTTGGCGGGTAAACCAGGGGAGAGAGGTCTAAGAGTGAGTACACAAATTTGTTATCTGATGTGGCGAATCATTGTACTATTCAAGCTACATCCTAACAATGACGTTTTAATATTCCAGGGACTGCCAGGTCAATCAGGTCAACCTGGGCCAAAAGGAGACACGGGTGATCCAGGGGAAGATGGAAGAAATGTAAGACATATAGTTCACAAGCTTCTAAATATCAAAACTGGGCTTACAATCTTTGTATTTGTATATGATGTTGATACACTTATGTTCAGTTTTTTTTTTCTTTTATGTTAAAAAAAACTATTTACTGAATGAAAGAAATTACTATGAAATAAGAATGAAATGAAATGATGTTATTACATATATATTGCAATAGATTAATAGTGAAACAGGACTATTTAGCTTTACATTTTGCTTTACATCCTTTATGTATTGCTGTGAAATGATATGGTTCCTCTTATATAACGATCTTCAAACCTAAGAGCTCATCATATTGAAATCCAGGCCCATGACCTAAAAACTCATGTTTTATCAGATGAATTTATTGGATAAACAACCGTATAGTTAAAATAATCAACCTTGCCTTTAAATACAAAGAACACCAGATCAACTCTGCAAGGAATTTAAGACTATTGGTTTAGATTATTGAGTTATTTTTGTCTAGTCATGTGATCAGTGCTTTGCTCTTTGCAGGGTACCCCGGGTCCATCCGGACCAAGAGGCCCAAAGGGAGAGCAGGTGAAATATCAGATACTTCTTACTCAACACAAATTCACTCATAAACAGCAATGTCAATCTAACTATTTTTATTATGGGTCATAATAGGGAATACAAGGTCCCCCTGGGCCACCTAGTGATGTGGTATGTTTTTACGTCACTATCGTCTCACTGTACTTTTTTCTACACCTCCTCTGTTTATTTAAATAACCTGTTGTTTTTTAAATCTTTTAAATTTGTTCATTCTCTAAGATATCTGGAGAGAAACAACTGAAAGGTGATAGAGGAGAAAAGGTACAGTAAACTGTGCATAGTCTTTCGGTTCTGTCTGTCATGCATATTCAGGTTTTGTTATTGTGACACTCTTGTTTAAACACCAGGGAGAGGCAGGTGACCCAGGGGAGCATGGGGCTAAAGGCCAAAAAGGTGAACCGGGAGCTTCAGGCTCACCAGGACCAAGCGTAAGTCATCCACTTCCACATGGTGATCATCCAGTATGTGTATTTGTAATTCATGAGATTTGTATCTCAACCTATTTTTTTTAGGGTCCTGAAGGGTTACGTGGGCTACCAGGAGCCAGAGTAAGAACCTCCTACTGCTTTTTTGCCTTTTAGACATAACTTTGATCTGTATGTGTACCTGTTAGTGTTTATGGTTGACTATAAATGTAGTGATATACTAAATCATGATTATTTAGGACAGTGGCAACCATATTATGCAACTCAATTCCTTCTAAACCTTCAGATAACAGAATTATCATATGGAAGCATTTGTGTAGCAAAATTAAATTTGAAATGCAATATTCAAAATGACAATGGAATTTTTTATAATGCACACAGAAAAAGTAGGAAATAATCAGTGAAACAATTCTGCAAGACGCTCCAACATTGATCTAGTTCTGTCACCTACATACGCATACAGTACAAATCTTCTGAAACACAATTTCATTTTACACAATTTTGTTACAAATATGCAACCATAACTGTTAATATAAATGTATTTAGCACAAATTACATTTAAATGATCATTTTGCTACTATTTCTGCTTGGACATGTTGCACATATCAAATCAATTTGAGTAAAAAAAACCATTTTTTATTTTGCTACTTACAAAGTGTTAAAATTGGTGTGCTATTTACATATTAAGACTACTGTTGGAAATGGCAAATGTAAATAATATTATTTCATTTTCGCTTTCTTTCTGCGCCAAACTTTGCAAATGTGGGGCGATGGAAAATGTCAATTTAAATAAAAATACATTGCCATTTTGAATATTGCATTTCAAATTGAATTTTGCTATACAAATGCTTCAGTAGTAGCACACCAGGAGTCATTCTTTTTAATAGCAGATTGTACGTCTCATTCTGCTTTCTGTTTTTTTTAGGGTGACCAAGGTGATAGGGGCAGTCCAGGAGACAAGGTAAGCGAGCCAGTTTTGAGAGCGAGCCAATTTTTTTGGACCACGTGACCACAATACATGAAATATAAAACATATTTACCACAACTAACATTGTTAAAAAGTTGATTCTGACAGGAAGTTGTATTTAACCTAAAGATTAAAGAACTTCACTACTTAGTGCAAAAGCTGAATGATCAGTTTTATATTTGAGTGGTATTCTTTCGGCACTTCACGATTCGATGAAATTTTGATTCAGGGAATCATGATGCGATTACTAAACAATATTTGATTCATAAATTTTTCAACAGTGCCTTTTAGCCCCAGATCTTTTTCAATAAATCATGCATTAGACCTAGAGCCTTTCCAGCATATGTGGGAGCTTTGGGCTGCTTAAGGGTTCTCTGTTAAAATTGATAGGCATGAACAGGCTGTTGTTCCTTCAGCTCTAGATGGACACATAAAATGTGTTTTTTTAAATGTCTTGTTTCTGAAAAGTTTAATTTCAATGTGGCATAAGTTTACAACACTTGCTTTACAGAAAGACACAAAAAACTGAAAGAAAAACTTAATTGAAATTCTTATGATTATTGTTAAATTTTTTAATTTGTTTATTAAAATTTTTCTGGGAATTATGTTTCCTAGCTCTAATAACTATGATCAGTAACTAGCTTAATCAGTGTGAGAAAAAAATTTATCCAAAGCTTCTTAATAATAAAACTGGGCTGGCGATCTTTCTATTTGTATAAATTGCAAGTGTGTGTATATATATATATATACTGTATATGTCACGAATGAGTCAAAGGCGTGCAAATCCATTCCAGAGGTTTATTCATGGTCGGCAGAATGGGGTCAAACAATGGCAAACAGATCTCTTAGGATGAAGCTTAAATCGAAGTCGAGGTACACAGGCAAATAAGTAACAAGGCAGGCAGCAAACTTACAGAAAACCGGAAAACAGTCCAGAAGCAAAACACGGAGAACAAACACTCAGAATTGGAAGACAGGCTATCACAACACTTCACAACAGATAGATAAAACAGACTGGTATTTATACAGGTGCTAATGAACGGTAGATTGGAGAAAATAAGGAACAGCTTTGGATGAGAGGTGCATTCTGGGAAATGGAGTCCAGTTCATGAATCAAAGACCAGTGTGAGTAGACATGATATGAGCGACCACTAGCGGAGCTTGACGGTAAAACTGGCTGGAAAAGTTACACTTATGTTTAAAAAAACTACATTTATTTCAGTAAAAACAGTACTAGATGTTTTAAACTATAAAAATATTTCACACTGTTTTCTATGGGGAACCTTGGCCCTCCATGGTTTCCAAGGTTTCCATGTTTCCCTGTGCAAACACACCTGATTCAAATTAACTAGTGATTGTACAGAACTTCATTGGCTGTTGGATCAATTTGATTTGAGTCAGGTGTTGTGAAGCAAGGTTGTATGAAAAACTTAGAGGACTGCGGCCCTGGGTTCCCCACCCCTGCTTTACTCCAATCTTTAGTGTCACATGATCTATCAAAAATCAATCAAATTTGCTGATGTGGTGCTCAAAAATAATTTTTTTCTTATTATAATAATTTTAAAAAGATGCGCTGCTTCATATGTTTCTGGAAACCATAATACATTTTTTCAGAATTCTTTGAAAATTCAGACGAACAGCATTTATTTGAAATAGATTTTTTGTAACATTGTCAAACTCTTTACTGTAACTTTTTATCAATATAATGCATTTTTGCTAAATAAAAGTATTCATTTTTTATTTATATTTTAGTGTATATCACGTCTTTTTTAATGAGAAGCAAGTGCCAAGTAGCATCAATTACTTTTTGAATGAGGAATCTATAAAATAAGCAGCTTCCTTAAATATCTCTTCAAAAGCAGGTGTAAGCTCATTCTATTTTAGAGCGCAGCAATGACAATATTTTGAAAGTGAGTGTCATACAGCAGTAGACAGCTGAAAAATGGCTGAAATGGTACAACTGGCTGCAGTAATCAGTGTAAAGTATAAATATAACTGCTTAGTCATGGATCTCTCTATACTGCAGAAGCTGTGACACACTTCATTATGTCAGGTTTTACATCTTGGGGTTTTAAATAGCAGGTCTCACCAGCGCTGCAATTATTTGTTATTGGCTGTCTGCGAGACTGTTTAATCTTTGTTTAACATTTGTGCTACAGAATTGAAACAAGGCTTTGTTTTGTTGTGGGAGGAAATGAGAAAACAAGATCTCACTGATGTCTCGAGGAATATTGTAAACCATGTTGTGGCTTTCTGCTTCCTGTCAGAGAGACGTATTACCAATTAGTTTATATCTGAACCTTGTATACTTGTACCAGTCCTCATCTAATTCATCCTTTTGATCTCTGTTCCTGTCATAATCATTGTGTAGGTTTCTTCATTGATTTTATTACATTAATTAAGCTGATGACTGCTGCTTTTGGCATGCGTATGTGCGATGCTGTTAGAAAGGTGTTATTCGTGACAAATATTGGATCTGTCAGTCAACGCTTTCTCATTATTATTCATTTAGGCTGGTGACGACCCAGTGCTAAGAAAATTACAGTTGATTTTGAGTGTTTTTTTGTGTATGTGTGTGTCACAGAATAGTTCATATTGATTGTTTCAGTATATGTGCGCATGTGTGTGCAGGGAGAAAGAGGAGCGGCCGGTTTGGATGGACGACCCGGTCAGGATGGGAAACCTGGGCCGCCTGGAACTGCTGGATTACGGGTCAGATCACATAGATCAGCTTGATATTCAGAGCATCTAACCTGAATCTTGCTAGAAATGTTTTTGGTTTTGTAGGGTGACCCAGGAAAACAAGGGGATCCTGGAAGAGATGTGAGTACTCCAGGCTCTCCATATGTCAAATCACTTGTTTTTTTGCATCATGAAGTTGTCACCGTTTGCTGCAACAAATCAATCCAGTTTTTAATCTGTTTAACATAAACGTAATTGTTCCCTAGGGCTTGGCGGGACTAAGAGGGCCTCAGGGGCCTCCAGGACCATCTGGGCCCCCAGGAGCTAATGGCACACCTGTGAGAAATTAATCTCTGGCAATCATTTATCCATACAAATTCACACGCTGGAGCTTAAGTTGACACATCAATATAATGTCGTGCTCTATTTCAGGGTAAAGCAGGGGAGGATGGGAAAGCAGGACTGCCTGGAAAACCTGTAAGTACTGATATAATCTTAATGAAAACCCAAAATCCTTTAAGAAACTGAACTTCACATACTGTATATTAGTAGCATGTGTTAATTTCCAGGCCAGCACTTAAATCCTGGGGCTTTTCTTTTGTTAGGCTCGATCTGGAATGCAGCATACAAACTCTCGTTCCAGTTTAGCAACCACACCACAGCCCTTGTCCTCCTTAAACGAGACGATTAAACCATCCTGCTGATAATAAATCACCCTCTTAGCAGCCTAATGAGCTTTCAGTGGGAGGTAACTCTGCCTAATAAATGCTGTATAGTTGAAATATGTGAGGAATTTCAGTCAGCCGTATACTAATGTTCGGTTAACCTGACTCAGATAGATTACGCCGCTGGAGCCAAGCTTACCCAAAACGCGCTCGTCCTGCAGTTTCTTCTGATTTACTGATCACAGCCCTGAACCAGCTGTGGTAATTGCGGGAGCTATATTGGGCTGGATGGCACCCGTCATATATATGTAATACGAGGCTGCGTGTCGCATGAAGCGTTTAGAAAAGAAATTACTGCTTGAATGAGTCGCACAAAATTACAAGAGTTCTCATACCAAAACAGGAAGAGCTGATTACAGGAAGTCTTGATTACAGAAATTATGAAAACGCGCCTCGCACTCATCCAGATCTATGGTCTATGTTTAATGCCTCGTTTTCTATCAAACTTTTTCAGGGCGAGGATGGCGTGCCAGGAGAGGATGGTCGAAAGGTAATCAAACACCTATTGCTTAAAACTTGTATATGATTGCATTATCATTTTTGATAATAAGATACTGATCGAATCTGGTTATGCCTTCATTTGCAGGGAGATAAAGGAGAGTCGGGGCCTGCTGGAAGAGATGTGAGTCTCTTTATCTTCCTGATCATCCTGTTCTCACTCTCTTCCTGCCTTTCTCAACATAAGAACAAGTCACTCACAGTTTATCATACTCTGCACTTCCTAACACTTGCAAAACGTACAATTTTAAGGCTTCTCTGAACTGTTATTATTACCATTATGTGGATCTCATTTGCTGTGTGGCATCAAAGGTAATGTATAATGCATCTTTTTGTTGTTCTTGTCTGTTCCTGCAATTTGTGGCCACATGACTCAATGTACTCAGATTTTGTTGTTTTCTGTGATTCAGTGCATGTCATCATGTCCGTTTGCCCTTTTTACTCGCTTTTTGCTATTTGTCTGTCTCGCACAGCTAATTTTCCCATCAGCACAAATCAGATTTGTTGTTAAATGGATGTTTTCAATCATAGAAACGCACTCGCAAACATATACACACACACACACACACACTCTAACACGCATTTTAAATGCGTGGATGCTCTTCTTCCTGTGCTTGATGCTGAGTGCAGTCAGTAATTATGAGTCAGCAGCCTTATGGGAGAAACTCTTCACTGATGAGTTTATTTGATGTGCAAATTTATGCCCATTAATTAAGAAATTAATTTGTATCATGGTTATTTCTCTCATCTCTACCTCTGTTTCTCTCCTCAGGGTCGAGATGGGTTGAAAGGTGATCAGGGCATCGCAGGACCTATTGGCCCTCAAGGTTCCACTGGGCCCCCTGGAGTTCCTGGAAATGTCGGACCGCCAGGACCTGTGCGTTTGTGCATATGTTTAATTTTAAGCCGGCTGCTACTCTAATAATCACATGTGAATTCTGGAGGATGATAAAATTTATGCAAACAGCTGTATGTCTCAATCTTTTTTTTTCCAGGTGGTGTATGTTAAAGGTGAGCCAGCAACACCTATTCCAGGCCCCCAGGGCCCTCCAGGAGCCCCTGTAAGTAGCATCTACCACTGCTGGCTCTACAGCAGTAAAAGTCAGTTGTCAAGAATATGTATATTTTCAATTTAGAAAAAAAATACACCTACATTAGATTTTTTTCTTGAAGTCTAGTTAAGTCTTGCCCAAGTACTGTTGAAATACAGACAAAATGAGCGAAGCAAAGAATTGTGACTTTCATATGCATTGCTTTTTTTATCAATCAGGGAGTACCTGGAGTTTCAGGAGCTTCTGGACAAAGAGTAAGTTTGTCTGGGTGTGTGTGCAAGTAAATTGTTGCTTTTTTTAAATCATGATGCAAGTTATAATAATGTGACCTTTGTAGGGGGAGAGAGGTCTGCCCGGCTTGAAGGGAGACGTGGTGAGTGTGTTTCTGCGAAGGTGTATTTTTGTGGTCACTGCTCTCAGATCTGACATAAGGCAGTTTTCTCAGCATACCTGACTGTAATAATTCAACTCTGTTGATTGACAGGGTGATCCAGGAGAGGATGGCAGACCAGGAACTGTAGTGGTAAGGAAAACACTCACGCACACAGAGTCACACATGCATTGCTAGCAAGATGACTAATGTTGTTTTCCTCTTGTTTTTTTCCATAGGATGTGAAGAAAGCGCTTTCAGAATTTGGCATCGAGGTACTGAGAGGTTTATCAAAAAGATTGGCAGAGTTTGTATGCAGTTGTACATGTCATCCTCTCCACTGTTCTTTGCATACAATTTTTATTGCAGCTCAGAGAGCTGAAACTATTAGTTGATGACAGAAGCAATCTGGGAATAAAGCTGGGTGAACTGACAGAGGGAAAGAGGGGAGAAAAAGGAGATGTCGGACCTAGAGGACCTGCAGGAGCAGATGTGAGTTATATAGCTTAATAGTTGGATGAGTAGTGTGTCATGGCTCCTTTTGCAATAAATATCACGCAAAAACTGTGCGCTGACCATGGTGCTGAAATGTATTTATGTTTTTTTTCTGAGATTTCAGTATGAAACATCAAGCAACTCTATATTTTTGTTTCATCCTTTCCTCTTTTATTTTATTTGTTTTTTTTCCCTTGCATTTTGGCTTTCAGGGTGCACGTGGTCTTCCGGGTGAACGGGGTGGGAAAGGAGAGCAGGGGGAGAAAGGGCCTCCTGGCCCACAAGGTCCTACAGGCAGAGCAATTGGAGAAAGAGGCCCAGAAGGTCCACCAGGACAGGCAGGTGAACCCGGAAAGCCAGGAATACCAGGAGTACCAGGACGAGCCGGTGAACTTGGAGAAGCTGGCAGACCTGGGGACAAGGTAAAGAGAAAAAGAGCATTGTTATTTTGTTACTATTGCTGTTTTGCATCATTTAGGAGATAAGGAGCTGATGAAAGACAACCTTTAATGTGAAGTCACTATAGAAAAATGAGATTAAAATTTGTCTTTGTTGCAGGGAGACAAAGGGGAGAAAGGGGAGAGAGGGCCAGCTGTAAGTACCACAACTCATGCTCATGCAAGATCTAAAAGTAACTTTGCCTTACGTAAAAAGAATGCTCCAGCTAAAATAACTAAAATTAATACATTTATTTTGCTGGTGCATGTTCTTTCATAATCTATTTATTAAATGTAATTTCCGACCAGATAATTTAGCTTGCATATGTTGCTTGGTGTATTTTCATATGGAATAAATCTTCTCTTTTTTTAGGGTCCGGCTGGATTGCCTGGCCTAGGGGGGGCTCCAGGACCAAAGGTTAAACAAAATAAACTCACATTTGTAGTGCACTAAGGACAGAATGTTGACTTGTTTTTGTGTACTAACATATTGAATGTGTGTGTGTGTGTGTTTTAAGGGTGATTCTGCCACAGTTCAGAGTGGTTTGCCTGGTCCAAGGGGTCTTCCAGGCCCCCAAGGTATCAGAGGAGAGGCTGGTCCAGTAGGACCTCCTGGACCTACAGGAGAGAGGGTGAGGGTTCTAAAACAGTCCTTAAATCTTAATCTCGTTTAATCTTTAGATCTTAAATCTTAAAAAGACAGATTTAGTTGTATTAAATTTAAGGCAATAAAAAAATAAATGGATTCTTAATAATAATTTCAAGTCTTGAAATTGTCAAAACTGTGAACTCACTGCGACCCAGCGAGTGTGTATTCCATAACAAACATGTTATCAGTCTTGCAGTTCATATATTTAATGATGTTAAAAAATGTTAATATTTCTGAATTAGATTAGAAATGTATCTATTCCATTGCAATATCAGTGTGCTTTCAGAAAGAGCCCGCCCACACTTCTGATTGGCTGTAATATTTGATTGATTCTATCATGTCATGCCGCATCTTGTGTAAATATTCAAATTGCATGTCGCTGGATCTAGTCACGTCGCATGTAGTTAGGACATGTTGAGATTTTTTTCAAGAGTTTAGGGAAAAAAATGGCAACTTTTTGGACAAACCTAATATAAGTTCTTATCTCACCGACTGATCTATTGAATTTGCCATTATGAAGTCATCTAGTGACATTTAGCTACCAGCTTTAGCTACTTTCATTTGTACTCTGATTACCATGAAAACCACAATATTTCTGTCATTCTGAAAGTGCCTCCAGCTGGCAGAGAATGAATGTGCATTTTCAAAAAGCCAGTCTACTTTTTGTATTAAAACTAAAGCGTAAATCTCCTCATATTTTTATAAAGCAAACATGCTGAGTTGTAAATGAGACCTGGTGGAGATAAGATATATCTGTTTTTTTTAACCATTTGTAAAAACCTTTATTTGAACTGTAAATCATGCTTTTTACCATCATTTTACAGTTTGACATGTTACCACAGACATTGCCCTACCCTGCTCATAAATACTTTTATTTGTGTAGGTCTTAAAAACGGTTTAATGAGTCTATATGTGCAGCATGCCTCTTTATAGGTTTGTGACCATAGTTGACGATCTGATCAGTGATGTGTCCCTCTCACAGGGCTACACAGGTCCTCGTGGGGAGAAGGGAGAAAGAGGATCCAGTGGAGAAAGTGGAAAAGATGGCTCCTCAGTGAGTATACCCTTTCACTGGCCTTAACTGACAATAGAACTTAGTCTCTATCCATTTAATTTTACAATAAAACTTATTTTATCTTAGGGAAGTCCAGGAGAGCCAGGAAAACCAGGACCAGATGGGAAGCCGGTAAAAAAACAAATTCCAGCGGCTATTTTGCCAGTTTAATATTAAAATGAATTTTTGAATTGCTCAGTGTCTAATTAATATTGATATTATTGTTTATTGTGTGTTAAGGCAAGCATCATTATTAGTTACGCTCATACTTATTAGAAAGATACACATAGTTAACCATTAATGTGACTTTTTGTGGAGAATTGTGAAAAATTAGGCTATTTTGTAAAAATTGAGAAAAGTATGATAAAATTGGCAAAAAAATTACACAGACTGAAAATGTATATGATACTAAGGGGCCTCATACCTGTGAACCAGAATGTCCTTGGCACAGGCAGGCTTTACGTTCCACATTCCTATGATATAACACTCATGCACATTGGACTACTGTAATTACAACAAACCACCAAGTAAGATGACCAGAGAATGGTGAGTCCCACAAATCTCGCTCTCATTTAAGAGCCTGCTAATGTTTTGTGAACTATGCAGAACATTAAAGTTTGAGTTCGAATTGATTTTCATCACTTAGCCTACTGTGATGGATAAGTCAAATTTATGGTATTAAAGAAGCCATACAGTATGGAAACATGCTGTCACTTACAGTATGAAGTGGACATAAAAAGAGAGTTCAGCATTTGTGGGGAAGAGGAGAGTTTTGACTCTCACTCACACATTTATTTATTCTCATCTGGAGCAGGGTTTGAAGGGACCGGCTGGTTCGCCAGGCCTACCTGTGAGTAACATCGTCCCAACACGGCAGCCTCTCTTGGGCTTGCCATTGTAGGAAAGCCTGGGGAATTGATGCGAGGACTAGGTCTTGCTGTGAGCACTAGCTGACTTCCTTTGCCTGAGGCTCCATAGATAAACAACACAGAAGTAACAATGCAGCACAGCTTCTATCTGCTAACCACTCTGTCTCCTCTTTTGCTCCTCCACTCCTTTTTGTAATCCCACTTCCTTCAACTTCTAATTCCACTCCATTTGAAACCTGGACCATCACACCTCTGCTCTCTCTATACTTCCTGTCCCTCCATCCCTTCCTTCCTCTCTCTAGGGCTTGCCTGGGTTCCCAGGAGTGCTGGGCAGACCGGTAGGTTTTCTGTGGCTGAGATTATAGGCTGCTTTGCTAACATTGGGAAGGGGGCCGTCCATGTCTCTGTAGTTTGTTTGTGTGTATATGTGCATTCATGTATGTCTGTTAGATATTTGAGTGAGGAAATATATTATGTTTTATGTGAATGTTTTTTGTTTTTTTTGTGAATGTAAAGATTTATTCACTACCCTTCAAAAACACGGGGTCAGTAAGTAATTTTTTTTTAAAGGAGTATATATTAGTATTGTTTCTGAAGGATCATGTGATACTTAAGTCTGCAAAAGTCAGGTTCGCCATCAAAGGATTAAAATAATATTTTCAAATACACTAAAACAATTTTAATGGTTTCAAATTGTAGTAATATTCACAATATTTGCATCAAATAAATGCAAACTGGTTTGTATACTCGTTTACTTCTTTCAAAAATATTTTAGAAATCTTACCGACTCCAATCTTTTGAACAGTAGTATACTGTATGTGTCAAATATTTGTACAGTCTTTGTCAAAAGTACAGTATACAGTATGTCTGTCTGCTCAGAGCTTGTGTGCTACTTATATGTGCATGTGTGTATCTGTGTGCTTTATAATTATAGCAGCCTTCTGTTCATACCAAATGTGTATTTTGCACAGGGGAATTCAGGAGAACCAGGAATAAGAGGACCAACCGTACGTATATTCAGTTTAATGTACATATTCAAATTAAATATCCTTTTTCTAACCTTTGGTTTGATATTTCAGGGACCGATGGGTGGAAATGGACGCCCAGGGGCTCCTGGTGTGAAGGTTAATGCTGCATTATTTGACATGGACCCAATAATTTTATTCATTAGCAGTCATTTTAAATCAACCGTAACAGCCAGAAAGTTATTTTGCCCCTATTTGTGTCCTGATTTCCTCAGCTTTGTTACTGAAGGTGCAAATAACATATAAAATGTGTGTGTATATTTTCACATGTTTGTGTGTCACGTTTAGGGTGACCAGGGAGAACCAGGCATTGGAGTTCAAGTAAGTTTTCTAGCTGAGTAGCGATGAACACTTTGCTTCAGGCGATTTGGTACAAAGTTTTTGGAGTTACATAACTAACCCACCAGAGTTTACTCACTCTTCAATCTTTCCTCTTCATTCTTCAAGGGCCCTCCTGGGCCTCAGGGCAACAGAGGGTTACCTGGACCTCCAGGCACTCCAGGAGCAATAGTAAGATAAAAACTCAATATTGGAGTCATTCCAACAGCTCAGAGGAGTTTGACCTCTGTTTCTCCACCGAGGTCATTAGACAATCTCTGCAGCTTCAGCTTAGAGCCTCTTCACATGCTCTGTTTCTCTTTGCCTTATTTATCCTTGACTCTTGTATTCTTCAGTTTGCCCTTACATTTCAGAAAGTAAAATGTTTGCGTAGGCCTATTTCAGCACTTTTATATCAGTATACTGTTGATGTTCGATAGATCCTGTGTGTTTTATAAATACAAATTGTTCTTATAGATAAGAGTGATTTATATTTGTCTAAGTAGGGATGAATGTAGCACTTTCTAATGTTTGCAGGGACCACAAGGACCTCCAGGGCTTCCAGGACAAGTGGTGAGTAAACAAAATACCAGATCAACATACATTACAGAGCATTTCAAATGATGGAAAATCATCTATTACATTTTTCCCTCTTCAACTAATTGGTCAAATGGCGAAGGTGAGGCAATGCGTGGTTGAATGCTCGATCAACTAAAGACAAAATGTGTCAGCTGTATGAGATCACTTGGCTTTGGATTTGAAAAGCAATATAGCTGTTTCACAGTGCAGTCAGAACTGCTTTTAAGAGGTGCGAGAAAGATTGAACCTGAACCCCAATTCACTTTCTCGGATGGAAACGCTTGGTCTCAGTCAGACGTTTGGTGCTGTTTCAGTCACAATCCAATTATGATATTGTGATGCATGTTTTGAATGGAAGTGTATCATATCTTGCAATATTCAGACCTAGTTTATATGAAATGGCTCTCGGGTTCTCCTGCTCTTTTGCTAATACACATACATAAACATTTATTAAGCTATATATATAAAACACACACACACACACACATCTGCTGTTTTATATAAGCCTACTTAAAGGAACACTGCACTTTTATTGGAAATAGACTAATTCTCAACAACAAGTTTTACCATTTTGGAATCTTTTTAACTGATCTCCGGGTCTGGCGATAGCACTTTTAGCATAGCTTAGCGTAGATAACTGAATCCAATTAGACCAGTAGCATCACTTTCAAAAATGACCAAAGAGTTTCAATATGTTTCTTATTCAAAACTTGACTCTTTTGTAGTTATATTGTGTACTAAGACTGGCAGAAGACGAAGAGTTGTGGTTTTCTAGGCCTAGGCTCTATATTATTAGGAACTATACTCCCATTCAGGCGCTGTGTGATATCGATTTTTTTCACCCTAAAATATCAGAATTTTGATTTGATTTTTTTTACTTAACACTTACATTTTAGGTTTCATAGACAGGGCTTAGCTTAAGTTCCAAGGTTCTTAGCCATAGTTCAGTTAGAACATTTAAGTTGTTTTTATAAACCTACCGTAGAATAAAGCATTACTGGTGTGTATCTTAAGACAAAACAAAGGCACTGAAATTTTTAAGATCAGTCATTTTTTTAATAAATGGGGATAATAAATGGATTAATAAACTCTGGCAGCTGTTTCTTGCAACACATGTCGATATTAGTGTCTGATTCAAACAATAAGGGAAAAAGTAGAATGAAAAATTAAATAATTAAAAAAAAGCCTTTTAAAGAATACACAATATTCAGTTACTTTATCTGAGTCATATATAACCACGCACAGAAATGGATTTTGTTTGTGTAAGTGATAATGAAAACTGTTATTTGCTGACAGTGTGACTGTGAGGCATGGCGCTTGTTTGCGTAACAAGGTTATCTTTATCATAAACAGGGAGAGGGCGGCAAGCCTGGGGTCCCGGGGAGAGACGGTGTTCCAGGGAAAGATGGTCTGCCAGGGTTATATGGGAAACAGGTGAGTGATCACGTGCCCTTGACATTTACAAAGATTTGTGTTAATTTCATTATCTTCAGCATCTTTTTTCATGCTCCCTTTGCTTCTTTCTTTTCTTCTCTACTTAACCTCTCTCTCTGTCCTATTATTACTCTGTCACTTTCTTTTAGGGTATTGCTGGACCCATCGGCACCCCAGGATTAAAAGGAGAGCAGGGAGATAGCGGTCCACCAGGAAAGGTGCGTCCATATGTGCATCTGCATGTGTGGATTTGCACGTAATGTGTAGTTTGACTGAACCTATGCTTTTAATTCCCAACGAGCTCAATTTATCTCTCTCCCTTTATTTCCACTGTATTCTACAGTCTGTCACCGGACCCCCTGGAACGAAGGGTGAGATGGTGAGTTGTTGCCATGGTTACATCATAGCGAACACTGTGTGAAGATCAACCTGTCTCACCTGCATGACAGATAATCTCATTTGAAGCAAACGTAATGTTAGAGCAGCATGTACGGGAGCTCTTCAATAGATCTTCTTTCAGTGTTGTCATACTCAAATGCCAACTGAGGAGCAGCACAAAGTATTAAAGTAAATCGCAGACAAGTGAAGACTTTAATTTGTTCCATCCAAGTACAGAAGCTCTATTTTATTTGACATTAACCCAATATTTTATGACTGTTAAGGATAAAAAAGCGTTCCTTGATCCTCAAGTATGTATCTTTCGAACTAAGTTTAGACATTTTTTGATAATCTCTATGAATCTTCCATGTAGTTGCAATTGACAGCATTCCACTAAGCTTAAACAATCATTTAATGTGCCTTTTTGTGCCTGAATAATAGATTTAGCTAACGGACACTTTATGTAAACTTTATGTGCAAACTTTATGACCCTCCTTTTCAGCATTCTGCCAGCCTTCTGACACAAATTCTGTGTAATTGTGCCTTATTGTGTGTGAGTTTATTTAGATATTGGCACTGATGTGCTCCATATATATATTTACCACATTTATCGACAAAACTATGACAGGACAGGGACAGGCAAGTAAACTATTGTGGCCCGTTGCACATTAAATGCCACGGGCAAAATCCATCACCTGCTTTCACTGTACAGCTGAATACTTCCAGGAGTAACTAATCTGTCAAGAGATGCCATCCACACTTTCACCAATGATGGAATCTTTATAATATTTGAAAAATACGTACAGCATGTTCTTAGAAATGTGCAGTATTTGCTCCAAATACATGAACGGAATAAACAGAGCTGAAGCACACAGGCAGTCAATGCATCCATCCATTTGGTACAGTACCAATTCTCCTGAGGGAAATGGATGGCTTTTCTGCACTGCGCCATGACATAGATTGTAGATAATGGGCCATAGATTTGTTATTTCTGACATGAATATACCACATTATTAACTCATATATAATCATGATTGTTTAAGGGTCCTCCTGGTCTGACATTGCCGGGTACCGCTGGAGAAAGGGGCCTTCCTGGACCACCGGTGAGCTTCAATCATTTTGCTAATTTATTTGAGCCTTATATTTCTTCGTCAGCCCTCCTTCTTTCATTAATATCATTTGTAGAAGTAATTCTGAATTCACATTTCATACACATATTGATTTTTATTTTTTTGTGTGTGTGACTGATTTGTTTTTTAGGGTCTAAAAGGAGACAAAGGGCCAGCGGGAATCAAAGGAGAAAGAGTGAGTGTTGTTATTATGAAAAGAGTGCCCACAAACATGGCAATGCACAATGTGTCAAGATAGTGTTTTTGACTCACAGGGTGCTGTGGGTGATCCTGGAGAGCCTGGTGAGAATGTGAGTACCTGCAGTAACTTCAGAGGCAGAACTGCCAGCACCCCACATCCTTTTCATCTCTACTATAATATATGCATCATTAAAAGACTCTTTCAAATTCATTGTTCAGGGACTGAGAGGACCACCAGGGTTCAAAGGAGTCAAAGGAGAGGCAGGTGTGGGAATGCCTGGGCCTCCAGGACAACTTGGACCCATTGGCTTAAAGGTATTCGATTTATTTTATTGTTACAGAACTGTTGACAACATACCTCTAAGCGGATATTTTGGCACGTAGGTCATCCCATATTGTTTCTGTGACAAACATGAATGTAAAAATTTGTTGTAGGGTGACCCTGGCTTACCAGGTCCTCCGGGTCCTCCAGGACCACGTGGATTAGGCGGCACGCCAGGACTGGCAGGGCAGAGGGGTGAAGCAGGTCAGCCAGGACCCCCCGGACCACCAGGAGACCGGGTTAGTAGAGTCACTGCTCATTCAGAAACAAATGTACACTTAAAACAACACGTTCAGAATTACTATATAAAGGAAAAAGTTAAATACCATGAATGAATTTGGCTGCATCCAATAATTGTAATTCCTCTTGGTGTTTGATAGGGTCTGCAAGGATTTATTGGCAAAGCCGGGAACCCAGGAACACCAGGATCTGCCGGGCCCCCAGGACCCCCTGTAAATCATTTTAAAATCAAATAACTATTTATAAGTATTTGCTCTGAGGTGTTTCCTATAGCAAGTATAACTGTGTGCCTCTCAGTCAGTGGTATTCAGTGATGTCTTTATCTTCATGTTAGGGTACTGCCGGCCTTGCAGGACTGAAGGGCGATAAGGTAAGTGATGTGCTGCTTGCACAAGTCATGCACAAATAGGCATGAAAGAACGGATCTTTTGTGCCAGAAATCAGAAACACTGTGTGAGTCATGACAAAGAAATGAAACAGTTTAGTTCATTTGACTAGCTGCAGAAAATAAAGAAAAAAACAACAGAAAAACTATGATACCAATATTTATGACTATTTCTTTGTATTTAATAATTTAAGCAAGAGCTTCCTTTTCGGTGGAAAATTCCTCATAAAATTTTCTCATAGGTTTACTCTGAAGCATGTCATGTGTTAGACTATAAATGTATATAATTCAGTTATAGTCTTTGCAGTTTGTACTGGCATTTGGCACCCACTGAGTGTTCATTTATTCATGAGGTTCAGTCGCACTGGTGCATCTCATTTTTTTTCACGGTCATTTATGGTCGCAAAGGTGACTAATGTTCACACTGTAGATCCCTGACTTGTTGTATATATTTAGGTCTGTTCAGTCATGTTTCAGCATTTTATGTATAGTATTCTATAGTTTAAAAATAAAATAATGAAATATATGGATTTTTCCTATTTAAACCTTCCCATTTAAAACTGCATATTGTCACTAAACCAAAATACATATACCAGACATAAGGCATTCTGAAATTTATGATGATTAACTTAAACTTGTTATGTATTATTATACAAAAATTGGTTTTAAACGTTTAGGACCAATTTTTGTCTAAGGAAGCTTGTCTAAAATCTAAAATGTTGAAACCAGTCTCTGTGCAGTCAGAGCTGTTCAGTAAGGTTTTATTGGAGAAAAATGAAGTGCACTGCGTGACACACAGAGGCATTAGTACTTTTTCTCTCTTTATCCTTCACATTCAGGGTGAAATTGGTGTAGGAGTGCCAGGTTTAAGAGGAGAGCGAGGAGACCCAGGGCCACGGGTAATGTCCAAAATGATTCCATCTCTTGTTTATTAGTTTGTATGCGCACCCGATCGTGATGATGCGTTTCTGTCTAATTTTTGTAGGGAGAAGAAGGTCGAGCTGGAACAGATGGAGAGAGAGGCCCTACTGTAAATATACTCCTGCTTTCCGTTTATAACATTCTGCATGTACTCATTATTTTTTACCCCACCACATCCTGTTTTCTACACATATTGATGTCAGTCAGACAGTAACAGTCAGTCTCTCTTGATGGGTGTCATTGATCTGAGCCTTCGTCTAGATGTGGAAAGGCTGATGCAGGCAGAGAGGAAGCTGTACGAACAATGTATTCGTCACACTTTATATTCAGGGTTATAATGTGTTCGTCTCCCACTTGCTGCAATTTCAAAACCATTACGAGTCAAGGCCTTTTGCAGCTCTGCACGTCTTCTATCTACAAATGCATACAAATGCTCAGGCAAATAAGATCTCTCCTTTACTCATCTGTCTGTCCCACTGACAGGGTCCTCCTGGCAGCAAAGGAAACAGAGGAGATAAGGTGTGTATAACTTTTCATCAACTGCTACAATCTGGCTCAAGCTGGCTACTTTGCTAAAAATAATAACAATTATAAATGTGTTATCAAATGCTTTCCTTTATGTACACGTTTTATAAACTAAACTCTTCATGAGCTACCAATTTTTTCACAGGGCGAACAAGGTCCTTCGGGAATTAAAGGAGAAAAGGTATTTTTTTACAAAGGAATATGCTTTGATCTTCCTTTATTTTACAGTTGACTGGAATACTTGATTCTGATTGGCTGAATTAGCTACCTTAAAAAAATTGTTTATTTAAACACAAATTAATAATTTAATGTGCATTTATTTATTTGTTGCCATAGCATAATGTACAGTGAGGTAATTATCACAAAACAAACTCCATCAAACATTATGATATTATGTCATATGAGTTTTCTATTTAATATTTTGCGTATTGAATATATTATATTGTTATTTTTGCATATTGCTGTATGTGATTTTGTATCTTTAAGGGAGATACTCAGCTGGTGGGGGGACCTCCGGGAGAGAAAGGAGTGAAAGGAGAAACCGTGAGTCAAATTGTTTCGATTAAGCTGTGTCAGGTGGTTAATGCTTTTGGGTGACACGGATTAAAGGCTAATAGTAAAGGTTATGCTGCTATAGGTCTCATATCTATTGAGAACATGTGCCTATGAGAAATGGTCATAAAGCATCCATGCGTGTCTGCCTCAAGATCTATAGATTGTTAATGAGTCAGTAAGCAACAGGATAAAGGCAGATCTTTTGGGTCGATGTAAACTAATCGGTTGTATTGATCGCTACTTTCCTCAGGGGGAGCGAGGACCTAAAGGTGCACAGGGTGAAAAGGGTGCAAAGGGACAGGAAGGACCACCAGGAGAACAGGTAAGAAGATGTTTTTTTGTTTCATCATATCATTTTTGTTAAAAATATGTTGTTGTTGTTGTGAATGCCTAAATCTATTGTGGTTTTTCAAATTATTTATTTTAGCAGGTTGTTCTTTCAGAACCCATTTCTTTTGATTTATGTTTTATAGACATCTCCTAAAATTCCTCAGGTGTACGAAATATAGACAATATAGACCCGTAAAAATTCTGTGGAGGGCTTAGTTCAGAAAATTTGGTCTTTAAAAGAATTTAACAAGAAATGTTTGAGTATTTTCACATTCTGATCAGACGTTGTTGAAAACATGCTGGGGTTTCCTGTTAGCTTAGTTTTAGCTGAGTCTCAGTTTGTTCTCTCTTTAATCTCATTGCCGTGTGAGAGAAATTACAAAGATACTACTGTAATTTCATTTGTGATCTATCTATCATATTTGCAGGGTTTAAGAGGGGAGCCGGGAGAGAGAGGGTCCACTGGCTTCCAGGGAGCCCGTGGTCCTGGTGGTCAAAAGGTGAAAAATATGCTCCCTCTCCTCACTAATGAACAAAAATAAACACATTCAGGTATGTTTACATATGTACATTGATGTACGTGACCCTCATATTGATCAAATATTTAATTATCATTTGCAGGGAGAAGCAGGGCAGCCAGGTGTCCCAGGAGAAGCAGTGAGTATTCTTATTCAGATGCCTAAACCAGCGCATGACTGGCACATACATTCCCCAGACTCAGCCATTTCCCCATGACTGCTTCTTATTTTTTTTATCTGTCCTCTACAGGGAACACCTGGTAAAGATGGCCTGCCTGGATTGAGAGGAGAGAAGGGAGAGTTTGGGCCTGTAGGTTCGCGAGGCCTCAAGGTGTGTGTGTGTGTGTGTGTGTTTTAATGGTTGTCTCTTTGATTAAAACTCAACCTGACTCTTGCGAGCTTTATCGCTAACCTTGAGTAGCCCTTCAGACCAGATGATCACACTGCTTATAATTCCGACACAGTCTGGATTCCAGGCCATTGTCTGACATCCATCTGCATATGTACCTCAGAGCCACCGTATTAAAGTTTTTGTGAGGGGAATATGTGTGTGCGCGTGCGTGCATGTGTGGAGAAATTGATTTGTCGAGTGCAGTGAGGCACATGAAAGACTCCTGCGTATGAATCATTCCTCTCAGGGAAACATGGGCCGCTTCAGACAGTACTAGCTGCCCTTCAGCCAGCGGCAACATAGACGCGCACACTCACATAGCAGATAAGAACTTTTATCTGGATTCAGCATCCCAGATAGACCTCTATCTGTTGTCACTAATGAGAAAGACAGTAATTGAAGGGTATGTGTGAGTTTGTGTGCTCGTGTGTATGACTGGCACATGAATGGTGCTTTTTTCTTTCTAAATAGTTCCTCCCAGGGAGCTTTTCTCTAGTGTCATTACTCCCTGTAACATTGAGTGATTGACAGTTTGACTGAGCTTTAATGGCTTGCAGGGAGAACGAGGCGCCAAGGGAGCATGTGGACAAAGTGGACCAAAGGGAGACAAGGTGAGTAATAAGGAGAGCTGGAGGAAAGTTTTTGTGGTGTCGCCATGTTTTGCTGGAAGTGATGAATTGTGTCTGCTCATAGGGGGATGCTGGGATTAATGGCAGACCGGGATTGCCAGGGAGGAAAGGCGAGCAGGTATGTCTACATAAATTTATTTATGTTGTGTATGCAATTCCTGCCGTTATCTTGTTTTGATGGCAAATTTTATTTCAGGGTGAAGTCGGGTCTCCAGGTCCTACAGGAAGTCCAGGGAAAGAGGGACTCATTGGAGCTAAGGTAAGAACATGTAGCATGGAAAACCATAATTGATATGAGAATATATTGAATAATATATTGTCGCGATAGAAATTGTCACTAT
>JAUMHR010000099.1:3281987-3308607 GCA_032361145.1 Enteromius fasciolatus | reverse complement strand
CAGGTGTGTTTGATTAGGGTTGGAGCTAAACTCTGCAGGACACCGGCCCTCCAGGACTGAGTTTGATGACCCCTGGTCTAAATAAACTGTTCTCCTGCAGGGCCTAAAACTGCCAACTTCCAAAACTCTTTGGTAATTAAATAAAATGTTAATAAATACGGTTATCAGCCATGGTAATTTAACTCTTGCTGATAGAAGTGGCGTGCGTAATTCAAACTCTTGACTTGTTTCTTTTGCCGCCGTGTAAAATTGACCATATATTGCAAATGAAATTATTTATAAAAATGACAAATGTTCTCATTATACCCTACACTGATAGATGTGTCAAAAGTTGTACATGAGTGTGTGCGTGTACCTGATGTGCAAGGATATAGATGTTGTGTCCAACATTGCGAGGTGAGGCAGCATGGTCCTCTCCATTCTCCTGTTCCTCATCCTCGAACTCTGCTTCCCCCTGCTGGTAGGCCATTTTCATCACCTCCACCTTGAACATGAGCACACACAACTGGGGTTGCGCTGATGTTGTAACCAAGGAATGTTTATGGTTTACTATCTGTCTACACAGAATGACTCCAAGAGTCATACAGTTAAATCAATGACATAACCAGGATGTACTGGGATAATAACTAACATACTCACTAGTTCTTTTGGTCTCATGTTGTAAAGGATTCTTTCTGCGTTCTCACTGTCATGACGGCTCTCCATGATGGCCAGCAGCAGCTTAGATGCATTATTCTAAAGAAAAAGGACAAATAACGCTAAATGAAATTTTATTGGCCAAAGTATTAAATAAAAGTACTATGAGACGGTTGTGTAAAAAATGACATAATGTCTATAATGACTATAATGTCACATACTTCAAATGAACTTAAATATAACATTACCTTGTTCACATAACAAAACATGTTCTGTAGATTTTATAGAAGTGTTTTTTAAACAGGGATCTGCAAGATTTATTTAAAATAAGATAAAAGAAGCTCTTTCTTATTTTAATTAACAAAGAAACTAATTGTAATTAATCAAAAAAAATTGAGTGATTTCTAGTTTCGAAAAAGTCATCGAAATCACTACATACATTTCTCTAGTTATGCCTTTTCTTTTAGTGGGTAGAAGTTGCTATTTGTGAGTTAAACTTAATTTTTTAAAATCATGTAATTACAAATGACTAGAAAAGTCATGTACATTACAACTTCTATTTTTTGTAAATAAAAAAAATAAAATAAAAATGGCATCAAGCAGAAGTACTAGAAGCCAAAAAGGTTGAAAACCACTGTTTACTGGACTCAAGGCCTGACCACTTTGCGTAGTCAAATTTGACGTTACTATGAAATGAGAAGGCTGTTACTTTGTCAGTTAAGAGTCAAGTGATTTACCTTTAGCTCTAGAACCAGATCCATTCTCTTTCTGCCCAGTGGATTAATATCGTTCAGAATCAATGCAATGATGATGTCAATGCCATTAGACTCATGGGTGGCAATGCAATTCTGCAAAAACAATAAGAGCACATTCAACATAGGAAGTATATTTATTAATTGAGTAATTGAAATATGATAATTGCATAACGGAGGAAAAACAAAGGTGCTGAAACTTGATTGAGTTAGTGTCTTTGTACTTACCTGGTTATCGTGGCAGGGCCCTTGACAGTATTCAGTCAGACTCTCTACAGTCTGATTAATTAGAGCCACATTATGCTGGTTGATATACAGCCCTAATAGCCCCAGTCCTCCCGTTGTGCTTCCACAGATGCAGTCCAGGAACTGTAGGGTTTCACACACCAGGTTATAGTTGTTCTTGTTGTTCTGACAGCGCAGAAAATTCTGCAGGATTAAAAAAGAGAAACTTTTAAACATACACAAGCCCTTATGAAACAACACGATACTGATGAAGTTTGAGACCTAACCTAAAATCCAACCCAAAAATAGTTGGTTTCCTTTTGGCTTGGGTTAGTGATCCTCTAATCAGGCTAGAATAACAAAAAAGCCCTAAATGTGACGGATGGAGAAGCAGGCCATCACACAAACACACACACACACACCTGCAGGTCTCGATTATGGTTCTCACACAGCAGTTGTAGGAAACGCAGGATTGGCTGCATGATGAGAATCACATGGCTCATCTCGCCCTGCTCTGTTCCTTTATCTCCACCTCTTTTGTCTCCATCAGTAGTGCCGTAAGCCTCTTCAGGATCAGCATCTCGTCGATACGAACCGTAGGCCTTCTTAGTCACAGCAGATGCCTCCAAAAGCTGCTCACGGGTATCATCAGTCACCACGACACCTGAATTTTTTTCTGAAGAGGAAGAAAAAGCTGATTCCTTATTTATAGTCTTATAGTGACATATGGTGCCAGAAAATTACATTATGCAGTGCTCTCAACCAGTATTTGTATCAACTAGTATCATGAATCACTGCATCAGAAAACATCAAACCAAGTGGTATTTATTCTAAAGAAAGGCAGTGTAGGATGAGAGATAAAGTACTGACAACCCCAACCTTTCTGGCGTTGTGGGGTATTTTTGTCTGGAGTGTTGTCATCACGCCGCTTGTTGCCCAAGTCACTGGTGTTGACGGTAACTGTGGCTTTGATCTCCAACTGAGCAGCTTTCATTCTATCATAAAACACCCTAAAAAACTTTTCGGAATTTTTGTCTTCTGTTAAACGTTTGAAGAAGGAGTGCTGCAAAGAGATAAGAATACGAGCACAAATTTACCATTTTGTTCATATGTACTATGGAGTACATATATAACTTCAAACGTAACACACAACTTTTCAGACATTCAGAGTTAGCATGATTGTTTATGGAAATATGATTACTATTTAACTTTTGTCTTTTGATATAGTTTAGATAGTATTTTATTCAGAAATTTCTTTAGTGTCATATGATCCTTAAGAAATTGTTCTAATATGCTGATTTGGTGCTTAAAAAATATTTATTATTATCAATGTTGAAAACAAGTACTGTTCAGCATTTTTGTGGATACCATGATACTTTGGATTTTCAGGATTCTTTGACCAATAAAAAGAACTACATTTATTTTACCACCATAAAAGACTTTGACCTTGAGAATAAAAATTAATTTCTTAAAAAAAAAAAAAATCTTACTGACCCCATCTTTTAAATTGTAGTGAATATTGAATAATTTAATACCACAAAGTTCAATTCTATTGCTTAATCATTGTACTGACAGGCCTTTCTGACCTGTATGATGGTGTTACCGCCCTCCAACAGTGCAATGGCCAATAGAATGCTTTCGTGGAAGACACGGTCACTGGTAGTATTCATAATAAGATCAATGACAAGGTCAGAGGCTCCTTCACGATCTAGATGGCACTGCACCTCCATCAATGACATCTCAGCCCTGCTCAAACCCCCTGAGGTCATATAAAAACACAAAAAATAATGTTAAATTACATCACAAATGTTTCAAGACGATACAAAAAGAAATGAACCAACCTGGCTGGCTCTTGATTGGTCCTACAGGTGCCAGGTTGGAGTTACTGAAGGATGTCAGACTTTCTCTCCGCCCACCGCTTCTGAAGCCATAGTAACGGTTGACGAGCAGCTGCCGAAGGGCCTCCCCCTGTAATGAGTGTGAAAGTGTTGGTTTCAGTATGCATCTTTGCCATTGTTGCTGTGGCTTGTTCACCACATGGCAGTAAAGCAGTTTCAAACAATATGTATTATAAATGGGAATACGTTTTCAAGGAATAGTTATAGTTGAACCAGAGCACCTGTGAGGTACAGATATGTGGTTGGAGAGCAGGGTTAGGTGAAGTTAGTGACCTACCCTCCTTCGATCTTCTAGCTGTTTTGGTGGCAGACTCAAATCCACCACCTGAGTAAGTGAGCAGAGTGGACAACAGAACACTAACACAGAGTTAGTAGAGTATCATCATGCAATTATCCCCAGCTCTATCCTAGCAGCATGCTTGGTGTTACAATAACATCAGCTGTCAAAAATGACTAAAATTATGCATTTAGCTCATAGTAAACTAGTTAGTTATGCTCTGAAAGTGAGTTATGTAAGTGAATCCTTATATACAACAAAATTAAACAGAAAAGAATGTAATACAGAATGGAAAAGTGATCAGATTAAGTACAAGATGAAAATGTAATGGTCAGAATAAAAGGCCTGTAACAGAGTGGTTAATACCCAAACTGTCCAAATATTCAGTTATCATCTAAATGGTTTGTAAACATTAATATACACTTCAATAATAGTTTCTAAATCTTTAATTTTACTATAATCTTATACTATATTATAAGCACTATTAAATCAGCACAAACTAGTTTAATTAACACAATTTCTTGTGTATTTCTTAATGAAACAGGAATGTAAAGAAGGGCATACACATTGAATGGCTTGCACCTTTTATGAATACTTTTTCTTTCTCACCACAGTTTGGCTGAATCTTTTTTTTTTTACTTATTAGTGGTAACAAGTATAACACCAAATCAGAAGAAATCAACATCCATATCACATCTAATAAAATGTGTGTACTTATGTAAAATTTCCTATTCCGATTCTCAAGGATGGAAAAAGAAAGGTAAGAAGATAAAAAACAAGGGGAAGATGGGATGAATGACAAAAAGAGGACAACCTCAGTGACATCCATCTCATCATCAAATCCCAGTAGCTGAAAATGAGGAGTGAAGGACGGGGTTAATGAAAGAGTGGACATACTTCAAATTAAGCCAGTAACTATTAGTGATATGAGCGTTAACATGAAGACATAACAGATGAAGTGATCAACTCAAACTCAAACTTAAGCAAAGGTGCTCTTTCAAGACTTGCACTTGTGATTACGATCACACAGGAAGACAGTATGTGTAGAGGACAATACCATCAACCTCTCACAACACTATCACATCTGCATTCTACAGTATATAAGCACAGCTTATAGACCTCCATTGGAAAGTCTATTAATGGTTTTATGGTAAATACCTTCTCTCCATATCCTCTGTCTTTGGTCATCATTTCTCTGAGTGTCTGCAGAACTTTGATACAAAGCCTCTCCTCATTTTCCTCTAGAAGTTGCTTGGTATGTTTTATCAGTCTGTACAAAAAGCAGATCAAATGACAGCATATTATTGTATTATTAATAAGTATTAAGCTATAATAAATACAGCATCTTATATTACAGTGTCCTATGTACTATTATATTAAAGATGCTGCAGGGACAATATGATTTTGTCATACTTGCAGATGAAGCCTCCACTCTCACACTTGCGATGGGCTTCAGTGTGCTCTGGAAAAAGCAGTTCTGGACGATGGAGAACATCAACCAATACAGACAGCTCAGCCTGAACCAGAGGCCTCAACCGCTCTTCCAGCGCAGACACTATATCCTACACACACAAACACATGCAAAAGCACACATTCACCACACACCCTGACAAAGGCACTGAGGGAACAGTTAAATCCAGGTTTAATGATAGGAACTACAGGAGAGACATAAGTGATCACTGACAGGACATCAGCTCTCTTCTGAAACCTCATTACCTAGGCAGCGTCGTTCTAGCATCATCATAATCATCACTGAACCTCACGAGTAAATCATTTCGAATGCTCTACACAGGCAATAACTGATTATTCCACAGAAATAGCACGTCTTCCATTCAAAACTGATCATTTATATTACATTTCGTCATTTAGACACTTTTATCTAAAGCTACATTCCAATAAAACAATGGAAATCAATCAAAATCAAGAGCTATAATATAAGTGCTATGACAAGTCTCATACATAGTAGTACATTTACCAAGGATTTTGGTAACACTTTATTTTAAAGTGTCCTTGTTACATGTACTTAATATTTTAAAAGCAGTAAATTATGCATAATAACATGCAAGTTACCCTAAGCCATTTTTTGCAAGTAACCCTATTTTTAATATAATAAATAAAAAGAATACAAATAGATAGAATAGAAAAAACAGAAGTGTAGTAAAGAAAACAAGCAGCTAAAAACAAATAGTTGTTAAATTTATAATAAATAAAAAGAAAAAATAGAGAAAGCTCAATATGCAAAATATGCTAATAAGCATAAGAACATATTTAATTATAGATACAATTTAGTATTAAATAAAATGTATATTTTTTTTATCAATATTCAAATAACTCACTGCTATGCATTCTGGGACTGTATTCTCCATATAAGATAACATGCGATACTATGTTACCACGCTGTTTCTGTATCAGCTCATTAGGTTTGGAAAACAGAGGCAATATCACTCACTCACCTGAAGTCTTTCAATAATGTTGCGGTAGTCTCGGGACGTGGTCATGACAGAATCTCTTCGTGTGGCGTTACGGACGGACTGTCTCCAGCTCAGGGCAGTTTTCTGCACTATGTTGTTGGATTTCATGAACAGGTTGTTCACCTGACAGTCCAGATCCACAGGAATGGCTATGGCTCTGCTTTTGGCTGCACATTTATAAAAACAAATACATTCAGGGTTGTGCATTTATACAAAAGAAAAACTGCAAGGAGCACAAACAAATTTTAAATCAAAACATTTATTATTTTTTGCTATTCGCTAATGCTGCAGAGAACCACTTTCCTAGAACCTTTTTTCTCACAAATTTTATGATAATGTTATATATACAATTCAATTATACAACTAAATCTAATATTATGAAAGTTGAAAACAGCTGGTGGAAATGATGCTCTTACCCACGTCACTCAGCACTTTGATGCAAGCTTCCACATTGCCCTTCTGACTTGGGAGCAGCCAGTTGCAGTGATACACACGGAAAACTCCCTGCAGCAGCTGCACAAACACTGGCTGCCGGGTCTGAGACAGAGAGAGACGTCACATCTACAGATGGTCTGAATGATGCTGAGGTGTACTGGGCTGCTGGAAGACACTGTGTGTTACCTGCAAACTTGTGCTCTGGTCTGAGAACGGTGAGCTGAAAAAGGTGGTGACGATGCTCATAATGGTCTCAGTAACGTAGCGCTCCAGAACTGTGTCAGCGTGCTTACGGTCACTCGTGTTATTGCACACCTACAGGAAGCCATGCTTAACGTCTGAACATCAAGACCATATTGTGAGTATATCTGTGAGTTTGTTTCGTCTTACTCTGCAGATGTCCACCAGGAAATCATCAAAAAGTTTCCACATATGATTGCTGGTGTAAATCTCCTTCATCTCAACCTCCGTATCCACATAGCAGTGATTCAGGAAGTTCACATAGGCCATCTTCACCTACATTTGAAGTATTAAATTAACATCTGCATACAATGACTTAACAAAAAGTATTTAACACATTTATCAGAGACACTTTCGGGTTTTATTCTCTTGCCGCACACCTCTGGGATGCAGTCCTCGTGAGTCACCACACGCACAATATCATCGAGGGGGAGCAGCGAGTTGCATTTTATCTCAGTGTAGACATTTTTTCCTTCAGTGCACACAGCCAGCAGTTCCACTAAGTGAATATGATACCTGCAAGCTCAAAAAACATAAACTTTGAATGATTTTGTAAAACAAGAATTACAAATGCTATTTCCACCCCAGTGTAACATAAAATATGATGATACATATAAGAAAAAATATAAGAATATATAAAAGTAGAGGTGTCAAACAATTAATTGCACGCAAAATAAAAGTTTGTTTATGAAATATATGTATGTGCTGTGTTTATTTATTATCTACATACAAATATGTTATGTTTATATAGTATTTATAATATAAACTATGTGAATATAAATATTATCATTATGATTATAAATATTATCAAAATATAAAATACTGTTTGTGCATAACACTTTTATATATAATTTGTATGCAATTAATCATGATTATGATAAACCTTTGACAGCACTAGTTCTATTTTACATATATATATATATATATATATATATATATTTATATAAATTAATAGAGTGGAGACGGGGCCAATAAACCTCTATACCTGAGTGCACTGTTATCATCAAGTCGTTCCCTCTCAAGGCGCATCATTTGAACCAGTGATTGAAAAGATGCCCGGTCATTATAGAACACCAGCACATCCTCACCCGCTGTCACCAACTAAAGACACATAAATAATATCAATAGAAACGGTCTTCACTAGTCTAAAAAAAAAATGGGCAGAGAAAGAGCAATCTGGGGTTTGTAGTCAAATACACCAATTGTTTATCTAGCCTACAGACCTCAGCCATGACAATGTCTTGGCATTTCTTGATGAACTTGTTCTCAGCCTTGACAATGGTTTGGAGGAACTTGAGGTAGTGGACACTGCGTCCGTGCGTCTCGATGCAGTGCACAAAGTGCTGCACGACCCGCTCGTTAATTTCACTGCACAACTGGAAATTATTCATGAAAATATGCTGCATGGTCACCGCCTCTAGAATCTAAAAACAGAAAGCCAGGGACAGAGGATTTACCAATCAACAGTTGAAATGCAAGGATAAATATGTGTGTGTTTATGTGTTGAAGCTCTCACCCCAGGGTTGAGGAACAGGTTAATGTGTTTGTGTAGAAGTGCCTGGTTCTGTTGATTTCCAGCGCAAAAGTTCTGAAGGAACTGATGAGCTAAAGTCATAATCTCTTGCATCTGAACATCCTCCCCCTAAAATGTAACAAACACACAAGTAGACACATAAATCACTGTGGAACATTAACCTTTTCAGTTGCGCAAAGGGTCACACATACCTTCTCATAAGGGATCTGCAACAGTTCCAGGACCACACTGTGAGCTCCCATGTTCCTGAGGAGCCGCTGCTGCTGTTTCTTATTCTTCTTGCCAGAGATGCCCTCCAAAACGCACAATTTGCTCAACCTCAGAAGGATCTACAGACAAATGTCACAACAAATGTAAGATATATCTCACAGTACATCTTATTACTTGTCAAAACCTGCGAACTCCATAAAACATAAACACACCTCTTTCACGACTCTGTAGTTTGAGCTGCTAGTACACTCCACTTTGGGTTTGCCTGATCTACTTGTGTTGATGACACCCTGTTAGAGCAGAAAAATACATTATAATATATCTAAATATACAATATTCAATCACAATATAATTCACTAGATTTCTAAAAAGAGTGATTATGTTGCTTCACAGTCTTTTTTAAGTAAATTATGGACAAATAATAAGAAGAGGGCATTCAAACCTTGTGGTGCGCTTCATTTGCACCCTCTACAGCATCCAGCCCTGAGTCTGACCCCTGTCTCTTATAAACCCACAGCTCTGATTTCTCTACTATAGACCTTAGTTGGTCCAAATCTGACTTGATCTGCTTGTAATTTTCCACATCCTGACTGGTCACCAGGAGCTGAACCTAAAGTAAATAAAATGCCATATGTGAGCATGACACTATCAAGTAAAAAAATATAAAAAGAACCAATATATGATATGAAATATTTGGTAAAAGATTCATAAATACATGTGTATAGAAACAATACTGTTAAACTATTTATATGTTTTTTATTTTGTCAACAATAAAACAATTACAAATATATACATATTTTTCAATGAATACAATTATTATAATAATAAACCACAATCACCCAAACACAGCCTAAATTATATTAATAATTTAATTTAATTTAAAATAAAATAATATATTCATTGACTAAATTACACGCCAATTAAGCCAGAGTAAAACTGACCTGACGAGACAATTTGGTTCTTACATCCTATCAGCTGGCCTTAAGTACTATGAGCGTACATCAAAAAATGTTTTGCTGCTATTGAGGTGGGATACGGGTAGGTTAGGGACAGGTCTGGTGGACTGGGTAGGTTACGGTGTAAGGGATGGGTAAACAGTGCTATTGTAAATGTCAAAAGTTCACTAAAGATGTAATTACATGCAGGTATTTTAAATATATAATTACAATGTAAAAACATGTATGAACACAATAAACGCATTGTATCAAATAATTCATTTAAATGTAAGTACACAGTAGTAAAGGGCACCTAATATAAAAAGGGCCTGACAATTTTTTGACAAAAAACTACTACAAAACAAAAAAATACTATGTAAAACTAAATACCAACAAGAATGGATGAATGAATGAATACCTGCTTAAAGGCTTGTAAGACCTCCTGCCGCTGACTGAAGTGTCGGAAGAGGAGGTGAAGAGCTCGTGACACAAGTGGTGGATAGTCATGCATGGTAAGGTGCAGTAAGACCCTCAGAAATGTGCGGCCACCGTGATCATCAAGATCCAGAGGGGTGTTTTCTTCACTACATATGCAAACACACACAGATTCAAACACATACAGCACACAAACATAAGACAAATTCAAAGAGTACAACCATCTCACCTTCCCCCAAAAATCCCCTCCGCTTGCTCTTCAATGTGTTCAAAGTCCAGCGCTCCTAACAAAGACAGGTGTTACTCAGACAACATTTACCCATACCAGCTAATACTGACACAAACACACACTAGCTCATTTCACCTTGAACACTGGCAGGTGAGTCCTGGTTTACAGATGGCTCTGTTTGAGAGTTGCTCTCATCAAACTCTGTTTTAAAAATACAGAGCAGGCAGGAGATCCTGTAGTCCAACCGGACATTTAGAATGAACTACATAAAAAATGAATATGTAATATAATTACAATTATAATAATCATACACAACTAGTTTGGTATTTAATGAGCACTCAGGCCATACATTTCTCAAACAATGATTTTAGCAGAACATTACACTGCAGTTATAGACTAGGATGTGTTTTAACACCTGTAGGATTTCAATGATCTTGAGCTTGGTGTCCATCACCAGTATGTCTTGTTTCTGAGGTTCACTCTGGGCTTTGACTTCATCTCTGTCAGGTGGGTTGTGGCTGGTGACTGGCAGGAATCCTCCACCCCTCAACACCACCTGTGTCATCAGCTCTCCCACCCCATGGATGGACCGCATCACATTACTTCCTATGGAGATGGTAACAAAAAGACTTAAGAGCACTTTCACAAAAGCAATTTTTCAGCAAAACAGTTTATAACTTTATAATTGACATTGTACAAAGAAGCAACCTGCTATTGTTACCTTAAGAGTTATTACTAATTCTGACACAAATATTATGATTCGATTGATTCTGATTCACAAGCTTGCATTTTGATTTGATTTCCGATTTGATGTCTAATATTTTGGGTATATTTCAGGTACAGCACATGCAAAATTTTCTCAAGATAAAAAAAATCTCATAAACAGTCTTTATTCAAACATGAATTTGACATCGGAGAACAATGTGTTTCTGACCTTTGCCACGGTCTCCAGGCAGTTTGATGGGGAAGGGAGTGCTGATATGGACACAGTCCAAGATGGCCAGCAGGATTTTGGTCAACCTTAGCAGGTCACTGAAGTTATAGAAACCAAAATAGATAAGGTTCCTCGCCAGGTTCACAACCTATAGAACAGACAGTGGAAAATTGTTTGCTGAAAGCAAGTTTATATTGTAACTGTTAAATAAGACAAATATTGGTGTTTCTTTATATAGTGCAAACTATTATTAGCCTAAAATGCAAATACCTCAAAAGTGAGCTTGTTTTTCTCCTTGTCTGAAAATGGGAAACTCTGGCACACAACATCTCGCAGGTAATTTTCCACAAACTCCATCGTCTGAGAGAAACGCTCCTTCACCTCATCACGTGATGTCCCATCGTTATCATAGCTGGTCAGAAACAGAAAATTTACTGGCTAATGAGCAGACCACTCACTAAAAGGGCTTTTCACGGTTTGCTGTTTCTAAGGTGAACCACTTACTCATCAATGGCGATTTGTGAAGGGATTTCAGACCACAGCCGAGCATATTTGACAGGGGTAACCTGCTCCTGAGGGTCACGGTCTACATGCATGTGCAGCATCATGCGGCAGAATGAGGCCCTGAGGTCAAAGGGCAAGTCTTCATCTGACATGCAGCGCAGGATCAGATCCACATCCAGTTGTGCTGATATCTTATTAATGGCCAGGTATTGCCGATCCAGACACATCCGTGCAAAAAGATTCAGCTGATACCTGACAGATAGATTTTATTGTTACATTTCTGTATCATTTTCCTCACACTGCATGTATTTGCATGTGGATACCTGTAATAATTGATAACTTCCTGGTCCTCTGTGTGTCCATCTTTGGCATCCTGTGCAAGCTCTCTGATGCTCTTGCTCTTCATCTCTCCTCGACTGTCCTTCCAGAACAACCATACCTCCTCCTCATCCTCCTCTTCCTCTTCTGCACTCTCGCCAAGCACTGTTCCTGCCACCTCAAACCGTGATAACACAAGCCTGACACACAAACACACACCTTCACTCAATAAAAAATGTCCAGACAGGTGTTTTTTTTAAACTCTTATTTTATACTATTTTTTATTTTTTAACTCTGGTTTGAATCAGTGGTGATAGGATGTTTTCATTTTCCCTCAATTATGTAACTGCCTGTTTGCTAAATTACACACACACACACACACATATAGATATATATAGATATTATATATTTTTTTTTCTAACTATGTTGCATAATAGTAAGTGTAAGGGTTGTACTTGGTTTCGATGAGGATGTCTGCATTAGCTGGGTCCAGCACAGCATTACAGATGAGTTCTTGTGTGACAGGAATGGATTTATTCATAGACACACACAAATCTGACAAGTAGTCCAAAAATCTAGAGGAACATTGACAAAGAAAACCCAATCACTCAGGATAAGACACAAAACTATTACAAGTTTAGTAAAATCATTCATTTATCACAAAATCAAAACATTTACTTACTACAATTAATACTGTCAAAAAAAACTCTCATGTTAAAATACATTTTCCTCCTGTTTAATATCACCAGCATCTCTGTACTAGTTTTACTTAAGATGAATCACTTTCATTCTAACATTTCACTTTTGTTTGCTGCTTTAGATGAAAGGATCTGCTAGATGAATAAATGTAAATGACCAAGAACATTTATGCAGATATATTTTCACACACCTGGGCTCTCTGTTCTTGCGGACCAGGCTGACAAAGGTGTCTATCTCAGCTGCAGTGATGTGTTTCTCTAGAAGCTTCCTGTTGTTGTGCAGCAGGGCTGTAATAGTGTCCTCAGCAAGCACATCATATCCTATCTGCTTCTGCATGAAGCGGAACTGCTTTGCTATGTACTCCTGACAAAAAGTCAGAGATTTAAAGAATATTGCACATTGTGCGTGTATTATAAGGGGTTGTGACTGTATTTTGTATAGTACAAATGGTTTGCATTTATTTCAGTAGTTTTGTTTACCTGGTTTTTGCGATAGTCCTGTTGGGAGTGACGTAGGACTCTGTAGCAAAGCCGACAGATGTGACGAAAGGGTGCGTGGCGTTGGTCTGCGAGCTCTTCCAGGCGCAACATAGGGCCGTCCCCACTATCAGTGAATGGGGCCTGCAGCAGCTTGAATATCTGGTCAATCACAGCACAAGATAAATGAAAAGGTCATTTGAATCTTAGTAAGATGTTTTAAAACAAACCTAAGATGTGATATAATAAGTGCCTGTTTGAGTATGTTCTGCTCTCTCATGAGTTTCTGCCGCTCTCTGTTAGGTTTGTTGACTGTGATCTCCAGCACATCCTGAGCACTGCTGGGAATGTCCACCACAAAATACACCAGATCCTCCAGCAGCTTTGTCACTGACCTTGTATAAGAGAGTCATGGTGAGATGCATGATTTTGTAAATGTGATGAGAATTAAGAATTAACATAAAAATAGCTTGGATAAAAGTATATTTAAAGGCAGAAATGAAAGTAAATCAAAGAAAAATGGAAATAAATCACAGGTGAACCAATGATGAATGGATAGATGGGTGAAAAAAATCAAAGAAGAAAGTGGACAAATGGACAGATAAATGAACAGACAAATAATGGAAGGAAGGTCAGGTGGATAGGTAGATTTATAGATGAACAGATGAGTGAATGAAAAGACAAAGCAATAATGGAAGAAATGGGAAAAAAGGAAAAAATGAGAGCTGGATATGTAGATGAATGAAAAGGCCTAAAAGAAGTAAAGAAGTAAAGAAAGGAAGGAAGATGGATGTAAAAATGGTCAGTATGGATGGATAAATGAAAAGATAGAAGATAGGATGGAAGGACAAATACAGTACATAGACAGATGAAGAACTAAAGGAGGGAAGGATAGATGGATTGATAGATGGATGAAAATATTCATACATGGATAAATTGATGGATAGAAGAATGATGAATTAAGAATAAGAACAGATGCGTAGATTAATGGATTGATGGAAAATGGTCGAATGGATGGATAAATGAATGAATGCAGAGATGAATAAATAGTTTAAAAGAATGAAAGGAAGACAGATTGATAGATGAAAATGGATGGTTGAAAACAGGTAAAAGACGGAGTGAAAGAAGGACAAAAAGATGATGGTTTGATGATGAGATAATGGATGGATTAATAAAATAATTAGATGAATAAATGTTGAACACATGTACACATGGATGTAACCTCTACCTCCTCTCATTCTGGGTGATGGTGCCCTTCTCCAGTTTGGCTGCAATGGAAGCTAAGACTTTACTAGCATCATTAGCAAAATCCAGATCGCGAACCTCAGCTGGAGAAACTGGAACTATAGCAAAAGCCTCTTTATCTTCCTTCAGTGGAGACGTTCCTATCTGAGACACAAATACAGAGTAAAGGAGACACACTTCAGAGGATCCATAAAACAAAGCTACAGTCGTACACAGACAGAAACTCACTCACTCTGAGCATGACCGGTTTCTCTTCCTCTTTATCTATTGGCTGGTTGGTGCTGTGAACCCATGTATTGGTGCAGAGATGCCGGAGCCTCACATATGAGTTTCTGAAATGCACAATTTAAAACACAGCTTGTTTTATATATATATACTTAATCAGAAGTCACAAGAAGCACAATCTCGCTGTACCTTGGCACAAGCGAGTCTCCTCCTCTCAGGGTAGTGGGGTCAAGCTCAAAGATTGACGATATGTCATTGCCATCAGGAACGGACACAAGCGTGTACATAACTTTGTCTTGAGGGTTGCGTGCACGTGCTCGCATCACTTCATGCTCCGAATCCAGCTGTGAGAGAAACAACTGATCAACGGCTCAGTCAAGATGACAGTCTGCTTTACCTAAAATAATGTGTGTTGAAACTAGAGCAACAACTTAAATAGACCCTCAAATGGCTCACGCTATGAGTTCAAAATAAGCTCAGATAAAAACACAGACACACTGCCACACGCGCTCTCAAACACACACACACACACACTCACAGAGGAACGGGTCTCCAGGCATTCTTCTTCATAGTCTGGATTTACCTGATCACAATAAGGTGAGAACAATTAGATAAAATCACGTTCTCAGCTCTTGCTAACATCAAGCTCTCTGAATAGACACACTCTGATGTCGTTGCATGTGTGTTTGTGTGTCAACTCTTATTCCAGGTAACATATTCAGTCTAACCTCTGCAGCGAGGTAATGGCCGGTGGCCAGATGTTTGAACCTAAAGAGACTGTTCCAGTAGCCGGCTCCGCCTCTGCAGGGATCATGCTGAACCACCTGAAAGGCATCCAAACATCTGTTTAGTTTACCAAGCCGATAAAATCACACCATTTACAAAAACATCTGTTCAACTTCACAAAGTTAAGTCCTAAACTTACCTCAACCTCCCAGAGTGCTTTGCTACTAGTGGCGGAGGTTGCAGACTGGCGCCCAGTGGTACGCAAAAAGACATACTGCTTTTTTCTGTGTTCATCGCATGTCAGAAACTTCTCCTGCTCTGCATGGAACAGCCTCACCACATCACCCTAATAAAACGTATTCATTAAAAGGTTTTAATATTAATTCTCATCAAATATAGGCCTTTAAAAAAATATTTATGCAGTGTGGATGTGTGCAAAACATACTCCTTTTAAGACAACCTCCTGGTTGTCACTCCATTTCATGAAAAGAACAATTTTCCAACTGGTGGTGCAGTTCACTGAATTCACCTGAGAAAGAAAAATATAATGGAACAGAGCAGTGATGGTCAACATCAACCTATGGAGCCTAAGTACTGTAGATCTCCAAAGAGAAATAAAATAGCATAAAACGAGCATTAAATTAAACGACAACAAATAAATTCAAGAGATTTCCTTTTTCATCTTTTCTTCTTAGTATGCAGTATACTGTGCAGAAGCAATAAAAGCTACAGTTTTAAAAAATTTAACCCAGACTGCGAAGATTTTTAAATGCAAAATATTAATTTCATTTTAAAATTGGACCACTGACTAAATTAAACGTGCAATGGATTAATGGGATGCTGAATATCAAGATATGCAGTGCATACTGTACAGTATGCAATACACTAGTATTCCTTTGTTGTTATAGCCATTTGTGTAAATGTGTATTTTACCTCATTGCATCCTGGATTATCAACAAGTTGATGGCTGCTGGCATGAAGTGGCTGTCCAGCATTGACGGGGTTTAACACAACCTTATCTCCAATGACCACCTGGAAAACACATTAACACAGAAAGAACATAGCAAGTGGGAAACTAATGAATGTTTATGGAAGTGCAAGAACTTGACTGCCCAATGAATCAAATTAATAATCAAGATTACAGTAGCTGTTCTGCAGAGCTTGATATACTCACATTGTCTCCAATAGAACGGAGCTTATAGAAGGGTTGAATGTAGAACCACGAGCCTTCATTCCCTGCAGCATCCAGGGTTACACGCATGGCGTTCTTCTCAAGAAGAGCCGGCAAGCGCTTATTTACCGTCAGATACTTATTACTCTTCAGATGGAGAAGCTGCAAATGTGTGTGCATAATTACACAATTAATCAGTCTGCTAATTTAAATATTAGTTAAAGTAATACTTGTGCTCATACATTTGTGAGATTTACCTGGATGACGTTGCCATACTGAATGACTGTTCCCAAAAGCTTTTTGTTCTCCGATTCATTTTGTTTCTTTTCTAAATCAGCAGCATGCTAAACAAAATACACGTAGTGAGAAATAAAAGAATTAAGAGAAAAATGTAAAAATTAACATTTTGCAGGCCAGGCTCGAATCTGCATTTCCCACATGAACACCAAAAACCCATGAACGCATGTGCAAGACTATTGCTCTTCTTAACACCTGAGGAAGCTTCATAAGTTGAAGTTGATAAATATACTGAACTTGCTGAACCAATAAAGAGTAGTTGAGTAGTAAACAAACTTTGCTCTCTTTAATAATGTCTTGTAACATTGTTCAGATCGCCCACAGAGCATTCTTCACAATCGCTTTCAATCACAAGCACATCTTTTTTTAATTGTAAGCAACTTTTCTTCATTCTGTGTATATACATGGTCATAAGAATAGTGAACCAATTGCAGGCTGAAGCCATGAAGTCTAGGATGTTGGCTAATTTAGCCAAGCAATCACATAAATAACATACATAAACTTCATAGTTATCCAACTGAATAAAGCATGATCTGTTTTTGTTATGCTACAAAAATATAACTGCATATTGATTGATTTATTTATTTTTATTTTTTTTCAAATGAATCTGATACATTTTCTATGTGCATAAATACAGCAAACAAAGAGGATTTCAGTCATCTAAGGGAAGTTTTTGGCCCTGTCAGCCTCTGCTGGCAGATAAACGATATTAAGTCTTTCTCCATTAACAGCCATTCATAAATAGCAGAATATTCTCATTAAATAAAACATATAAATCCAAAGTATTTCATGTTTACCACTTCCTGTTTTTAGATATGAACTTTCCATGTTTGCTGCCTTTAAAGGTTTGGGTTGACCTCCCAAATTCAAAAGCAAAATTTCATAACTGAATCTTGTGACAGTAATTCAATAACTCCAATAATTCAGTATGAATAAAACCCACCCTTATATTACAACTTTAAGCTCACATTCTCCATCTGGTCAACAACTGATGGACAGAACCAAGTCCCCACCCAACATTGGGATATGAATCAAACATCTGTCACTGCCACCAATTAATTTTGAAATTAATATTGTAGAGTTGTTATTAAAATGTTTTGGACTGTGGTATGTTCATGTGGTGCCATCAGACAATCTTTTGTGGAGTGGATAATAATGCTGAATTAGCGAGTGGAATTCCCTATATTAATATAAACAAACAGCTCACGCTTAGGGAAAGACTAAGCTTCGCACTCACATGGAGTTTGTTGAGCAGTATAGTATCTGTGGTGCTGGTTCCTCCAGGTTTGGCAGCTTTCCAGAACTGTTTCTGTGCAGAGTATCTGTTCATGGGACACAGTCTGAACAGACAGTCTACATAGAGAAAGAGAAAGAGAAAGAGGGGGCATACATTTCATCCCAGCACAGACAAACAGACATATGCACATTCACCGCATCTCAGACAAACATAGCTTTCAAAACCTGATGAACACGACAAGGTGATCATAAACGGTAAAGAAGGAAATCAGTATGAAAATCAATATGTAAACTCTGTGTGGGTTGAGCTTAAAAACTAGCCTATCAGATGGGAAAAAAACAGTCAAACAATTTCAAAAGAGCTTATTTAAAAAAACATGACTGAAAACACACACTGACAGCATTTTCAAAAGTTATTAGAAAAGAGCTACAGGCATAAAAGTGAAAATGCACTTCTTCTTTCCAACAGATCTCCAGTCTTACCAAATAAGGGGAGAGGGGGAGTCAAAGAAAGACAGAGAGAGAGAGAGAGAAAGAGAATTTGGTCTCTGTTTCCAGTTTCTAGAGATTGGGCTGATAATACACTAAGAAGCTCTGGGGTCATTGGAGGAATGTAGAACACACTCTCACATAAAAACAACAGTGTTTAGAAGTGTCACATTTCAAAAGAGTAAATATATTTTCAACATTTTCCTAAGTGAAAAGTTGCTTCTACCATGCTCGCTATTTAATACAATGGTGTTATGGGTGGTTGCCACAGTGTTGCTTACTGGTACTGGTTTAAAGATTAGTTTAAAGATTCCACACCAAGCTGCTATGATATAGCTTATGACTCTTCTTTAATGCTAGTCTATGCCAGACACCAATCTTAAATTTGAAATGAATGCATACCCACACAAAAAAAATTAAGTCATGAAATAATAACAATTGAAAATGAACCATCACATGCTTCCATTTTGCTTTGGTGTGTGTTTATATTTGAAGGAAATAGTATGCATTCCTCTCTACTGGGGCCCACTGACCAACAGACAATTGTCTCTCTTACTCTCTCTCCTTTCATCACAGACTCAAGCACATTGTGAAGGGTTTATTTATCAGCGGGGTTGCGTTATTGAGATAAATGCATTTGATAGAGAAATAGATCAATGTTAAAGGCATAGTTCCTTACGTTAATCAAAACAGAAAACAATTTATTATTAATAAATTACATTTTAAAATTGATTTTAACAAAGTTGTTTAAAATAACACAATTTCACATTATTACTGTTTCTTTGTTTATGCAGCCTAACAAGCATATTAGACTTCCTTCAAAAAGCATACAGACCCCAAAATGCAATTAAATATTTAAATGAGGTGAGGTTTGTATATGCACAGTTCAGAATAGAGTAATTTAACTGTGATAGAGAGGATGATTAGCGATTAATACTGACTGCCTTTACCTCAAAAAGATTTATTGCCTTAACAGCTTGTTTTGCTGTTTGATATTGCAAACTAGTGTGTCTTACCATATTATTTTAATGTATCATCTTAATTATGAACACACTGGCTTATAGTGCAAATAGATTTGCCATTTACTGCACCTTGTTATTCTTCTCATTATGTTTCTACAGCTTAAGAACCAGAAGTCATGCCCATTTACATAAAACGGCTTACTTGATAAATAAGGAGGATACCTTTAAAGGACTTGGAATATAATGTAAAATCTAGTACTTCGATAGTTTAAGTTTAGTGTTGCATGGAAAAGAACAATAAACTTCCAAAGGTCCCATAGAAGAAAAAAAAATCATTTATCTTTTAAGCAACTTGAAGAAGATGACAGGATTTTCATTATTGGACAAACTATTGCTTTAATGTTCAGTAGTCAACTAGCGATGAAAACCAGCATGCACCGAGGTATAAATGGTGTAGCTTCTCAGTGTCACCTGCAGATGCATTTTAAGTGATGTGGAGGGTTTAAAAGCCAGTCAGCCGCAACCACACACAATCTTGTGAGCAGTCTGTACAGCACAATCATTTTTCAAGTCCTATAACTAAGTAGATCCGCACTTTCTGTGTTGGTAACAATTTCCACAGCAAAGTAACGTCCATAGATGAGATTAGACGGTTTGACACTGATTTATGCATTCAAAGATTTGTTTGACAATAATACAATACAGGCTTTGGACTACAATGGTATATTAATTCCAAAGAATTAAGGATGACTTGCTTAATTAAGTGGTTTTCATGGAAATTATAAATGTTCCTCTAGGGTACGTGTGACCTTTGACTTCAAAGCCCAGTTTAAGTTACTGAACTTCCTGTCTCAACTGAAAATAAGTCAGCGTAGCATCCACACAAACACACACACACACAATCTGCTCACCCCTGAACTTCTTGGGTGGGTTGTTGAGGTCCCCTGCATCTGGCTGGACAACACATCGGTCATCAACCAACCTGATTAAAGAAACAAACGAGAGTTAGATGTTTGTAATTTGGGTTTGTCTGTGCATCATTTAAGTGAGTAAATAGTGGTGTGCACTTGTGAGTGTGCGCCTGTGTTTAGCCTTTTTTGGCCCAAAGCAGCAGCTTACTGGACATAGTCCAAATTCCACGACCAGTCAGCCAAAAACACAGACACACACACACACAGGGTTAAACTGCTGACAGCTGGTTGTTCTTATTTACACATCAAAGATTAGCATTCAACCATAGCAAACTTTATGTCATCTTGATCTTCAAAGGGTTAGATCACCCAAATATGAATAAATCTGTGAAGGTTTACTCATCTGCTTGCTGATCCAAACCTGAATTACCTTGGTTTCTTCAGAGGAACACAACAGGAGATACTTTTGTGCTAGTTTTTTTTTTGTTTGTTTGTTTCAATTAACTGAAGACTGATGCTCCATATGATTTGTGCACTATATCAAAGGTCTCATCATAAATTTGTTGGACGAAGAGGGTCAAATATATGTAATTTTCCACTGAAAGGTTAGCTTTAAAAATCTAAAGACAGACTGAGGAATAAATGAAAAGTATGTGGACATGCTGGTTCTGCTTGTTATTAATTTATTTGCTGTAACAATCGCTCTTGGAAAATTTACTTGAAATGTCCTGCTCATAATAATCCGCTTTCAATTAAAGTTAATAAACATGCCATTTCAAACATAACTTCATAACAGGGAGTGTCAATCAACTCACCCCAGAGTGCTTATGAAGCCACTGGTAGAGCCTTCAGCATAAAGGGAGCAAACGTCCCCAATGTGCAGGAAACTTGACATTTTATCCACCATGGCAACCACTCCACCACCTGCAGAGGTCAGAGGTCATGAAAAGGTCTGTGTGCAGGTTTATCATTAAACAAACAAGCCTAAGAGCAGTGCTAGCCATAAAAGACCTATAGATTTAATAAAGTAAAGCAACATATACATATGATGTGTGGTTAGAAGCGTCATATAGCATATAATACAAAATAGAACTTTCTAAAATACAATATATGAAAATAAATAGAGCTTTTTAAACATTTTTTTCAAAAACAAAAAAAGAATATTCATGTCTAAACCAATTTGATGTCTTCAAAGACTGCATAATTGGCTTAAAACCGCAAGCGTCCCAAAGCATGAACTAAATAACATGTGATTTCTAATATTCTAGCGTTGGTAACCCATTATGTGAAGACTGACTGTTGCATCTTCATTCTTTTGTTATTATACTTTAATAGTTTAAGCTGAATCCATCCTAAAGGTATTATTACCTTTAAATTCTCAGTTCCATCTCATTCCTTCACAGAGCTTTGATAACCAGAAGCTGGAAAATTACAACCTTGCAAGTTATTTATTAACTTAACTAGCTGGACACTCATTTCAAGTCCAGTGCACTGGAATACTGTACTAAAAATAAACATCAGTGTCATACTGAATATAACATACTGTACCAAACTGAAATACTGTACTAACATGCCAAAATACACAAATACAAAAAAGGATTCCACTTAAATTGACACAAAACTCCTCTGAAGCTAAGTGCTAAATAATAATACTAACAGAAATGTGTTATCTAAAGATACGTATTCTGTTTTACTAAAGTAATACTTTATAAATAGATACTGTATTATTTACTCTCGTAGTATTTCTGTAAATGGTATCACAAACTTTTAAACTTAATTACTATACTAGCCCAGCCATCTCTTTGTTCACTAGAAATTGTCATAATATCCAACATATTATGACTTGAAGACATGGAAATGTACTAAGACACGTCTGATAAGACATAGGTTTGCAGTATGACAAGAAAACAGGATTTGTGAGCATACTGTACTGTCAGTTCCATGTAACTCCATTGACGACTGTATCATCACCACAGATTCTTCCTGTTACTACTAGATTTGATTAACAAATGATTAGCCAGCAAAACCGTTAATATGCATAGAGAGAGAAAGAGAGAGATGTGCGGAGGAGGGATTTGCATGTGAATTTCTTTCTACCTACAAAAACTGTTTTTTTGTTATTACATGAAAACGAAATATATATAGCCTATATATATATATATATATATATATATATATATATGTGTGCGTACTTATTGCAGCTTCATCTGATGCTATTGCAAGCGTACAGCAGACTCTGTCCCAGCTTATCTACTGAACATCAGCAGATCGCACGTCTTGACAACAGAAACTAATTCAATTCTCTACCCTCGGCAACAATGTCAAAACGAAAAAAAGACAGAAATGAGACCAGGCACGTACACATTAACATTAACTTGAAACGCAATTGTGAAAAGCAGAGTTATTTTTATGAACTGCGTGTCCTAAATGCGATTAAACTAACGGAACCAGGCGTCTTCTTGAATTCATCTTAACATCGCTGAGGAATATTGCGCTAAACAATATGAAACTTCAGCCCCGGCCAAAAGACACACTTTAGTCTCTCTCGCTAAGTTTGTATCATATTTAGCGAGTTTCTCAAGGCAGTTTTTGTAACCTAGGGGCGGGTTCAGCAGGGCGCGCGATGCTCTCCCGCAGATAAGATAAATATTTAATTAGTCCTAATACATGAACAAAACTCTTAGTAGTCCATTTATTCACGTGTAGTCATTCTCTCACCTCTCTCCGACGAAGTTGGAGCAAAAGTGTCCGCGGTATTTTCCCAAACGCTTCGTCCTCCGTTTGAGAAAGTTATTAACCCGACTCCTCATCGAGTCCAGCAGCGGTCCATCGCCCGATGTTCGTCTCTTTTCGGCTCGCCGAGTGACTCCGTCAACAGTGCAGTGCGACGGGATTCTGGGAAACTGTGTTTAAGCTGTGCTGCGCCATGGTTATTTCAATATTCTGCTATATTCAAAAACTACAAGACCCAGAAGTTCCCTTTCATTTCAGTAAATCAGTTTGTTCTTGTGATGGATGTACAGAGCTAAAGATATGCATAAAATATGTTTAAATATTGAAGTTGGGATGACAAGCAAGTGATGTAACAAATTTTTAAATACGTGACCCTGGACCACAAAACAAGTCATGGGGTATGTAGTAACACAAACACAATAAAGAAATGCACATCATCCGAAGGCTGTATAAATAAGCTTTCCATTGATATGTGGTTTGGTAGGATATAGGGCAAAATGACAGATTTACAACTAACGTTATTTATAAAATCTGGAATCTGAGGGTGCGAAAAAAAAAAAAAAGAATAGAGAAATGTATCTCTAAAGTTGTTCAAATTATGCCCTTAGCAATGCATATTGCTCATCAAGAATTAATGATACATTTGCATAGAAATACATTTACAGGAAATATGGTACAGTATCTTCATGGAACATCTACTTACTTAATACCCTAATAATTTTTGGCATAAAAAAGTGTCACATTGTTGGTTATTGCTACAAAAAATACCTGTGTGACTTATGACTGTGTGACCTCCCTGCCATTTTCAATTTTGTGCATGTTTAATTAAAATGACTTGATGTAGCCTAACTTAAATCAAACTCTACTTCAATCGCCTGTAAGGTACTACATCAATTAATTCAAGTGAAAATCAGCTGAGAATTTCAACAATCTGTATTATATTACTCAAGCTCATTTAGCATAGCATCAGGTCAGGGAGTTTAGATATCACCAGAGTGAATCTGGATATTGATTAAAAATTCATTATGTGTAAAACATATTTTGACAACCTGATTTGCTGCCTTGTCCATTTGTGTGACCATGCTGTATATCTGCAACTGTTCAAATCAGAGCATATTACTTCTGAAATACAGAAGAAATAGGTTTAAACGTCGGCAGAGTACATTTGGATAACATTTAATCCATTCTGTGTGAAAAAGAATGAGCTAAGAGATCGTAGTAACCACTGCTTGTCAGATACTGTGACCATATTCAACAGTCCAAAGTGATTTCTAAAAATTGAGTAAAGGCAAGCTTAGATATAACCAAAGTGAATTTGAACAACTTTAAATGCATTCTGTGTGAAATAGGTTTTGGTAACCGATTTTGATATCCAGTTATGCTGCTTTGTCGGATTTGGTGACCTCTCTGTGTGAATGCAGTAGTTCACATCAAAAATGCTTTTTAAGGTATGAAACATAAAAGTTTACACAGCCATTGTAAAAAAACAAATAATAATAATAACAATTTGTCATATTTAATTGCCCTGATGTTTATCTGCAGCTCCTCACATTAAAGCAAAAAATGCTTAAAAAAATAATTAATAAATTCCTAAATATAATAATTCCTCATGTAATTAAACATACAGTAAAATGATGAAATAAGAGCAAGCAACAGCAACCAGACAGCTTGTCTAAAAAGCTCATTTATGCAATGAAGCATCACTTCTAAAAAATAATCCCCAAGATAATGTGAACGAGCACGTGGCGCGTTCTCGTACGATCTTGTCACCGATGTAGCCCCAGTTGGTGACTAAAACAAATATTACACACCATGCAACTACTGCACCTGAGATAAATGGGAACGGAGAGCTTCTGAAACTTCTGTAAATAGCTGCAGTTAAAAATGTCAGCTGACTTGATCACGTGACTTACTCCGGACGTGCAGTTCAACACCATGCTCAGATCTGACACTGGTTATGGCCTCAACATTGAACAATTCTGTAGTTTTATTTCTCTGCATTTTAGCAGTGCGTAGTGATATAGACGACATCATGCTCGAACAGCAGTCGTCGGAGTCACGAGACTCGGGTTGTGGTTGTCAGGGACTGAAAAGAGATATTGCTGTTGATGTAAGCGATGAAATCAAACTGGAACATCACGATGATACAAATATATACTCCAGAACAGCTAACGAAAGTCCCCACAAGACAGAGCATGATATACGCAGCAAGGTAGGTTTGTTCAATCACTTATGTTTGCAGTTATCATGCTCCTGACAAGTAAAGTATTGTTTTGTTTCATTGACTGTTTTTTTGTGAAATACAATCTATAAAAAATGGCTGTCAATCTCACAAAAGAACATAAAAGTTAGTATATTGCATGTATATTGCAGCTTTTTGTATAAAACACATACTTTAATTTGATAATCTTGCTTGACAGTCATTCACTTTCATTATATAGGCAACATAGACATTGTGCTATAAATAACGTTTCATGGAAAAAAGAAGGTCATATTAACATTTGATGATGAAGGCTTTTTAAATGAATGTCATGTGTAGCTGGTGCTGCTGCAGGGAGGTTGGTTTATGATGGGAACGGATGACCCAGGAATTCCACAGGATGGAGAGGGGCCACAAAGGAAAGTGAGACTGAACCCTTTTTACATTGAAGAACATGAAGTCACAAACCAGCAGTTCCAACACTTCACCAACCAGACAGGATACACCACAGAGGTAAATAACAACCATTTACTGGGGCATAAAACAAAAAATCAATTACATACCTGCTCAATCAGCTATAAATTGCCCTGTAAAGGGACAAATAATAAAGATATTACTACTACCTGTATCTACAGGCTGAACGTTTTGGAGACTCCTTTGTTTTCGAGGGACTGCTGAGTGAGGAGGTGAAGAGCACGCTGTCAAAAGCGGTGAGAAACATGTACACATACATTTTAATTCTTCTTTTAACTATATTGCATTTATGGTGAATAAAAGTATTAATTTCTTTTTATTTTTTTTATCTTGCATTAAACATTTGAATGGTAGTGCATAACAGTTTCCACAAAATATCAAGTGTTTTCTTGAGTACTAAAACTGGATATGATAATAATTTCTGAGGGACCATGTGACATTGAAGTCTGCTGAAAATCCAGCATTGCAATCACAGGAATAAATTACATTTTGAAGTATATTAAAACTGAAAAAAATGCTTTAAACTGTAATAATATTTCACAAAATTGCTGTTTTTACAGTAATTTTGCTCAAATAAATTCACCTAAATGTTGAAAAAATGTAACGTACAGCCTAGCTGTCAATACCCACGTAGGTTTGGGAGTAACACTGAATTGAAATTCAAGTGGAGGCCAAGGAACAGAAAGTCTCAGAAAGACATGTTAAAAATTAACTACAAATATAGTCAAGTAATGAACCTGTCT
>JAUMHR010000099.1:3234564-3262769 GCA_032361145.1 Enteromius fasciolatus | reverse complement strand
ATCCTCATGAAGGTCGAAATCCCTTCTCTAGAGTTTAAAATACTCTCTAGTTCAGGAACGCACAGTTTGGCTCCCTCTAGGCACAAAGAACTTCCATTGGTCTAGGTTACCTATTGTAACCCCCGTTCCCTGATGGAGGGAACGGAGACGTTATGTTCCCCTGCCATCGCCTCGAGTTCTCAATGGAAAACAAAATCCATTTAAATTAATTAAATTCAATAGACATGTGATGCATCTTCTGGGAAGATGAACCAGAAATATGTATCTTGCACCAAGACGTATAAATAAATTGCCCTATAGAATAAAATCCCCTCCCGATAACATAAATACCACCTACTATCAACTAGAAATAACGTGGAAAATTACATGAATCAAAATTTGCTGTTGAAATACACCATGCATGTTTGTTTGATAGACAGTATTTTATTATTAGCATCAGTGATATAAAGCTCTACATCTGCACAATTATACTGCAGTGGTTATTTGTTACGTTGCAGTAGCAAGCCACTATAACCTCTGGTATTCGCTATCACAGCCCAGTTGAGCCCAGCCCAGCCCTTCATACTACTGTTCTCTGCTCTGTGCAGTCGCTACCACTTTCCGCTGAGTCATCGTCCGTATCACCAGGGTGATTAGACAAAGTGCTTCAGCCTTACACTCAAAGATCAGAAGAAGAGGAAGTGCTCTTGCTCAGTGCCCATCTATCTATCGCTGCAATTCTTTCCGTCTTATTCATTGTCTTGCTTTAGGCAGCAGCTTATGGATTTATGATTGTACATTTCTCTTAATATCTAAATGCTCAGTTAAATAGCTCGTAACCGCATCAGACAACTTCTTTCATTTGATCCCTCTGTCATCTGTTCATTTTGTCACCTTTCTCTGGTTTACAGAAGAATGCTTAGCTATTCTGAGGGCAGTAGGACCACATGTTTAAAGTGTTTCAGCAATGTTTTTTCGCACTGACACTGTCTGTGTCATATTTGATAACATGGGAGGTAAAGAAAGAGGAAAGAGGAATGGGATTGCATGAAAAGGGGAGTTCCATTAAGTGCATAAAGACAGCTAATTTACACATAGCAATGCAACACATTGATGATTAAAAATTACTAGTAACTGGTTCACTTTGATTATTATCTTACATAACAATAATGAATACACAAAAAATAGATTGTTTCAGCAAACAGGTGGTAAAATCAATTTAAAAAAAAAAAAAAAAAGAAGCAAACCCGAATTTCACAGTTGCACATTTTCAAAGCTGTCCTGCTGAAAATGCTTCTTATTGAAATATTTTCCACTGGTTATTAGTAGGCCACAGCAAGCTAATTGTCTGCACCCAAAACTTCAGCTGTCTTTGCGTTGCTTGGAAACGCAGACAACATTTTTGTTGTCACGCACTTATGAACCATGTCTTTAAATGATAACAATGAGGGAAGACAGAAAAATCCGAAGTGATACCTTCTAATGCATAATAATGCAGTTATTACCCATTCACAATAGTGTGCAGAAATCAGACTGAACAAGCTCTTTCTCATAATTAATGTGGAAAAACCAGTCACGGGAGCCAGTTACCACTTGGAATTGACGCATCCATGTCATATTTTCTGATGTTGCTTGCGCTTTGCTTTTCAAACTGCAAGAATGAAATTTCTCAGAAAAACTGCAAAATAATCAATTTCCACTTGGTAATAAAATATGAGTCCTATTACTGTTTTCATCAAGGTACAACATGTATTTCTGTTAACATCTTAAAAAATGTACATATGTCTCATATATGTATGTATATGTATCATAGGGCAGTGGTGTAGATAGAAACCAGGATATAATTTGTCAAAAGTAATACTATTTTTTTTTTTGTTGTTGGCTAAGAAATCAAATACACTGTTTGACAGCTGTAATTTGTGTTTTAAAATATTTTATTCCTATATTTTCCTAAAGGTAATTTTGTGATTTGTTTGTATACTACACATTTTTAATTTATTTAACATTTTATTTACAGAATAATACAGAAAAATATTTTACTGTTTGTATAGGCTACTGTAATAATGCTATGTCAGTTTGCACTGCATTATTCAGATACTTTGTTTAGTACCTGGTACCTGGTATACAGTGAAAGCTGGATGCCTTACGTCCATATTTCCTGCCACGCCATAAGTTATTAGTTCTATGAGTCAGTTTTGGCCTTTCTGTGCAAAAGCGCCCTTGAATGCTACATGCTGGACTACACACTGCATTACAGTGTTTATTGCTCCCTAATGTTCACATCTCCTCATTTTGGATAAAAAAAAAAACATCAGATTTATTTACACTGGCCCCTGAAAACCTCTATGTGAACAGAAAAATGGGGACATTTATGTTTGTTAAAAGTTGTATGGTTTCATGACCCTTTTATATATATATATGTTGTTGTGTAAAGATGTGAAGTATGGCACGGGAACGCAATACTTTCACTGGCCCAGTGAATAATTTATTCACCCGTTATAAATCTTTCATCTGATGAGAGCAGTAATATAGTGTGCTTAAGCAGGAAGTTACACTCCTGGGCCCCACCCTGCAAATTCTGCTCAGATCAGCCTCGCAACAATGGATTAAAGCACCTTATTAGGCAATTGCTGCCTTTAATTAGAAGCTGTTTTCATGACATTAGTTATTACAGTGTGACCCAACATTTTACCCCTGGTAATGCACCTTTTCTTCTTAGAAAGAAACTGATTGTTATGGATATTTAAGTATCGTTATGCAATCTACATAGAACTTTTTCTTTGTACCACTGCGGCCTCAACCCTTTACCAGATCAACCCAGTTCTCCTTAGTGAGTGATCTGAGTAAAACAGTCCCTGCTGAGAGCGCATTTGGGCCTCTTTCTGCTGTACGTAGTCTGCAGTGGTCAACCGCTCCATTAGGGAGAAGGCTCACAGCCGCACCGCAGAGAAAATTCCTGCGCTAGCATCTCTAGCGTTCTGCATTATCAGTGAATTTCACCGTACAGCTAGAACTCTGCAATATTAGTGGTCTCAACTAGCATCTTGAATCATCTGTGAATTTCAGACGGAAAGTGAATTTTAGCTACAAGCAAGCTTTCTGCAGTAGCATAAATGCTTGTTTTTTGTGTATGAGCAAGAGTGCACTTTTGAGAACACATTAAACTTCTATCAGGTTACAAGTTACTAAAGTGAAATAATTAATAGATTCGATTGTAAGGTGTGAGTATTACCAGAACGAAGAGCGAATGATAAAAGCAATTGATATATATAATTGATATATAAGTATCTGCCAGTAACACATAAAATAATGTTACATAATACATTAAATAATATTAATCCGTGTTACTTTAGTATAATTCATTTACTATTAATATGATTTATTTTTTTAATTCTATTCATTTTGTTGTGCGCTTATGTAATTTTTAATATTTTTATTATTTTTCATAAAGATTTTTATTTCAGTTTTAGTCATCACTGTATACCTAAATATTTTATTTCATAATAAAATATTTTCAAAATATTTTATTTAATTGCCAAGGCAACATTCTCTAATACTTATATTTTACTTAAGTTTTATTTAATATTTATTTATATAATAAATATATATGATTGACAACAGCTATTTAGCAATATTTTTGTAGCAATCATACATACATTGAGTTAATTTTCAATTAAGAAAAGCTATTTTTAAGTGATTATAGAAAATATTTTTCTTTCAAGATTATAAAGATGATTAAAAGGTTATGAAGACAAAACATTTTGACAATAACCCAGGTCTTTTTTAACTCCATATTGATTTTAAACATTGGTCAGCATTACCTAGTTTCATAAACGAATAGAGAACAATGGCTCTCTGAATACCAGAAGTAACCTGCAGTTAACTGTTGAATTATTCATTTAATGACTTTGCTCAGCAGTCATTGTTCTCCACCTTTCTGAGAGTCACTAGTATGCAATATGTAGGGTCTTCGACAGACCACTAAGAAAAAATTAATGGTAAACCAGTACAGTGCACGTCCTTTTCTTCTCATGCGTAAATGTCATGCTTGCTTCTTACACTCAATGAAGATTCATCGTTCTCAGGCGTGCCGTCTTTCTTTTTTTTACAGTCCCTGTTGAGCATTCCCGGCTCGCCCTTCATGTCCCGCCGCAGCAGTATATTCAGCTTCAAGGGCTCTGAGAACGAGTTTGCAGACGACGAGCACAGCACGGTGGAGGAGAGCGAAGACCGCCGCGGCTCCCTCTTTGTCCCTTACAGACGCAGCAGCTACAGCGGCTATAGCCAGGGTTCCTCACGCATTAATCCGCTGGCACCCCACCCAGGCTGCAAGAGAAACAGCACGGTGGACTGCAACGGCGTGGTGTCTCTGATCGGGCCGGGGCCTGGCCGGCTACTGCCTGAGGTGAAAATAGATAAGGCAGCTTCTGATGACAGTGTAAGGACGTCCACAGGGGGCAGGTTCAGAGTATAGGCATGACAAGACTGACCGATTTGATTCCAGTTTAGATTTTTCCTTTCCCTTTTCTTTTAACCCATTTTGACTCTGTCCTTTGTTTCTGAGTTTCCAGTTTGTCCATTCTTTCTCAACCCCTTAAATACTTTTCCTGTCTCTAACTATTTTTGTTATTTTATGCAAGTCTTGATCTGCAATCCTACCTGCCCCACTCCCTGCCATCGCTCTCCTTCTGTAAATGGCATGGCCAAACAAAAAAAGAAATTAAGAGAGTTTTTGAGGGGTCCCTCTGTGCACACTAATGCCCATCTTTAATGTAGCCCCTCCCCTTTTAACCTGTTTTACATACTGATTACATTGCCACATTAAATAAGGTATTTTTCAGGTCCCATTCCACATCAGCCCGTCAGCCACAACCCCAAATTTGTCAGTTTATTTATTTATTTTATTCATATTTGAAGTTTCCACCTTAGTTTTAGACTACTCTGCTCCCTCCAAAAAAAGTGTTATGCAAGAAAAACCTATCCTAACCTTACCAATAACAGCATACTGCCCTAATTTTTGTTAGCATGGTGGACTAGCATCCTTATACTCTCTTTGCCTTCTCCTCCTGTGTGGAAAGCATGATCTCGGGCCCAGTTTTCACCCAGCTTTTATAGACGTTTACCTGAATGTGCTGCTGTCACCAAGTGATTGTACTGTAATATAGATGATCTTTGAAACAGTGGAGGAACTGTTAAGATAAACAGATAAACATTGTCTTGACCACCACCCACAATATCAAGTGAAATTATATTCAAAAGACTTTTCAAATGGCAGTGAAAGCTGGGCCTTAAGCAATGTGTGATTTTTCTTCTTGCGTCATGATATTCTCTGGAGAACAAGCAGGCAACCTTTTGAGCAGCTAGCAGTAATGAATAGTCTTGCAACTAAAGTAAATAAAAAGGTGTCTCATTCACAATCTCAGATGTAGAGTTAAATGAATCGATCAGCCAATTGATCAATTGTATTGTAAAATAAGTATTTTGCTCTAAGGCAGTGATTCCCTATCTTTGACTCAGAGTAACCCCACTACCCACAACAATACTTAAAGGTTTTTAGTTGATTGTAATTTAATGGATTAAGGATAAGGATTTTTATTATTTGTACTCGAATTAGTTAGAGCTTTATGAAAAAACTCCTATAGAGCTATAAGATTTTACATTGCTTTTTCCTGGTATAAAAATCACACTTAAATCACACTTATTAATTAGACTACCTCATATACAGTATAGAAGATTTTCACAACTTTGTCCCTGGGGGGAAAAAGCAGTTGTTGAGCAGGTGAACTAAAATAAGAAATAGCTTTAGTTATCTTGAAGTACAACTCTTCAGGCTTCAATTATTTATACAATTCTTTATATATTTATATATATATATATATATATATATAAATGTGTTTATCTTCTAGTTTAGAAAAGTTAAAGTCAAGCAAGGAAATATTATTAATTATTAATTCTGTAAAATAATTAGGTATGGCAGGTCAACATGCAAAATCTAGCAAAAATCAAATTGTAGTTTAGTCAAGCCAGGTTGAGTTTAGGTACAATACTTCACACTGTCCTTTTGAGAGAGAATCCACTAAGGAGTGTATCAGAGAATTCAGCAATGTCTAAAGGGAACAATAAACATTGACTGTGTGTTTGCAGGTTAGTTTGGGCTTGTGTTTTTGACAGCATGTGCATTTGTGTTGGCATGGGTTTAAATGTTTCTTGAAAAATAAATCCAATCTCTGATTGTTTTTTGTGTTTCTCCACCTTATATCACTCTTATCCACAGACCACAGAGGTGGAGGGAAAGAGAAAGCACTCAGGTTCTCTTATGGTGTCGGTGGACCAGCTCAATACTTCCTTTAGCCGGAAAGAGCGAGCCAACAGTGCAATGACTGTTGTCACCAACACACTGGTGGAAGGTATTATATAAAATCTGTCTGTCTGTTTACTATGACACCAAAAGATAGCAAAACAGTAATAATATCAAATCAGCATTAATAATAATATCCATTTATAGTTCCATATTGCATATTTCATGCTCAAAAAACACAGGCCTCAAAATGTTCTTTCTCCTTATTTTTGTCACCACAGAGCTGGAGGAGTCTCAGAGAAAATGTCCGCCATGCTGGTATAAGTTTGCCAACACGTTCTTGATATGGGAGTGCTGTCCAATCTGGATGAAGATAAAAGAGATAGTGAACCTCATAGTGATGGATCCTTTTGTAGACCTGGCTATCACTATATGCATTGTGCTGAACACAGTCTTCATGGCCATGGAGCATTATCCCATGACACCACACTTTGAGGAAGTGCTTTATGTTGGAAACCTGGTAAGAATGTTTTTTTCTTATTTGTTTGTCTTTTATTTGTTTGTTCCTTTAAATAGAAATGACCAAAGTGGGATGTAAAATGATTGCACAATCATATACACAACCAAACTTTCTAACTTCTGTTAGGATCTTTGTAATTAGATGATAAAAAAAACCCCCAAATATTCTCATTCATTTCATTTGCCACGCCAATATCATTATTTGGCACATTTCTCAGCAAATATTTGTGTGTAGTGTTAGGGAAAGTTACTTCTAAAAGTAATGCATTACAGTATTGCGTTACTCTCTAAAAAAGTAACGAATTATGTTACTTAATTACTTTTTATGGCAGGTAATGCATTACATTACTTTTTAAATATGGGCAGAGCTTGAGTGTTTGCATTTAATATAAGAACTTCTATTTATAGCAAATGTAAAAGCACACCAAAAAGTGTCACGAATAAACCTCAGGCTGAAGAAAAAGTAAATTCACATTTATAAAGTACAGAAGAAAGTTTAATACTCTTCAGCAATCAAAAGACAAAAACAATAAAGCACAATAGTTAATTTTTGTCAGTTTTGCTTGTAAGTATGGTTGAACTGGATCATCAGCAGGTCAGCAGCAAATAGCAGTTTTGATAATAACAAAGTTTCGGGAGGAACGCTGGACGAATTGGCCACAGCTTGTACTGTATTAGCTAATCAATCTCCTTGTTACGAACACCCAATCAAATATTTTCCAAGCACTTAAGTATCTGCTTTTCCCTTTCATTCGCATCTCACTTTTGCAATCCCTCCCCCTCCCCTTCTGCCTCCTTAGCTCCACGTCTTCCTCTCGGGGGGCAGTCGGAGATCGAGCTGGACACCGAACCCTTGCCCTCGCTAGGGTTCAGATCACTAGGGTTCGGAGCCTGGCGTTCTCCCGGCTCGCTCCCTGGACAGCACACCAAACCTGCTTTATATACGTTTACGTATATACGTGTATATATATACGTTTGATTGATTGGCATATCATGTAATTAATTTAATTGCATTTTTTAATCATTCAAACTATTCAACAATTCAGCCTTTTCCTTTCTCAGTCTTAACCATCTCCCCATTTCTGTAATGAGCAGCAATACTGGACCCTGTCCCACATTTCCATTTTAAGTTATGTCTCTGGCAATGCAGCACTGATGTCTACTTCTCTGTATCTGATGGACCTACATTGAAAATGCAGCCTGCATTAAACCAGCCTTTCTTCACTGTTCTAGTTTCTATTATATCTTACTGCTGATCCATTGCTCCATGTATTCAATTTAGTGATCTTACAGTATTCATGATACAGGCACAGCCAATGTTAATTTACAATCTAAATACTTATATTTTTATATGGACTAGATTCTAGTATATTTATCTGTAATGTATCATCAAAAGTTTTCCTCAACTATGTTGAGATCATCGTGATGAGCCTTTTCTTTGTCTTCTTTTTATCTCAGGTGTTCACAGGTATCTTCACAGCTGAAATGTTTGCCAAACTGATAGCAATGGATCCATACTACTACTTCCAGGAGGGCTGGAATATATTTGATGGCTTCATTGTGAGCCTGAGTTTGGTGGAGCTGGGGCTGGCAGATGTAGAGGGGCTGTCTGTGCTCAGATCCTTCAGATTGGTGCGTCATGAGTGAAAACATATTCACGCACATGTTTCTATATAATAGATATAGTATCAAATTTTATAAGAGGTATAAGCATCAATTGTCTTGTTTTTGCTTTTGCCTTTCTCTATTGTTTTATGCAGGATTGTCAGAAGTACCAAAACTACTGCATTTTTTTAACTTATTGTTTAATTTGATAATATTTTAATGTATTGTGTAAAAATTAATTGTGTATATTAGCATATTAGGTTTTTGCTGTGGTATTAGATCTGGTGTGAAAAATTTAGATTTTTTATGGGTACTGGTATCAAATACTGACATCCATAGTTGTATGCGCTGTTCAAAAATCAGGGATCAGTATGATTTAATAAAATAAGTTATGTTTAGTGATTGAGTATGCATTAAATATGGCTGTTGAAATTTTAGTTTTGCCATGAATTTTAAATTGCATTGTAAAGTATTTTAGAGTAAAATGTCTCGTTCTCTGTTTCCGAATCTTTTGTGAATCCCCAACTTCTCTCTCGTGCAGCTGAGGGTGTTTAAGCTGGCCAAATCATGGCCCACTCTGAACATGCTGATCAAGATCATTGGTAACTCTGTGGGAGCTTTGGGAAACCTGACCCTGGTGCTGGCCATCATCGTCTTCATCTTTGCTGTGGTGGGCATGCAGCTGTTTGGGAAGAGCTATAAAGACTGTGTGTGTAAGATCGCAGAAAGTTGCGAGCTGCCCCGCTGGCATATGAACGACTTTTTCCACTCCTTCCTTATTGTGTTCCGGGTGCTGTGTGGAGAATGGATCGAAACCATGTGGGACTGTATGGAGGTGGCTGGACAATCAATGTGTCTCATTGTATTCATGATGGTGATGGTCATTGGAAACTTGGTGGTGAGTTTTAGAGTTCTTCTCTGCTCAGTTACTTTCCAATGTTACAGTCCTACCTGATTCTTTGTCAGTATTTCCTAAGAAATGTCTATCACATTTTGTGGTTCAAATAGATGTTTGCAGGTCTCATTGGGGTTTGCACATTTGCAAAATAATATCATATCCAGGATGCATTTCGGTCACAAAATGCTCCCATTATATACTTGAGCATTCAAAAAATGACAGTTGGGACAACCTAAGGTCTTGTGGTCTTCAAACCTTCATCATATGTAAAAGCTAAATCTGTGATCTTCTCTTGATCAGGTGCTGAACCTGTTCTTGGCCTTGCTGCTCAGCTCCTTCAGTGCTGATAATCTGGCAGCCACAGATGACGACGGTGAGCAGAACAACCTGCAGATTTCAGTGATCCGCATTAAGAAGGGTATCGCTTGGTCCAAAGTGCATGTACGTCTCCTGGTGGCCCACGTCCTGAAGAAGAAACCTTTGGAAGACGAAGACAAACCCCTTGATGACATGTATGACAAAAAACTCAACATCATAGGTAACCACACTGGTGTTGACATCAAATGTGGTGATCTGAACTACCCCAAGAATGGTAATGGCACCACAAGCGGCATTGGAAGCAGCGTTGGAAAGTACATGATTGATGAGGAGCCCATGTCCTTCATACACAACCCCAACCTAACGGTACGGGTTCCCATCGCTGTGGGAGAGTCAGACTTTGAGAACCTCAACACAGAGGACTTCAGCAGTGAGTCGGATGTGGAAAATAGCAAAGATGTGAGTATTGCTAAAGTCCCTCTTAAGCAAAGTCACCTGGTGGCCATATTTACTACCTACTTTAATGGGGAATGCTCAAATTCACATTTAAACAAATAATTCATCATGATCATTTTGTCTTCATTCACTAACCATTATGCCATTTCTTTCTTATGTACAGTAGAACACAAGATTTTAAAGAATTAAACAGTTTTGGTTTCCATTGGCATACGTATAAGGGCAAGGAATACTGTGGGGGGTCAGTTGGGACCATCAGTTGTTTGATTACCATTTTTCAAAATATCTTCTTTTATTTTCAACATAAGAAAGAAACTCATACAAGTTTGGAACAACATTAAGAGAAGTTATTGATGACAAAACTTTCAGTTTTTGGAGAACTGTCCCTTTTAAAATCAGCAGTAAATCTGACATGAACAGTCTTATAAATCTTGTTTTGGGTGCTCTCATAACATTAAAAAGCATATTTTTGGCTACAAGGTCTAGCCAATGCGCATGTAAGTGTGACTCAGGACAATAAATGTTGCAGTGACACAATGACTTTGCCAACTGGTGATTGGCCCTGTTTAGAACACTTCAAAGTTTCCCCCATTCATAATAAAACTTGGTGTATGTTGTTGTGGCAAGGCAAAATTTACTCTCTTCTGAATGTACTGTAAAGAACCAAAGCAACATCAGAGTTGTCATACTTTAATGTGGCATTGGATCCTTATAAAGAATTTGAAGGCAGCACAGTGTAAAGACATCTTTTAACTTTCCTTCATATTTTTCTCGTGTATTATAGAAAATTATGTATATATGATACTGACAAAGAAACTGAAGTAGAGGGGAAAATGTATGTAGCCCTTACAGTATTCTTTGAGGAATTGAAAATGGCTTACTGCTGCTTACTGTACAGAATTCACAAAGATCATCATTTTGAGCCCATGTTGCTTTTTGCATCATTTCACTTTCAGAAAGAGTTAGCTTGTGTATTCTGGCAGAGACAGACTTTATTTTCCTGGAACATTGAAAATGATTGTGTAACATTTGGTTGCATCTCTTTATATATTTCCTGAGGCCATATTAGGGTTTCTTTATTAAAGATGGCTTCTCTATTAATAAAATGCCAAAAGAAGGCTCCTTGAGTGAGCAGAGCATGTCTAAAATAAATATAAATAATCAGGACTGCATTGATTTACAGTCCTAGAAAAGCAGGCTAGCCTTTTTATTTTGTGTTTTTGACAAATAAGCTCAAGTGCATATATTTAAATGAATGAAATGATGACAAACTATAATAAGGGAGTATGATCAGACTATAGCGGTATGTGTTTGTAGAGCGTGACTAGATGAAATCAGTGTCAGTAGTTGATTACAGGCTGCAGATTACAGCAGTATGGGTGGATTAAGGCTTTGCAGGCAGTATAAGAATGTTGAGTTGTGCTATTCCCGTGATTTATTGCCTTGCTGCTTCTGCTGAGTGCTGAGCCACTCAGCCAAAGAATAGATGCAGTCCACCAAATGATGTAATGTTTTTTCTTTGCATGTGTGTTCAAACACGTGCATTTGTGTGCACACAAGTTTGAATAAAATTGGGTTATTAATTCTGTGGTAACGAGAGAAGCAAAGAGCATAGCTGCTAGCTGCTAAAAGTTAATACTGTTTAATGTATGTTTCAGCATGCAACAAGAATGAACCAGAAAACAATGTCAGACAATGTTTACCTACCTCAAAGTGAGGATCAAGCATGAGTTCTTATGAATTGAGTAATAGCGAGAACTGAGTAAACGAAATAATGCGTTTTTAGAATGTGTACCATTGATATTAGCACACATAGAAATATATACTCTCCTGTCATTGTTCTGGTCTCTGTGCAAAGACTGGGTCACCTTGACCCAGTTTAGACGTGACAGATCCAGTACGGCTGAACTACACATGCTGAACATCTAGCCAGTGGATCATTCCTGTAAGCCAATCGAAGCAGTGCTGGCTGGGTCTTCATTTTTGATTGGCCATGCTGGCTTAGGGAGGACTGCAGTGGTGGTGTGTAAGGGTTGTTTGATGCTTTAGATGCTTTCGACTGCCGGTGTGTGTGTGTGTGTGTGTGTGTTAACGATTCAGGTTTTGTAAAACTGCTGTGTCATCCTGGTCTGCTGTGATCAGGGTCAGGCTTTTCCAGGGGACTTAGGAATATGTTTGTATGGGTATACTTACATGCCAGTGTGTGTGTGTACTAATTCTTTTTAAATGATGGTAGGTGCTTGCGTTAAGAGAGGGTTTGATGAACTGTGCACATGGCTTGTATGTCATATTTAAGTAACTTCCATGTAGAAATATAATATAAACATGCAGATGCAACAGCATTTAATATGGCAATCCGAAATAACAGGATATTCTGTATGTTCAAGTTTAAAAAAAAAGTTGTGTTATAATAAAATCAGTTATTGCGTTTATTTGTGTAGTGTATTTATCACATATGGTACTTTCAGTTTCACAAACAATTTCTTTAGGCTTGGTGTTTTTAATTATGTTGTTTAGATTTATAGTATTTGGAGTGTAAATACGATAAGGTTTAATGTTTTTATGTTTCATGTTTTAATTTTTTTTTCACCCAATGCAACTTTCCAGAAAACATATTATTCATATTCACACACAAAAATCATAATTAAATGCATTTTAGATTATGGAGTTTATTTAAATAGTAATCAGAAATATTTTTATTTTTATTCATATTACCTTTATTAAATTATAATGGATATTAATGAGGTTAACAAATATGTCACAATTTTTCTATTGGCGTTTTTCAGTTGTTGGTTAGACATAAATACAGATGTGATGTTCCATAATATGTAACAAAAATTAAATCAATACACAACACCTGATTTGCATAAGATACAGCAAAAAGTCATTCATCACATTCTGATTTGCATATGCAAATGTTTTTAACCTTGTTAATTCAGTTAGTGTTGAGTCAAGGTTAATTGTGTCTTGGGTAGAGTGAATGCTAATTAAGCTAGACACCCAGAAGAACATTGAAGGTTAGTGCTAGGACACATCTGGCCTCAGTTTATAACTTACTAGTGGGTTAAAATTTGGCTAACTGTTACTCATGTTCAGTTATCAGTTTATATTTTATCTTGCATTCAGGGATTTCTGTGGACTAACACAACAGCAGAAGGTTTTCACAGGAGGAAGCAGTGATTGGATAGTTGGATTTAGAATCACCTTGTGTTGACCTTGTTTCGAGACCATCTGTATTTTTGGGAAGATCTTGTTGAAATGAATTGATAAAACAAAAGTATTAAGAATGCATCGCAGCGCATAAAATGTACATTGATGCATCTATTTGTATCTTTTCCCTCCAGCTGGATGACACCAGCTCTTCAGAGGGAAGCACTATCGACATAAAGCCTGATGAGGAGGAAATGGCTGTGGTGGAGGTCGTGGAGGAGTACTTGGACCCAGAGGCCTGCTGGACTGATGGTGAGCAATGCATGCAGATTTGCCTGAAAGTAAATGTTCTTGATTTAAATCTAACTTCCCTGATACTCATTCAAAATTGAATTGACAGTCCAAGTACATGCTGTATTACACACTGAAGTTTCATTGGTAAAGCTGTAAATTAGTTTTAGCTTTAGGCAATAAAGCATACATTGTGAGTGTTGATTTGATGTAAATGTGTATTCAGAAGGTGTGTAATATGTTTTCCAGCTTGTGTGGCACGATACAAATGCTGTGACGTGCCTATCACCGAGGGCTGGGGAAAGTACTGGTGGTTCTTGAGGAAAACTTGCTACCTCATTGTTGAACACAACTGGTTTGAGACTCTCATCATTTTCATGATTCTGCTCAGCTCTGGAGCTCTGGTGAGGTCACACACATGCACACACACACAATACTGTTTCCAAAATGCTAATATGTAAGGTGTAAACCACCTCCACGGATGCAGTACACCATGACACCATTCAAAAGCATTTGAAGCTCATATTCCATCTTTTTAAAGATCAAATAAATACATACACTAACTTCATTTTATTGGCAATATTTATTGATAACCAGAAACCAGCATTTGGTCCCAAACGTGCTAGTACCTTCTTAGTGGCAGCTTAATTTAGGCTAATTATGTGACACTGGACCACAAAACCAGTCATAAGGGTCCATTGAAACTTCATGTATGGTTTGTTAGGAAAGGACCATATTTGGCTGCGATTCAACTATTTGAAAATCTGCAATCTGAGGATGCAAAAAATGAATCCTCTAAACCTCTAAAGTTGTCCATTTGAAGTTCTTAGCAATGAAGAAATTAAGGTTTTTATATATTATGGTATTAAATTTACAAAATATCTTCATGGAACTATCCTGTTACTACAAATATACCAGAGTGACTTATGACTGGTTTTGTTCTCAAGGGTCACATATTTATTAAATGTTTTTATGTTGTTAGTTATTAAGTGTATATTTCTAGAAAATGATAAAATCATTTCGCGTTTTGCGTTTGCGTTTTGAGGACTTTACATTGGGGTTTCAACAACAGCAACAACATTGTAATAATTCATGCAATGTTTAGTTTGCTCTTCTGAGGTTAACATATTCTTAAGGTTAAGCTTTTTTCCCCTCACCATTGAAAAAATACATTTAAAAGCGTGTTACAGATAAATTAGTTATTTAAGTTGCTACAAATTAGATAAAGATTGTAGACTTCAAAAATGTCCACGCCAATTCATAACCTCTTATGGCAACATCAGTGAAAAAGGTTTGCAGAACCTGAAGGAATTAAAGGCTGAAATAGGATTGGAAGATATATAGGCACAGTGTAGATATCTCAACCTTTCACAATGTATATGTGGGATACTAATGCGATATAATGCTAGTGCAGGTAGATTTTAATGTGATTGAGGAGGCAAAGCATACTGTGGTATATGATCTATGTAAGTAGCTAATGGCTATCACTATATTGCTCTGTACCGGCCCCTGCACCTCAGCAGTCTGTCTTGGGGCTGCAGTATCTCATGTCTGCTGTTAGGGACTGTAGCCAAATGCTGTAGAAATGGCCCCACATGCAGAGGATTCTGGTGCCTCTCTCACAGCTACTGTTAGGGATCGTGCCCAAACTCCTGCTGAAGTGAAAGAGTGAGCTAATGTAAGCGGGATTGCAGTGCCACACTTTGGTGATGTCAGGTACTGAAAGTGAAGAATGATTTGTAGGGAAAGTAGAAATTGATAAATCTTAAACATTTGATCAAACAGTTTTTGAACAGAAGGTCTTACAAAAATGCATCAAGATTTAATGGCCATAATTTATTGATTTTGTAAATGTTTTTATGTGCATTACCAAAATTAGTGATATAAATTTAACATTCAGTAACACTGCTAATTAAATGTGTATATATATATATACTTTTTTTTCTGTTTTGTTTCTAAGGCTTTTGAGGATGTATACATTGAACAGAGGAAAACCATCCAGGTCATTCTAGAATATGCAGACAGAGTCTTCACGTACATCTTCATCTTGGAAATGCTGCTGAAATGGGTAGCCTATGGCTTTGTCAAATACTTCACCAATGCATGGTGCTGGCTGGACTTCTTCATTGTAGATGTAAGTAACTTACACTAATATCTATAAATCGCAGCTGTTATCCCTTGCACTGCCTCACATCAGATGGAGTGTTCTGCAGTTATATGCAGTAGTTTTGAGGATTTCATGGTGCACTGTCAGTCCTTTTGGCGATTCATTATATTCCCAATACAAACAAACATGTTTTTCTATTCTGTTCCTTTTGGTCCTCGTGGTCTGCTCTGAGGTCAGTGGTCGGCGTCTTTAGACGGATCTTAAAATTAGATTTGATCTTCACATGTAGAGTGCTTTGCGTTCAGTTTAGTGTTTATCGGTCGTGTTTCCAGAATATGTACTTATTTATTTATTTTTTGCTATATGTACTGATGTTATGAAATTTGTTTTACTGTAGAACAGTATCGTATTTTATTTCAGTGTATTAACAACCAAAAAAAAAACCTTAATAAGATTCTTGGGTATATGAACAGATTGAGCCCGAGTTTGTCGATTTGTAATCATAAAAATGGAAATGTGAGAAAATTTAAGTTTCACATAATTTGTCAGAAATTGTATAGTTTTGTATCTATTATAGATAATTAATTTGGTTAAAACCACACAGAATAATATCAACATTTAATATCACACTTTTCCATGTCTAAAAATTAAAGTGTGAAATCCAAGTTTAAATTCCAATAATTATTTTATTAATTAATTTATTCATGCAATTATTAAAATGTATTAATGAATATTTTTTTATTCATTTTCATGTTGACTGTGACTAATACCTACAAAAAAAAATTCACTTTCAGAGTGATTTTTTATTTATTTGTATTATTATTATTATAAGTAAACTAACGGTCAACATGGTATTGACGTCAAAGCCATTAACACGTCTAAATGACTGCCCACATTTACAGAAATAACCTATTTTGGTTGGCCAGTTGTGTGTTTAATTACCTGTTTAAGTCCTAAAATTTGTTAGTTATTGTCCCTGACAGGCACTGTAACCTTGTCTCTCTATAGTGCTGATGGACACAGAGGGCCTGAGGGGGCATAAGAGGGCCGGGAAGTGAGGGGCCAGGGTAAGGTCTCTGCTAGGACTCTCTTGTTCTTTTACAGGAGTTCCTCTCTCTCTCTGCCTCCTTACTCTCCCAAACCGCCCTGTTACCCTAATGACTCTCGAATGGTCTCGTGTGTACCGTACGCGGTTGGTGTTTGTACGTATTGTGCGTATCTTGTGTGTACAAAGTACAGTGAACGTGCTTGTAAGTTTGTGCACACCTCTTCTCTAAATGTGTCCCTTCACCTCTGTTTTTTGTATTTCTCAACCAAAAGTTTCCTTCCAGGTTTGCTGTAAGCTGCTTTCCAAGCTTCGTCTGCCTGCGATACCAAAAACCAATCGCATACTAAGATCAAAAGTGCAAACATTTGGGTCACCCAACAACACAGTACCTATGACTGGTTAACCCCATGTTTAACCTGAATCTTTCCTTCTCTCTCTCTTTCTCTCTTTTTTGAAGACACATATATGCATACATACATGAGCAAACCCTTCTATATGTATGTATATATCTGTTTACTGCCTCTCCAGCTCAGTGTCAACGTAGGGTTCTCTCTCTTTCTCCTTGACGTCCTCCTTGACTCTAACACTTTGGCCCATCTCTTTCTCTCTTCCTCCCTTCCTCTTTCTCTCTTTGTATAGGTGTCTATAGTCAGCCTTATAGCTAATGCGCTGGGCTACTCAGACTTGGGCCCCATAAAGTCCCTGAGGACTTTGAGGGCTCTCAGGCCCCTGAGAGCTTTGTCCCGGTTTGAGGGCATGAGGGTAAGATCCAGGGCTGCCCTATGCATGCCAGTCACTCTGTGAGAACACGACTGCATGCCAAAAACCACCATTGTGCAGAAAACAAAACCACAGCTACAGGGGAATAAGCAAACCTATCAGGATTCTGGAAATCCAAATTACATTGTTCTTAGGCTAAACCTATCCTTCAAGTGCATGTATTTTAAAACGCTCCGCATGGAAAACCCTTTCAACATTGCGTCATGATGCAGCTGAAATATGAAGATTTTATTGATTTCTTAGAAACATAAAGAAATTCCTTTTCCATTCAATTGACAACACAAATAATCTTATAGCAACTTTGGGGAAGCTTATGGTTTTTAGAATAAAGACGAGAGGGGATATTATGTGAAGCTGCCTCATCACAACCATTCATTTCTTTTGTTCGGTTACCATTCACGCAACATTAGTTGAAGGCCTTTTTGTGATGTTTCTAGCATCCAAATGCCTTAAAGGTTCACTGTTTCTCTTAAAGAACCTCTGCGACTTTCTTAAGTCGTCCTTCTGTCTTCACCCTGCTCTTTTCTGCAACCTAATACTCATCCACCAATTCCTGCATCCTTACTCCAGGCATTACAGAATGATGTATAAAAAAGACACAGCTTTCCTTTTCGTTATTCTGGCAATTTGTCTCAAGGTGTGTAATTACAATACAATCTGGTTTCATTTTAGCTCTAAGTTAGCGTTAAATATAATATTCGCTTGATAACTTGGGCCATAAAAGAAAGCATGGTTAAAAATCATATTGAGTTTTTATGCATCAATCTTTTTTTGATCACTCACAATAAAAACTGTAAATGAGGTAAAAATACATACATTTCAGTCCTTTAAGTCATATGCTAAAGATTAGTCGGCAATGTCAGAGCAAAACCAGAAGATCAGTAGATCATTTTCTAAATAATTATTTGATCGCTAGAACTTGAATAGAATTTGCATCTGCATTAAAACTAGTTTTTTTTGTAGCCTAATCTGGGGTTTTTTCTTTGCTTGACAAACTGCATTACTGTTCTTTGTATCCACTCAGTTGTTCATATTCTGGTTTTATCTCTTTGCCATTGCATATCATGTAGAATGCATGTTCTTGAAGGTGTAAGAAGAAAGTCATGTTCCCCCCTTGGTTATATCGTAGCTAATCTCTGCGATTGCATAACCATCTCATTGACTCGTATACACCAGGCTTATTGCTGAACAAGCTCCACTGACTGCCTGAATACCAGGATTATGCACAGGTCATATTTCACTACCAGAGAGTGATTTGTTTTTACTTATTTTTTTAGAACGTTTGATACATTTTAATGGAAGTTGCACTAATTCATGAATTCAAGCCTGAGTAGGAAAATTCCTTTTGTATGGATCACAAATTAAAGAGTTAGTACGATCATTGACATTGTTAAATATCTATTTAAATGTATAAAGGGGGTGGGGGCATGGCTACTGCTAGGATTGAGGCCCTGCATGCATCGTTATTGGCTGACCATCTCTGACATCACCAAACCAGATAGTGTGCTGACATCACAGCTTTTGTGTGTACCATGAGTGAGAGGGTGACTGGGAGGGTGGGAGTCTTCCTCTACAATGTCTACCTTTACATTTCTACCACACACTGGGCAGATAGTTTTCTCTTAATATCTGGGTTCTTTCATGACACTAAGTGGTATCCTGGTATGGCAAGAGAAAAAAAAATGTTTGGCGGTTTTATTTCTATACGTATTATGTATTTATATACAAGTAATAATAAATAAAAAGTGGCAATGGTCTACAAATTGAGTTCCACATATCCTCTGGATACTGGCGTTTTTTTGCTTCTGCTTGTTTCTTACTACTTGATACAACATTGCCAAGCATGAAATTGCTACCCATTCTCATTTTTAAAAACTCTTCATATTTAGTACAATTTTGCATTTTTTTTAGATTATATAGCATTTTATAATAATACTTTTATCCAATCAATGAATGGGAAACAATGTTGACTTGCAAATAAGGTAGTAAGTAATGAGAAGCAGATAGAAGCAGAGCATGTGATATCCAACAACACCGTGGCTATCCTTAAATGTGATAGAAACTGCTAAAATTTCAATTTGAAAGAAACGCACATCAAGCACTTCACATAAGGAGTTTTCATGCATTTTGTCTGTATAACCTTTGCCACTTTAATGCAAACTTTATAGGGTTTTTTTTTCACTTCATTTCTGTTTGTGAATCAAGCCATACCAGTTTACATCATCTTAGTTTTGTCATCTGTAGATTCTATGTTAAGTTACAATATATTTGTGTATTTATCTTCTTGCTCTTGCACAAAAAAAATATACAATTGGGCTTTTGGGTAATTCATTATTAAGGAGTCAGCACAGTAATTGTAAAGTAAATCTTAAACCTCAACCTCTTCCATTTTTTCAACAATGTACAGTATGTAGTGGTACTATATGTGCATGTACAGTATATGCAGATAATATTGATAAACAAATGGGCAGAATTTGCTACACTTTATTTGTTATGAAACATTTATCAACAAAAACTCCTAGATGTTGTTCTAAAAAGATTAGTTCACCTTTTTATTGCAAAATGTGTAGAGGCCTTCTATGATGGAAAATTAGATTTATTTCGAAAGAGCTTGAAGATATGCACATTACATGTTCAACATATGAACATCAGAATATCTTAATTATTTCAGTCTAACACCTACTCTCTCTTCTTCTTTTTTCTTTTTCTTTCAAACACTCTATTAAAACCCATCCCCCTTTTTTGCCCACTTCCCCCATTTTTTTATTTGTAATTTGTTTGTCCTGTAGGTTGTCGTGAATGCTTTGGTGGGTGCCATCCCCTCCATTATGAATGTGCTGTTGGTGTGTTTGATCTTCTGGCTGATCTTCAGTATTATGGGCGTCAACCTGTTCGCTGGGAAATACTATTACTGCTTCAATGAGACATCGGAGGCGAATTTTCAAACTGACGTTGTCAACAACAGGACAGAATGCTTTGCACTCATCAATGCGAACAACACAGAGGTTCGCTGGAAGAATGTGAAGATCAACTTCGATAATGTGGGTGCTGGTTACCTTGCTCTCTTGCAAGTGGTAAGTCATGTCATATCCTTTGTGTATCAGTTGTTCAAATTCACCATTTTAAACCATAACCTTGCTAAGTAAAAAGAAACTTTAACTCTTTCCCCGCCAGCATTTTTTGAAAAAAGAGTTTGTGTTACTGTGCATAGCTTTGAGTTGTTTTTTTTCTCTATATGAACTAGGCCACATTCAAAGGCTGGATGGACATCATGTATGCTGCTGTGGATTCTCGAAAGGTGCGGATGTTTTTATGCATTTTTTGTTTGTAAAAGACATTGTTGGCTGCTTATTCATGTGAGTCACTTTTTGCTTATTGATTCTTGCAGGTTGAGGACCAGCCCATCTATGAGGACAACATCTACATGTATATATATTTTGTCATCTTCATCATCTTTGGGTCCTTCTTTACTCTGAATCTCTTCATTGGTGTCATTATTGACAACTTTAACCAACAGAAGAAAAAGATAAGTGTTTTCTCTCTTTTTCGTCTCTAGAGAGTTGTCTTCACCTAAGATCTTCTCTGTGCTTTGCACTTTCATACCTTCTCTCTGCATTTTTAGATTCTATTCTGTCTGTATTTTCTTAGATAAACTTGCAATTTAATGCTTAATGGCATTTATCTCCTTAATTTACACACATGTGGTTGAGCAAGATTTTCAGGTTGTAACCAGTCTGCTTTTGTTTCTATACTTTGGAGGTCAGGATATCTTCATGACAGAAGAACAGAAAAAGTACTACAATGCTATGAAGAAACTGGGCTCAAAGAAACCGCAGAAACCCATCCCTAGACCTCTAGTAAGCAGGCAGATTTCGGTTTTTAACATGTTCTTTCATATTTTATAACAAAATATAATTTCATTTTCAAGTAACACTTCTTGTCCTACATGTTTATCTTTATCCTTTCTGAATTCCTTCTTCTTTTCCTTTTTTTTTACAGAACAAAATCCAAGGGATGGTATTTGACTTTGTCACTCAGCAGGCCTTTGACATTTCCATCATGATTCTCATCTGTCTTAACATGGTAACCATGATGGTGGAAACAGATGATCAGTCAGAAGAGACAGAGAACATCTTGTACTGGATAAACTTCATATTCATTGTGGCCTTCACTGGCGAGTTCGTCCTGAAACTCTTTGCTCTGCGACACTACTATTTCACCAATGGTTGGAACATCTTTGACTGTGTTGTTGTCATTTTGTCCATTGTGGGTAAGTGTTGCTTCCAAATGCGATTTCACCAACCGACTGGTTTCTCATCTCTGATATTTTATAAGCTTTGGGCCCATTTGTAATTTGCCTTTGCTTCGTTTTTCAGGTATGTTCCTGGCAGACCTCATTGAGAAGTACTTTGTGTCACCAACTTTGTTCAGGGTCATACGTCTGGCTCGAATTGGTCGTATTCTGCGTCTAATCAAAGGAGCCAAGGGCATCCGGACATTACTGTTCGCTTTGATGATGTCACTTCCTGCACTGTTCAACATCGGCCTGTTGCTTTTCCTTGTCATGTTCATCTTCTCCATATTTGGCATGTCTAATTTTGCCTACGTGAAACGAGAAGTAGGAATCGATGACATGTACAACTTTGAAACTTTTGGCAACAGCATGATCTGTCTATTCATGATCACCACATCAGCTGGCTGGGATGGCCTCTTGGCTCCTATCTTGAACTATCCACCTGACTGCAACCCTGAAAAGGAGAACCCAGGAACCACAGTCAAGGGCGACTGTGGCAATCCCTCAGTGGGAATCTTTTTCTTCGTGATGTACATCATTGTGTCCTTCCTGATTGTGGTGAACATGTACATCGCTATCATCTTGGAGAACTTCAGCGTTGCCACAGAGGAGAGTGCTGACCCACTCTGTGAAGACGACTTTGAGTCCTTCTATGAAATCTGGGAGAAGTTCGACCCAGATGCTTCACAGTTCATCACCTTCGCCAAGCTGCCAGACTTTGCAGATACATTAGAACATCCTCTCCGCGTGCCAAAGCCAAACATCATCGAGCTGATTGCCATGGACATGCCCATGGTGAGCGGAGACCGCATTCACTGCTTGGATATCCTGTTCGCCTTTACCAAGCGCGTACTGGGTGACAGCGGCGACCTGGACATGATGCGCCAGCAAATGGAGGAGCGCTTCGTGGCGGCGAATCCTTCCAAGGTGTCGTATGAGCCAATCACTACCACGCTGCGGCGTAAGCAGGAGGAGGTGTCAGCCATCATCATCCAGAGGGCGTACCGAGGCCACCTGGCACGCAGAGGCTTCATCTGCAAACGTAGGCTTGCCAACAACAAACTGGAGAACGGAGGGACCAATCAGGAGAAGAAAGAGGGCACACCTTCCACTGCGTCCCTGCCGTCCTACGACAGTGTCACCAAGCCCGAGAAGGAGAAACAGGACGACAACAACGAAGGCAAGGGCCGCAAAGAGAAGGGCCGAAACCAAAAAGACGTCAGGGAATCTAAGTGTTAGGACTGCTGCGGTATCACACTCGTGGACAGCGATAACGATCATGACGATATTATAACAAAAACTGTCATTTCAAGCGAATGGAAACCCTGACGCTAACTATACAGATCTGTACAGATTACTTTCATTTAAGAGGAAAAAACAAAAGCCGAAGCAACGCGACAAAAAATTGTTTACAAACGTCACTGGCGTATCGGGGCGAAGAAAAGTGTTGGGGTTCCTTACAGCTTGAAGACACTTCCAAGTTAAACCAAACATAATCAGCTTCCTGTGTGACACTGTTGCATCGAGACTTGATTTAAACAAAATCCAATACAAACAGAATTAAAAAAAAACGATACTTGATCAAGTGTATTTTAGAGGGCTATATTGCGCTTCAGTATGGAACTCTTCACCGAGCAGGAATGTGATAATCCAAGGGAGATCTAGGATCGAATCCCATGCTTCTGAACTGCGTCGGCGAACTTTCCATGCAGAAAACAAACACTGCTATTCATGAATGGATCAGCTTCCCGAGGCGGATGACGAAGGAGTTTCATTTCATATATGTGTACGAACTCAACGTTACTGTGAGAGTGAGCAGGATAGACATGAGTGTGAAACAAAACCAAGAGTCTGGCTGATTCCAACGGTCTCTTTGTGTTTGTTAGCATCGAAAATATATTTTACATGGTCTTTACATTATTTGAGTGGCAAAAAAGGAGAAAACAGGAGGAAAAATATGAATTTAACATTTAACATTTTGCCCATGTCACCCTCAGTAACTGTGTCATGATAACTTTGTTATACCTGCATCAAAAGGCTTTTTCTACATGGGCTTTCACACCGATAGGACCGGGGGCAATAACCAGGGGCCCCCAATACACATCTCCAAATGAATAATAAATTATTGTGCTTGTTCAATGCATAGAAATGACTTGCATGATGGCATGTTTTGATCAGAAATTTTGCATGAGTAATCATAGTCCACAAAACACTAATACAGACCACCACAGTGGCTTGACGATGTTTGAGGCTGTCCACTGGCTAAATTTACGTCCAGAATCGAATTTCGTTTGAAAACTCAATTTGGCTCCGAAATAGATTGTCAAACATCAGGACAGAATTTGGGATTGGCTTCAGATGGTGCAAAATGCCTGTGACTAATCAGAGGCTTATGTACGTTGAAACAAATACTAGCATTGTGGCACATTATTGGAGAGGAAGGATACAAGGGACATCCCATTTTTTGCTGCTCAGGAGATAGTGAATGGGAAAGTGTGTGTATGGAGACGAGAGGAAAATGATACAAAATAACACTGTAATTCCTAAAGCTTCTTACTTTATTTGTATGCAGCAATATCGCTTACCTCACCTACAGCACTGCCCGCACTGCGGGTCATATGGTAGGTGGGTCCAGGGAGGGGCAAGAGGGAGGGTGGGGGGTAAAGGTTTGGGCATTATTAGGGGTGTAGCAAGTTGGTTGGCATTTTATAATCCTCACCAGAGGTTAGATGAGATGAGCTATAACCGTTTCTGAGAAAGTGGCAGTTTTGTTTTGTTTTTATTTTTAGAAAAATAGAAGAATTCTGATATTTTTTTATTTGATTTTTACATGCTATATTTCTTTAAAGAGTTTTGCAGCGCGTCTACGTCTTATCTCGTCCCGGTTTGTCCCTCGAGGACCAGCCGGACATTTTTATCTGTGTATGAAGCCATCACATCTTCAGCAATGGTTTGATTGTAGCCAGGACAAAGGACAGGACTGTAGAAAGACAGCTGGATGGTTGGGAAGTCACAGCTGTTTAAGGAGAAGCCAAAGATGTTTGTCTGATTATCTGCTGTGTGCAATTTGTGTCTGGAAGTATCTGGAATGTCTCAGGGGTGGAGCGATCCTCTCTTGCTTAACACTTTCAGACAGACTGATGCTTGTTGACTTTCCCCATTATTCTCAGGATACAACACGGTGTATCATGTGACTCTGATGTCATCATTGAGGGCCTCCACTAGGTCCAGAGAATGTTTGTATCGTGGGGTGGAGCTGAAGCAGGAGTGCTCCCACCTCATCGAACTCTCATGTAGAGAGAAGAGTAGGGCTATCTGACACAGAGCCGAGCTTCAGAGATTTCAGACTGCAGGAAACGCGTTGCTGTGGAGGTGATGATAAAAGAAGGTGATGATCCAGACCACTGTTCTACAGAGGGCCTTGGTTTTTAAATGTGCAGTTATTCTACCCCTGGTCAGCCTTGTTTCTCTTCAGTACACCACCACACTAAATGCCAAATAACCATTCGGCACTGGTCCCACAGCAGCTTACTGTGAGCCGGGCAACTCCACACATCAGAGCGACTTCATTTTTCTGTTTCTTTTAGTGATGTCAGCGGTTTTCCCTTACCCTTCATCTGGTGTCGATGGTCCAGTTGCTGCATGCGAGGGTGTTGACCTGAACCAAAACAAAACAAACAAAACTTTGCTCAGCAAAGCTCAACCATTCTCATTTATGCAGCCACGCAGGCTCGTCTGTATAAACGATAACAGAAAAAGAACCAATAACAGATCATACATTCATTAAAAAAAAAAAAATGAATGAAAAATCCATTTAAAAAATATATTGTACAGTATAGGCTATGTTGTAAGCAGCACAAAATGCTGAAAAGTTAAGAATGAACTTTTTAAGAGACTATAAATAATGTAATATATAATTTTATTTTAACGGCATGCATAGTTTTTTGTAAATACAGAAATACTTAAAAAAAAATACTGCTATTAATCTAATACTGAAAAATAATTATAACCTTAATAGAATGGCTTCACTCATTGCCCTGGTCTCACTAGGTAGACTGTGACATATTTGTTAGAAGGTGTAGATTTTTTGACACACTTTTCACATTAAAGAGGGGAATCCAATATGTTAAATGCAAAAAGTATATATAAATCAAGGCATATATATAGAGCTATACAACATATGTATCTATGTATACATGTATATGTACATATGTGTATATATATGCACACATATACATATATATGTATGTATATATGAAATGAGAGAGCACTGTTTTCCTGTGTTGACCTCTGCTTGGGAGTGGAGGTGACGCACTACTGGCTGTCATTTGCTCACGTTCTTCTTTCTTTCGTGCAATACGTTCGGTGAACGACCAAAACTCTGACCTGGCCCACACAGTGTGCGCTTGTGTGCGTGTTTGAGACGTCTGGGATTGAGCGAGTGTTGTCTGTGTGCGTGCACGGGTCTAGCTTTCAATGCACGGTGATGTACTGGCTGCTTGCTATGGCTTATGTCGCCCGTTTTTGGGAGGGGAATGCACTACCAGCAATTCATTTACACCCTGTGTGAATACGTCCTACCATCTCCAACTCACATACTACGTACATATGCACTGGACGCCACATGTTCTTCCCCCATAAACCCAGTTTTCATCTTCCGGCCTAATCGCCAAATGCCATGATCTTTCAGTCCGAGTCTGAGAGAGCGAGTGTGTGTGCGTGTGTGGGGTAGGGGGGGAGGGGACGAAGCGTGCGTGACGATTTGGTCACTTTAAATGTGTGTGATGCAGCTTGACTTAAGCTTAGCTTGTTCTTCATCTCTTAGAAACACAGCAATGCAATTTGCAGTCTTTAGGTTTGGTTAGGCTTTATATTATGCTTTTCTTGTCTTTGTATGTTTGTTTAAGGTGCCTTTTGCTGCCAATTTTGTTTGTCGAAAATGTAGATGATGTTGCATAAAATTCTCCTAAACAAGTGGAGCTTGTTTCAAATGAGCACTGGGAGAAAGAACTGAACTAAAGAATGTCTGTGACATCTATTAAAAAGCAAAAAAATATACTTAAAAAAAAAAGACAAAATGCAAAAAAATTACAAAAAGTGGAAAAAAGAAAATAAAAAAAGAAAACTTAACTGGCATCAGCCTGACTTCATCATCAGAGATTGTCAAATGGCATGGGGTAGGAAATAGAGTGCGTTGGTCACTCGGTGAATCTCTTAAAGGTTGAGTCTGTAGAAAGAGAAACAGTTTGCCTTCTGTGCTCAGCTTATGTTAATTTTCAGCCACTTCTTTTATTTTTCTATAAATACTGATTTCTGTCTATTCTTTTGTAGCATGACTGAGATGCTATTTCCTTCATTTGCTGACAATAATTCAAGTGGTTTTTGGTTCATAATGTTGTTCTTATCTCTTGCCACTGATGTTGGAGAGGAGAGGGTGTGTTGCACAACCACTTGACTTAGTGAGAATCAGTGAAAGATTGTCTTCATTTGAGCACGAAACCTTTTCCAAACAATAAAGCAGCCTTCCAGTTACGCTCGAGTGTTTGTGTTTTTCTTTCTTCTGTCAAACATTTGAACACTGTACAATATATAATTTGGGGAAATTATATATTGTACAAAAACAACCCTGGGTTGTTGTTTTTATTAAGAATGTTTTCTTTGTTGTTAAGAATTTAAGTATTCAGGTTTGTATTTTTCATTCTATACAAACTAGTTAATAATCTTATTTGCATATTTGCAGTGTCGACATTTTAGTTTCAGTAAGCTGTCTTGTCTTCATTTTACCTCACTGCCCGAAACAACATACAGCCTGTGAATGTAAATATGACTGTTCAAAGTTCATGAATATTTAAAGAACTGCCTTTGTTTTGTTTGTTTTTTAATTTGCGTGCATATGAATGGAAGTTTATTTGACTGGAAAGTACAGTATGCAAATGTGTAAATCAGTGGGCGGGGCTAAACAGGCAGCGATGTAGACACAGGCGTTGATCATCATCTGCAGATTAATAGAGTGGTACATTCCACAAGCTGTCATTTTGGCAGACCGGCTTCAATGTAAGCTGTTTTTAGACTAACAAGAAAGTTTTGAGTTCTGAAACAGAATGTTTTTCTTCCACAATGACCTCTTATATATCAAAACATCAAAGGAAATTTTTACTTCTCAGTTAAGGGTAGGCTATTGCTAAACAGCTGAAAGATCAGCCTGATCTCACTGCCATTTATATATATTTTACAGGGTGGCTAATTCGTATGAGCTCACTCATACAAATTAATACGATTTTTGCTAAATCCTATGTATTTTATGAGTTTGCAACACAATCTCACGAGCAATTCGTACATATTCGTACGAGGTGGCAAATTTGTGCCAATTTGTACTAATTCGTTTGACCTCACTCGTACGATTTTGTACGATTTGTCTAAAACCACGTGATGGGTAGGTTTAGGGGCGGGGTTATGTTTAGG
>JAUMHR010000099.1:3208093-3226670 GCA_032361145.1 Enteromius fasciolatus | reverse complement strand
GCCACATGTGAACGGCCCCTAAAAATATAGCACATTTATTTATATAGCGCAGGTGTATCGTTTAAACATTGTTATATCCTTAAACTGTTTTTATCTCTATAGATTTTATTTTATTTTATAAGTCATGATGAATTGAGAAGGCTATAAATTAATAAAATTTCAGCTGTCATTTTGCCATTACACACAACACTGAACTAATTGAATAGCTGTATAGGATAATACAGCCTATACTGAATTAAAATAAAATAGCCTATGTTTCCCATGCTTGACAAGCGACAAGGTATGACACAGAGATAACTAGACTATAGATAAAGATAGCTACAATCTTAAAAGCGTTATATAACATTAATAATTTGAAAAGCACAGAGTGATGTGATTCTACAACTGAGCCTACTCCAAACGCAGGATTTAGGTAAGGATATGGTAATTAATTATTGGCTGCCATGCCAAATCATGCACCTGTTTTTTTTTTTGTTTAAGTGTTTTTTGTGAACGTAAAGGCTATAACCCACACAACGTCATGTTAATATTTGGTTGCAACGTCAGGTGACCAAAATTCAATGCAAATTCAACGTCTAATTTCAATGTTAAATTGGCGTCCAATACCGACGTCATCTGCCGTTGATATTTTGTTGTTTTTAGGTTGTGTTAACGTTAAACCAACGTCTAATTGATGTCAAATACTGACGTCAACTCGATTTTCATTTTCAACCAAAATGCAACGTCTGTCCAACATCAATCTGACATTATATGAACATCCAGTGTCTGTTGGAAAGTAAGGTATAATGGGATAAAGGTTATCGCAGAATAAAGCACAACAGTGTATATGACTGAAGGGCTTTATTCTGCATAACCTCTGAATGTACATTATCCCACTTATTACAGGCCTCTTGCCACAAAAGTAAATAATTAGACACAAAACATTGATCTGAGTTGATATATTATACCAACCTTGTTGAGATCCTCTGTGTCAATTTGTGTAATAATCTGTCTGCATGTTTTTCTATTTTCCATTTTAACTGGTGGTTAAGCATTTCAGCAGGGGCAAGGATGCATATACCAGAGGGGGGGAAACCTCCCATCCCCCCACACAAATCGCACCCTGCCTATAACTAATGGTCAAGATGATTCGTAGTACCTGGATGAGCCTGTGTTATTAGCTTTACCAGTTGTTATCTGGGATTATTACACGGCTTTGTGTAATGCTTGATTCTGTTCAGTCGCCACATTCCAAGGTTTGTTATTACCAGATAACAACTGGTTAAACTAATAACACAGGCTCATCCGGGTACTTCAAATCATCATCACTCCTCTGTCGCTCACAGTTTGGTGCCATCCTGTGGCTTCAAAATGACTTCAACAAAGTTTTCAGCAGTGAATAGAAGATGACTGACTCCCCGGTTAATCATTCATTATTGGATTATATTATTTATTTATTTATTAATCATTTATTTTTGTGGCAAGAAGTCATGTAATAAATGGCTTCTTGTAGATTCAATAATAACAGCTAAGTCCTTCTAGAGTAGATTTTTTTTTTATAACAAACAAAATATGTTTGCTGCGTAAATCAGACAGATTTATTAAAGATGCAGACTTATTCTATGCCAGCTGGAGGTGCTTTAAGTATGAGAAACAAGAGGTTTCCCCGGTAAAGGCTGTAGACAAAGCAGCTCTGAGCTTACAAACGCTGCCTTATATGCAAGATGAAATGAAAATAACATTTTCTTAAGACAGTCACAAATACAGTGAAGTAAAAACACCCATGCCTCAGTTTGATTTTTAAATGTGCATTATGTGTTTGTAGGCACTAACCAGACTGTGCTGCCTCCTATGACACAACTGATACAAGTTTGAAATGATTTTCAGTGGTTGCTTTGTCACGTCCAATATAGACTGTGCCGGTGCTGCGCAACATTTGTCATATTTGTGTAGATAGGGTGTTAAAACACTTAACCACGAGTTTAAATGGAAAACAGGATGCAAAGGATCTCAACAAGGTAAGTAAAATATTTCAACTCAGATCAATGTTTTGTGTCTAATTATTTACTTTTGTGGCAAGAAGCCATGTAATTGGGATAATGTACATCTGGCAAGCCCTATACAACCGATAAGCCTGTGATTCTGTGATAGCTTGCTGAATGTGCATTATCCTTTAATGCAGTCAAATGTATTAAAGTGTTAGTTAAGTAATGTAAAGAGGTACCCGGGATGATGTCAAACATGACAAAATGTACATCTTATCCACATTTAAAAATCTTACCCAGGCAAGCAGTGAGCAGCTGTCAGCACCCATTCATTGTTGATTAGGGAGCCTCCACAAAAATGTCTTCCAGAAGTGTGCAGACTGACCTGCCACGGCCATGAGCCCTCACGTGCATTCACACCACCCACAATACGAGTGTTTAGAGGAGCCTGTCCACAAACTATGAGGAAGACAGATGGTTTACATAAGCATTTCTACATTTTAGATGTTATGTCTTTAGAATGAAAGGAGATCTTACCATTCAACTGAGAAAGTGAACCTGCAAAGGTAGAAATAGAGTGTACATTAGAGCACTTTCATTTTTAGATTTTTAATGAATAATGAACTTGTGCAACATTATTGCACTAATAATTGTTAAAACCTAACAGTTAAGATAACTGGTGGACATGACTTCTATTTACACACATTACCATAAAAGCTTGGAATATGTTTTGTTTTTTTTTAAATTGAATGCTCTTATGCTTTTGAAGGACTGGAGTACTGCCTGCTGAAACTTAATCCTTTTCATAATATTAATACATTTTTAAATATAGTGAAAATTTATAGAAAACAGTTGTAATAATATTTTTACATATTTCTGTTTTTAACAGTGCTTTTTCCAACACATTGCAAAAAAACTTTTGACCAGTAGTTTATTTCTGACTTGAGGTTTTTCCTGTGCTCATCACATGCTTCATGGATATACAAGAACTGGCTCATGAGAGTAGTTTCTTTGTGAATATGATTATACAGCAACCTGTTTAGTCTGACTGATGATCAAATGATTCTTACGAGGTGGCTCTTCAGATGAAACTGTTAAAATGACTCACTAACCCATGTGTTAATGGTCAAATGAGTTCATCGTTTATACCTACATGATACTAAACTCCAGGTTTCATGTCAGTGAGTCATTATTTTAACAAAGCCCTGAGGCTGCTCTTATGCGCTGTGCCACAAAGAAGGCAAACACATATTCTCTGTTGTTCTGTATAATGTCTTTGTTCACAGTTATCCTCACCTTAATAGATGTAGCATGAGACCTTACCTTTGGCACACATGAGAAGGGTGAAAGTGACGCACGTTATTCTCCACATCTTCACACAGTCCCTCTGTTCTATAGCAGAATGGATGCTGGTGTTTAATTTGGTCCTCTGAGACTCTTACAACCCCTTTTATATAGTTCTACAAGCCTCTCAAATTTCTCTTCTCATCTGTTACTCACCTGCCCACTTCTTTTCAATGCTCCTCCTCTTTTTTTATCATCCTCTTCAAATTCTTTTTAGTATGCACTGCCAAGCACACATAATTTCCACAATTTTGCAGTTAGTCATTAATTAATGGCAGGTATGTTTTTGGGTCATGAGGCAAACATTAAGGAGTTTATCATTGTTAGAGAATTCACACATATTGTAGTACTGTAAATAATGAATTGATAGATTTTTTAGTCAGTTGATATCATGATATTTGGGTCCTTTTTATTCAGAAAATTTTGAACTTTAAAATTAATTTGCAAGAAAAAAAATCTTCTGTGGAATGGCAAAAGAAGCTGAAACTTAAATGTCTTTGATGTTATTTTATTGCATTGCTTTTAAATGTTAGGTACCTTAACTCTTTCCTTATTTTTACCTGTTTCTTTCCTGCTTGCTTAGTTTCTTGTAACACAAAAACAAAGAAAAAGCATGTAATACATGCAGTGTGGCATGAATATAATACCCTTTAAAAAACCAAGACTCAGACAATGTGTTACGTACTGTCAGATAGCAGCCAAATTACTCATTAAAAAAAGCCACGGGTGAGTCAGTGTGTCTTTTACATTTTAGGATTTTTACCTGAAGGCAAAAAAAATGAAATATCAAAACAACAAAGTTGGCTTCTGTACTGCCAGCCTCATTTATAATGATAAGATAACTGAAATCAGCCAAACGTTAGCTGTAAAACTGCAATGATTCTTTAGCACAGGGACAGCAATTGCGTGTTTAAAAATATTTGTGGTAGATTTATGCTTGGCCTTTACAGTGTCTAGGATGTCTTTGATGCTTTTGTGATTGCGCTGTGTAAACGTGATCAGTCTGGCTCTCAGGTTTCTCTCCACTGCTCTCACCTCTAACATAATTATGATGGCGCGACATAACAAATCTCAAGATCCGGCAAAATAAAGAATACAGAATCCTGAAAGTCTTAGTTTGCCTTATTGTATTGTCTTTAAATTTGCTCATTAATCAGAGATCAGAAGGCATCAGAATACTAAATATAGAGCACATCAAACAGAGAATTACTCGATGTTTGTCAATCAGATCAACTATTATTTAGGTTCTTTCGTCAAGGGCAAAAGGACAAAACAGGATTTTGAGCTTGATGACTTTACTTTTTTTGGTCTCATTTTACTTATTTTATTTTCAATTTCAAACATGTGCCAAGTTCTTAAGGTTACTTTCAAATGATTTTAAAAACCACCCGTTTTAATTTATTTAATTTCAATAAAACATGTAAATGTGTATTCTTTTTTTTTTTTTTCAATACAAGAATTATTAATTCCACATTTTTTTGGTTTGGATTTTACAAATAAGTAAAGCGTAGCAACTTCATTTTTAATTTGATATCAAGGAAAGTAGTTCTATGTATCAATAGCATGTTATTGAATAAATTAAAACAAGGTGTACGTTTTCAAAACTGTTCACTTGTAACACATATCTTTCTTAACCTGATTTAATGCTTTCATTACAGCTGCATATAATTTTATTTATTCACAAGTATTATTTCGAAACATATTTGTAATATACACTGACTTTTGACTGGTTTAATTAACAGAACAGTATGATCTTTTTATTTAACAATCAGTTATTTATCTAGCAAATATGACAAGGCACATGTTTCAAATCACCCTGGTTACCGAATTAAAAATGGCAGTGGCTATTTGCTCTAAGTCTAAAAAGCAATTAGATGCTATTTACACTAAGTGCAAATAACCATGTATCCTATTTACTCTAAGTCAAAATAGCAGCATTTTTGTGACATGCTATTAGTGCAAATAACTATACATTCATTTACAATATGTAGTAGGATTTTCTGCAATTTATACTACTTATTGTAAATAAACATCAAACAAAACTGCCTTTTATTTTACATTTTCAAAAACCTTTTTGTCTGATTTTAAAGTTAGTTTTTACCTAAATTACACACACATAAAGTTAAACAGACGCTTCTGGTTATAATGTAAAATACATATCTTACTGTATTTTATTTCGATAGGCCTATATTTAGTTGTACATTTTGGAAAGTGCACACATATAGCTCTAGAAACCTATAAATGTACTGCACCAATTAATTTACTGATTTAAATAACCCAGTTGGATTAAATGATACACAAATTTGTCTGATGATTTAGGCCTAATTGTACAGTTTTAGCATTATAAAACTCAGTTATGTGATTATAAGTAACACTGATGAAACATTTGTAGTAAAAAGCATATTATGTCATTTGTTTTATATAATTTAAAATATTTATATTCATATTAAAAATTCAAAATGCAAAAAATAAAAAATAAATAACATTGTAATTTACTTGCATAAAGCAGCAGCATGATAAAACAGCAGTAACACATTATTAATTCATGCCTGCACTTTTAAATCTCACTTACAAAATGGAACTGCACAAAATAACACGTCAAAATCATCTTTAACATTAGAAAGACTCATAAAACAGTGTTAAACAACACTGCATAAAGGTAGAATTGCAAGATGCAAGATGGAGTTTTGGATTATGTGCCAAATTATTTAGCAGAAATGGCAGGTGTGACCAAGCGCCTAAAGCTGGTGATCAGAAGGATAGTGTGTGAAGGAATGATAATCACTACCATGGCTAAGAGCAAGGCATCTTTCAGGTTGCTGCAGGGGAACTTTATGTTAAGTCAAGAATGCAATTGCTTTGAATAAAAGCATCTTCTACATAACTACTGTACTGGCTTAGCAGCTAAAGCAAGGGTAGGCTACTCAACAGACGGCCCACAGCACATTTGGTCTGTCTGCATTACTTTTTTGGCTGGCATCATGCTGGATATTAATGTATATATATTATACAGTTTGTGCTTAAAATATAAGACAGTGTGATTTTTTTTTTAATTAAACGTGTACAATCGCAGAAGCAAAAGCTGCTCGTTCGCTGCAGGCGCTGTAACTAATGTGCAATTAAAAAGCATGCGCCAAATCACAAACAACTTAACTTAGATACTTTTTTGAAGATATCTATTTTCCATCTTCTCTGGAGTTAAACAGCTTAGTTTGACCATTTTTTGAATCCATTCAGCTGATCTCCAGGTCTGATGGTAGCACTTTTGCCTTATCATAGATCATTGAATCGGATTAGAGCATCTCGCTCAAACAAAACAATGACCAAAGAGTTTTAACAATTTTCCTGTTTACCAGCACCTAAAAATGCTGGGAACTGTTTCAGGCATGGCGTAATATCATTGAGTCAGCTGCATTCATGGTACAGCAGCAAAGTTCCTTTATTATTATGCCTGAATGAGAATATAGTTCCTAGCCAGTCTAAGTGCAAGATGTAACTACAGAAGAGTAAAACTGAGTTGGAAAATGAGCCTATTTTCAAAAAAGTGGAGTGTTTCTTTAAAAGCTTTTTCCACCAAAAGATAACATTTAATAACATGATTCTACATCATTTGAGTGTTTGAAATAACTGTATTTTGTGAGCTGATGTATGTTTTTTTATATATATAAAACTAGGCAGATAATATATTCTTATAGTAATAAAGGCTACTTCGATTTGCATTGGGTTATAAAAAGCCTATCCACCTTTTTCTTGAGGTAAAAATATTATATATATATATTTTGTAAAATAATTTACAAAAATGTGTTCTATGGCTTCCGGTCTCATCCAAGTAGTTTTTCTGCTTGATATTGAAAATTTAGTGTGTCTTATCGTGTAATTTTAATGTATTATCTTAATTATGAACACACTGGTTTGTAGTGCAAACAGTTTTACCATTTACTTCACGTTGTTATTCTTCTCGTTATTTACATCTAACCGGAAGACTCACCCATAGGTGGATGCTTTATTATACCAAAAATGCCACGGCTTGAAGAACACAAATAAACCATATTTTGCATCGTATCTTTACTGTCATGTACTGTTGGATATTTAAAAACATAGCTAGATCGCAAATACGCAGTCTTGTTCATAAATGACAGGCTCCAGAGAGAGCAGTTTTACAAAGGCTATACAAAACATCTGTACAAAGTCATTTGCATCGTTCTTTATGTGTTACATACTGTACATTCAATAAAATCACAGAAGCCTACTGGCATAAAAGTTTCTAATTTAGATTTAAACGCTGAGAGCTACAGAAGCGATAAAAAAAGATAATGTTTGTTTAATACTCTACGAATCCTTTTTTTGACAAGGATCTATTGTCTGATGAAGCAAATTGTAATTTGTGGCCCTTCACATTTGATGTAGTTTAAATTCAGCCTGCTTTGCCTCTGAACTTGAGTACCCCTGAACTAGCGTGAATGGCTTCTATAGGATCCGCTGCAGGAAGTCACGAGAATAATTTAGTTTAATGGAGAAGTAAATACACCTCTCAAATGTCTTGTAACAAACGGTAATCACTAATTACTGTAATTCTCAGCAAGTACCAACAAAACGGTAATTACAATTTTTAGAAGTAGGTACAGAGAACCAACAAAACTCCTCAATCCAGTTCAGATGTGCCTTTGTTCAGATGCCATATGTACTCATTTGTGATACATTTGTGATGACGCAAGTTGGAAGCAGTTACACAAAGGAACTTCAAAATAGCAAGTCATCATGTGGAAAAAATGCCTTAAACGAGTATCTCACGAGCATCAAGACAATTCAAGGACAAGGATGTAAAAATAAACACAATACATTACAAACATATTAAGACTGTGCTCATGCAACATCACACGGTGTAATCATGTACTAGGTAAATATACATAGCCGATTGTACATACCGGTAACTATTTGAGAAAAGGTTAGAGATTTGTTAAGCAATGTTTACATTAATGTTCGGTCGGGGTCATAAGATTGAAATGTCATGGTGTGTTATGTAATTGTTCAAAACAATGAATGAATTGTTGAATCTTGATCTTTTGTGATTAAAGAGTTCATTTTACCAGGAAAATCGTGCTTTCAGATGTCAGATAAATGAATGCAGAATGCTCTTCAGATAACTGCATGACAAACAGGTCTTAAAGCAAAGTCATGAATCATTTTCTCAGACACTGACTGTGAAATTTTACCCTTAAAGCCATTTCATAACACAGTAAGGTAACTTGATTACAGCTGGAAATGTAATAGATTACAGCTTACAAGTTATTTATAATGTAAGAAGCAATGTAACTATTTCAGTTATTTAATGAATGTAACTAATAACATTTCATTATTTTTTGCTTACATTTATACATTTCTAACAAATGTTTTCAGCTGCTAATCATTTAAAGCAGGCCAGGTTAAATTTACAGTAGGCCTACTTAACACTTTAAAATTATTTTAGACTTCTCAAAACCCTTTATCACTTGAATAAAGATCCACCACCAATACAAATCAATGCACATTCGTTTCATTTTTTTTGTGAACTGCCGTCTTTGAAATATTGAGGATAGAAGCAACTTGACGCTCACTGCATCCTTGTGCTAGTAAAGCTAGGATTAAGGCCTTTTTTCTTGATTTTGGCATGTTTAGTGTTTATTTTTAAATTTCTAATTACTTTTGAAAGACTTATGCATTTTTTCCCATCCAACTGGTCGCAGGATAGTGTTGATTACAGCAGTGCTTTTTATACATTTCCCATTAAATACAACTGGATTCAGGTGCTCACCAAATAAGAACCTCAATAATCAGAATGAAGTATGTTTGTGTAGAAATTTAACAAAGACTAGCATGCTTGTCATACTCAGAGAGATACTGATTTAGGAGTAAATTGCAGTGGTCTCTTATTTTTTTTCCAGATCTGTATATAGGCATACACATAAACACAAATAGGAAATAAAACACATATTGAACAAACATGTGTCCTAAACTCTTGTAACATTGGTGTCTGATTTAATTCAATGCAGTTTGGAAAAGAAAACTGTCATTTAATTGCACACTTATATCTCAGTAACTGTAACTGATTACAGCTGCATTTGTTTTTGTAATTAAATTACACGTAATTCCGCTGAAAAACAAAAACATGGCTACAGTAGTTACTTCTTGACACTAAAACAGGAATACATACTGTATTAAGGTATACTTTATATCACCAAAAGAATAAATTAATTTAATTCAGCTTTATTTTGAGATAAAGACTGGTGTGGGCAATTCCATATATATATATATATAGGCCTAATAAACATGGACATATTTTGGACAAATATCGATTAGAGTTAAAATTTTTCAATTTTACCTGTATATTATTTTAAAGCATTCTGGTATAAAAAAACTTAATTGTAAATTATTTTGTGCATATTTTGTAAGAATGTTGTTAACTATGGAACAAAACAGTTGATGGTAATCATCTATGGAGGTAGATAGAAACTCACTTCAAGTCCATGCAGTTTCTAGAATCTTTTTTGTTGCAAGTGCTGTGTATTGGTAATCTTTGGAGGTTAAAATACTTGCATAGTGGGAAAAAATAAGGCTTTATGTTAAATTGATTATATCCACTCTTAAATATATATATATTTTTTTTTTTAACAAAATAGCCATAGCCTAAAGCTTTACAAATCCTGGTACTGAGTCACCTCTAATGAACGCCAGACTTCATTTGCTTTCAACTTCCTTATAGACCATGAATCATACATATTTCTTAAAAGCACTTCCCTTTCTGAGTAAGTCATTTATCCTTTTCTCCAAACTTTAATAGCTATTGTAGCAAAAAGATCCTGATGGCCGTCCTTTGTGGCTAGTGGGTTTATTGTTTGTGAGCTGTTACACGCATGAGCTGTAGTGATGATTTATTATATCCTTGTTCCTAGTTACCTTGAATTATAATACAGCATCAGTATTTACTGATGTTTAACCTAGAGGTTAAACTGGTTTAGTTTTTAAATATGTTCGTGTTTTCAATAATGGTACTTCTACTTAATTTCCTAAACATTTCCTAAATGTGTTTTAGGCGACCTTGTTACACATTTTACTATGTGGTTAGAGTTATGATTAGGTTTTTGTTTTTATGGTTACTTGCGTGTGATTACGCATAATTAATTGTTATTATAACAGTAAGTACCTGTAACGTGTAACAAGGATACCTTAAAATAAAGTGTTAGCATTTTATAGCCTTCAAACTGTGCACTAAACAACAAACTAACTCCTTCCACAGAAAATGTTGTGCATGTATATTAAAGACCAATGACTTTTAGATGTATTTAGTGTTGTAATATACCAGGATATTCTTATAAGCCAATATAATCAATATAACAGGCTATATGCTCGGCTGAATTTTTCACATTTTGAAAAACAAACCTTTTTTTCACAAAAGGTTTAAACAAAAACTTGTGAGGTTTTGCAAATGTAAAAAAAAAAAAACGCCCCCTGTTGGTGTCATTTATTACAGCAAGAGACTTCACAAGTAAGATGATGCAAAGTATTTATTTCATAATTTCAGTGGATACAGATTACATAGGAGACTCAATTTAAATACAATTATTTGTACTTTCTATATAAATGAATTTAAATCTTTTTGTTTGTTTAAGTGACATACAGATATGAATTTAAAGAAACCTTTAGCCTCAATAGAACAATTGAGTTAAAATGTTGATAATTTGGGGCTGATTTAAATAAATATTTATACATTTTTTCTAATAGCTGTACAGTACTTGCACAGCTTATAGAATTTTTAAAAACAAGAAACTAACACACACACACACACAGACATATATATATATAGAGAGAGAGGAGGTGAGATGTGTAGAAGCTTAGTCCATCCAAAAATTACCATCTGTGATTCCCTGCAAAAACACAAAAACAAACAGAGCTGAAGGACTTCTGTTTTTTTAAGATACTGCTGGAGTAATTTACTGTCTCTGTTACTACTTATGGTTATATAGAGTTTTATTTCAGAATTATAATCATGATAAACAGTATTCAGACTTACTGCATAGCTTTTCATAATCCCAACAGCAGTTTCTGTGGCAGTCAGGATTGCAGTTGCAGTGGTTGCGGATGTCAAATCTCTCACCACATCTCTTGCGACAAGTTATTGAGGCTAAAGCAAGAAAAAAAAAAAAATTAAAATTAAAACATTCAAACAAGCAGAGAATTAGTAGTATTGAGAAGACATAAGTGTCTACAGCTGTGTGAAAGAGTTACACTGATTGGGTGGAGGTCTGAAAATAACTGTTGGTTTTGGAGTAGCAGAAACGCGTGAGGTAGTAGAAGTGGTTGAGGTAGTGGAAACAGGCGATTTAGTAGAAGCAGGTGAGGTCGTAGGAATAGCCTGGCATGGGCTTGAAGTGTTGAAAGTGATAAATCCTGGCAGGTTCTGGCCAACGTTGTTGGTGATCCAACTCTGATACTGTGACACGCGGGTGTAAACACCAGGTGCGTTGGGATCAGCACAGCCATAACCCCAGCTGGTGATACCAGACTGAACCCAAACCGAACACTGCTTGCTCACCATTGGACCTCCAGAGTCTCCCTACAGAAAGACTATTTCTTTGAAAAATATATAAGAAGAACACTGCCAAAAAATGCTTTTCGAGCCTTTTTGTGTCCCGTTTCCGGCCAGGAATTGGATTTTTGAAACAAGAAATGTTATTGTCTTGTTTTCAGAAAAAAAGCTGATTTTTACTATTTTAAACCAGATAAATAATATGCCAGTGGGATAAGCAAAATAATCTTGTTTTCTTTTTGAAAAAATATTATTTTGCTTACCCCATTAGCAGATTATTTGGCTTGTTCTAAGCAAAAAGTCACTTCATTTTGACTTTTTTTTTTTTTTTAAATGAAAAAGTATTTTTTACTTTCCTGGAAAATCCTTGATTTAAGGACTTTTAGATATTTTGGCTAACAACAAAACAAAAAATCTAGGCTAGAAAAGCATTTTATTTTGCTGTGGACTGTGACTTTCAGATACACTGCATGTTTTGAAGCGGTTGTTTTACCTGGCATGTGTCTCTACCTCCTTCAATTAAACCAGCGCATATCATGTTGTTGGTAACAGATCCAAGACCCAGAAGATTACTGCATCGAGTGTTGTCCACCACTGGAACCATAGTCTCCTGCAGGATCCCAGGAGCAGGTAAACTCACTGAACACCAAAAACACACAACCATTAATTAGTGATGTTAAGAGGAGATGTATAAATGAATGAATGAGTCTATACACGTTTGTACCTCCAGACTGAATATTTCCCCAGCCTGTGATCCAGCTGCTGGTGCCAGGAGGGAAGACGCTGTTCTGATCCGCCAGACACACGGGTTTAATATAGTCATTAAAGGTGATTGCGGAGGAGAGGCGAAGCAGAGCGATGTCATTGTCATTTGTGACGCTGTTGTAACCAGAGTGGACGATGATGGAGATAACATTTCTGCTGATTTCAAAGGTATTGACTCCTTGCTGTGTTCTCTTTCCCAGGTACACAAGCAGATCGGATGCGCTGACACTAAAAACAGATAAAGGTGAAGAAAAGAAGAAAAAAACAGCCATAGAGCCTCTGGTTTGAATGACTAGTTGAATACTAATGTGAATCTTACCCAGGTAAGCAGTGAGCAGCTGTCAGCACCCATTCACTGTTGATCAGGGAGCCTCCGCAAAAATGACCTCCGAAGTTGGAGCTGTGCAGACTGACCTGCCACGGCCATGAACCCTCAAATGCATTCACACCGCCCACAATACGGTTGTTCAGAGGGGCCTGTCCACAAACTATGAGAAAGAAAGAGGTGATTGTTGTTTTGCACATTTCTGTTCAGAAAAGTTGAAATCTTAATAATGAGACAAGCTCTTACCATTCAACTGAGAAAGTGAACCTGCAGTGGAAGAGACAGAGTAGCACACATTAAGATTTTAAGCTCCAGCTAATTAATTTGATTAAATGATCTGTCATAAACTAGGACCATAGCAGAAACATATACTGCTAATGAAGCTTCTACCTTAAGCAAGTAAAAAGTGCTCACCTTGAACACATAAGAGCAGGACCAAACCGACACACGGTAGCCTCCACATCTTCACAAAACTGTCGCTTCTCTTGCTGAAGGGATGGGGATGGTGAGTTTGGTTCTCTTGGCTCTTAAGAGCGCTTTATATATCCATGTCTCCATTCTCTGCATGTCACTCGTCTAATTACTCTAATGTCGCACTAATCCATTTTTACTATTGTTTTTTGCTCCTCGCCTTGTTTTCATAATGAAAGCCTGTTAAACATGCATTCTAGAACTAAGTTTACTAAATATGCAAGTTTTGTTTTCAGAGATTTTAATAATTGAACAGGGTGTTTATAGTTTAGCCAAAAATGCATTATTTACTAAACCTCACACTTAAGAAATTAATATATTAATATATAATATTCCTTAAGAAATATATATATATATATTTAGATTTACAATAAAATATAAAGAATAAATGGCAAAAGATTATGCTAGAAGTTGAAACAAATAGCCATGCTTACAAAAATAATAGAAATTACATTTAGATTCCAGTGAAAGTGATCAAATATTTAGTTTTTCCACTTACATAGACTTTTTGAAATGAAAATGCAGAGCAACGTGAGAGAATTTGAGCGTTTTATTTAGAGGAGACATCATCTGTCACCACACAGCAATTAAGCTAAGCTCAGTTTATCTGGATTTGTGACAAACAGGGACAAAAAAAGGTGTTGGCGAAACACACAAGTACAAAAATTACAGTATTTGTTAGTTTGAGACAATAATAAGACACTAATTATGACTTGAAGGCAGCATGAGGCAATCTGAAATTTTATAGTGTCACTGTAAATTTGTAACAGAGGGCAGGTGAATCAGTGTCGCGACTGAAGCATTCCAGCTATTTCAATTTAGTTTTTCAAAATGAGTCGTGAAGTTCAAGTAATAACTATCATTCTTTTAGGTGTTTAGTAATTTCACAAAACAAGCAAGAAAAACAACGTATATTAGCTGATCAACCTTTTTATAAATATTCATTTGAATGTCTAAATATAGTTATCGTTCACCCGTTCAGTCCATCTAGTAAATATATATGTTTGAACAAGTGTTTGTTGAAAATATATTGATATTAAGTGACGTGATTTATTATAATTATATAATCTTTAACGTTATTATAACTACCTGGATGCAGAGTATACAAACTATTAGGTCAAACAGCAATAAATTATTACATAACATGGACATCCTGTCTGATTTATAGAGATTAATAAAATGTCTGGAAAAAACTTTGCATGTAATATGTTAAGAAGAAAATTTTGTTCTAGAATGCATGTTTAACAGGTCTGCATTATGAAAACAGGGCGAGGTGCAGAAAATTATATTAAAAATGGATTAGTGTGACATTAAGATATTTGGACAAATGGCAAGCAGAGACTGGAGACATGGATATATAAAGCACTTGTAACCATCTCCATCCATTCAGCAAGAGAAGAGACGGCTTGTGAAGATGTGGAGGCTAACGTGTGTCAGTTTGGTCCTGCTCTTATGTGTTCAAGGTAAGCACTTTTACTTGTTTAAGGTAGTAACTTCATCAGCAGGCAATGGTCCTAATTTATGAGGGATAATTTCCTTTAATGAATTAGTTAGGGGTTGTCACACATAGCTACTGTAGATGTCCATAAAATCTATCCTATTTAATGTGTGCTACTCTGTCTCTTCCACTGCAGGTTCACTTTCTCAGCTGAACGGTAAGATTTTGTCTTGTTCGTCATATGTTCATACGGATCATTTAGCTTTACAGAATTGCACGCCTGCCTATTTCTTTTATAGTCTGTGGGCAGGCCCCGCTAAACAACCGTATTGTGGGTGGTGCGGATGTCTCTGAGGGTTCATGGCCGTGGCAGGTCAGTCTGCACAGCTCCAACTTCGGAGGTCATTTTTGCGGAGGCTCCCTCATCAACAGTGAATGGGTGCTGACAGCTGCTCACTGCTTACCCGGGTAGGATTTACTTGAATACACAAATGCATTTGTGTTGATTATTAGATGTATGTATTTGTTTTCTCACTTTTCTTTGACTGTATTTAGTGTCACTGCATCCAGTCTGCGTGTGTATCTGGGAAGGAGGACACAGCAAGGAGTCAATGCCAATGAAATCAGCAGAAATGTCACTACGATCATTGTCCATCCCTCCTATGACAGGACCACAAATAACAATGACATCGCTCTGCTCCGCCTCTCCTCTGCAGTCACCTTCAATAACTATATTAGACCTGTCTGTCTGGCAGCCCAGAGCAGTGTCTTCAGTGCTGGCACCAGCAGCTGGATCACAGGCTGGGGAGATGTTCAGTCTGGAGGTACAAGCACATGTAAATCCGTTAATTCATGTATGCATCTTTTCCTAACATCTCTAATTAATGGTTGTGTATGTTTTTGGTGTTCAGTGAGTTTACCTGCTCCTGGGATCCTGCAGGAGACTATGGTTCCAGTGGTGGCTAATGACCAATGTAATACTCTTTTGGGTTCTGGATCTGTTACCAGCAACATGATGTGTGCTGGTTTAATTGAGGGAGGCAAAGACACCTGCCAGGTACAAAAACATACTGTGTATCTGAAAGTCCGCTTGGTTCTTCTCAAAGTACTCAGTTGAATATTGAATTGAACTCAAAGAATATTGCTCAAAGAAAAACTTCTCCTCTGTCTTTGTGTAGGGGGATTCTGGAGGTCCAATGGTGAGCAAGCAGTGTTCGGTTTGGGTTCAGTCAGGTATCACCAGCTGGGGTTATGGCTGTGCTGATCCCAACGCACCTGGTGTTTACACCCGCGTGTCACAGTATCAGAGTTGGATCACCAACAACATTGGCCAGAACCTGCCGGGTTTTGTGACCTTTAACCCTGCAAGCACATGCCAGTCTGGTTCTACAGCCTCACCTGCTTCTACTACATCAGCCACTTCTACAACTTCCCCAACTACAACTACTACAACCCAAAAAACTTCTACTACCTTAAGACCAGCAACAACAACTCTTTTACCCAGTTATGGTAACTCTTTTTCATGCTCTCTACTCACCTATATATACTGAAAGGGACAGTCCAACCAAAAATTATAATTCTGCCATTACTTAATCCCTATTCATGTAATTGAAAACCTAAATTGCATTTGTTATTCTGTAAGAAAGGATGTTGTTACCAAAATAGTTTTGGGGACCATTGACTTCTGTTGTATTTCTTTGTTTATATGCTGGAAGTCGAGTGCAACTAATTTTTTAAAATACCTTCTTTCATAAATTGTCATTAACACTACTTCTCTGCATAATGCTCAATAACCTCTTTTTGTTATAGCCTCAACCTCTTGTCAAGGAAGATGTGGTGAGAAATTTGACCACCGCAACCGCTGCAACTGCAATCCTCGATGCTTCGTTAACTGCTGTGCAGATTATAGAAAGCTATGCAGTAAGTCCAAATACACACAAAAACAAGTGTTCATAATTCTGAAACAATCCAAAAAATTATTACAATTCTGAATTCTTTAGTTTTAAAGTCTTCAGCTTTGTTTGTTTTTGTGTCTCTACAGGGTATTCATAGATAACTCTTGGCTGGCAGGATTCCTCTGAATGGCTCACCTGTACTATGTTTTCAGTTAGTTTATACATTTGTGCAAACATTTTATGCATCAAGTACAGGTTAAACAATGAAATACTTACCGTAAATCCACAAAGAATCAATTAAGTTTAAATTAATTTCTTCAAAGAGTATGTGTTACGAAAGTCTAATTTTTCTTCTCTTCAGACTAATGATTTATTTATTGTGTTTTGGTGTCAAAATTGTACAAATAAATTGTAAAAATAATTTTATGGAACATACAAAATATTATGAGTACAATATATAATAGCATAACTTCATAATAAAAATTTTATTTTGTTTGTAAACTGTGTTGACTAGCCTAAATAAATACTTTGCATCAAATGGCTTGTAATGTATTTTCTGTTATAAATCATACAGAGGTGGATGAAATGTTTGTGTAGATTCATAGTACAAAATAGATTTAGATTTAGTTCAGTACTACAATGAGCACCTACAATCCATCCTCGATGCCTGTGCTCCTTTGAAAACCAGAAAGGTTTCGTTTGTCAACTCTGCCCCCTGGTTTACATGTGAACTTCGCCACTTCAAGGCCAAGGGTCGTCGGCTAGAAAGACTCCGCTCTAAGTCTGGTCTTGCTGTTCATAAGGAGATGTATGCGGACCATATGAAAGCTTATAAGACTGCACTTTCCACTGCAAGAATGAACTATTATGCTGGTCTTATAGGCTCTGATGCTCAAAACACTAAATCACTCTTTTCACTTATTAACAAAATTTCTAAGTCCAATGATCATGCAAAATCTCCTATTCCCTCTGTTACATTATGTGAAGACTTCCTGCACTTTTTTAATAAGAAAATTGTAATGATCCATCAGCAAATGGCTCTATCTTGTTCCGATCCCAGTTTTTCCCCTACCGAAGTGTCTGGGGAGGGTTATACCTTTTCTACTTTTATCCTACCAACAGAGGATGAAGTCTGTGACATTATACTAAAATCTAAATCTGTTACATGTCATCTCGACCCACTTCCCTCTCACTTAGTGAAAGCTGGTTTACCTTTCCTTTCTTCCTTAATTTTACACATCATGCATGCATCACTCTCTTCAGGCTTGGTTCCCACTGGGTTCAAAACTGCAGTGCTAACTCCAGTCCTTAAAAATTCCGGGTCCGACTCTAGTAATCTGGACAATTATCGCCCTATTTCAAACCTGCCATTTTTAGCCAAAACTCTTGAAAGGATTGTCTCTTTACAGCTTCGTGACTACCTATCTAGGAATAGTCTTTATGAAAGGTTCCAATCTGGGTTCCGTTCCCAACATAGTGTCGAGACCGCTCTCGTTAAAATATCAAATGATCTATTACTGGCCGCGGATTCGGGATTTCTATCAATTCTCATACTCCTAGATCTTAGCGCTGCTTTTGATACCGTCTCACACTCTATTCTATTAAACAGATTGAAATCAATTGGTATCTCTGGTACGGTGCTTTCTTGGTTTCACTCCTACTTTACTGATCGCACCCAATTTGTACAACTCAAAGAGTTTCAATCCACTACTACCTCAGTTGTTACTGGTGTCCCCCAGGGCTCTGTCCTCGGACCCCTCCTATTTCTTATCTATCTCCTTCCAGTAGGGAACATCTTCCGGAAATATGGCA
>JAUMHR010000099.1:3186708-3203913 GCA_032361145.1 Enteromius fasciolatus | reverse complement strand
CACACTTTTCAGCTTTCAAGTAGAGTTGGTGTTCTCGGAGTCTGGTTAAAATCTTTTCAACATGGCCCTTGTGCTCTTGGAGATTGGAGGAGAAGATTAAAATATCGTCGATGTAAATGACTAGGAAGTCATTGAGGTAATCTTGAAAGATCTCATGCATGCAGTTCTGGAACACAGATGGGGCGTTGGCTAGCCCATACGGCATGACAAGATACTCATAGTGGCCAGTCGGGGTAACAAAAGCGGTTTTCCACTCGTCCCCTTTTCTTATACGAATCAAATTGTATGCGCTCCTTAAGTCCAATTTAGTGAAAATCTTAACTCCTCTGAGTCTTTCAATGGCTGAGGGGACGAGTGGTAATGGATATTTAAACTTTATTGTGACTTCATTCAGGGCTCTATAATCTATACAGGGCCTTAACCCACCGTCTTTCCTCGCCACGAAGAAGAAGCTTGAAGCAGCAGGGGAAGTAGAAGGTCGAATGTACCCTTGTTGAAGTGCCTCTTGAATATACTCCTCCATGGCCTTTGTCTCCGGGATGGATAATGGATAGATTTTTCCTTGGGGCACAGGAGCATCCTGGAGCAGATCGATGGCGCAGTCCCATGGTCGATGTGGTGGCAGGCGGGCCGCTCTCTTGGGGCAAAAAACATCCTGAAAGGCATCATAACATGACGGTATTTCAGTAGATTGTTGGTTTACCGGACTCTCCATGGATGTTGAACACAGAGTGATGGATGATGGTTTAAACAGAGGGAGACTTGGGAAACATTCCGGCCAGCAGTTGGTGCCCCACTGTAGAATTTCTCCCGAGCTCCAAGAGAGGTGTGGATCGTGCCTCGCCAGCCACGGATGCCCTAGGACCACGTCGATGGTTGAGCCCTCCAGAACCAAAAGCCATATTTCCTCCTCATGGAATAAACCAACTCTCAGATGTAGGGGTCCGGCACTTCGTTTAACTTCCTTCTTAGACAAAGGCTGACCAGTGACTGATTGGACTTTGTAGGTTATTTCTGTATCTTTGGTTTTGAGGCCGAGTTGGCGGATGAGTTTCCCCAGAGATGAAGTTACTGTGACTGTGAACGAGACATTATTGGCAGTAAGAGTTACATCAGAAGTAAGTGGATTCATCTTTTCTTTCATAGCCAGGATAGTACTCACCATGGGATGAGGAGGTCATGTTGGACAGTTAGAGATGTGGTGGTTGGGTTGTCCACAGTACAGACATAGCCCCATGGTGAGTCTTCGTTGGCGCTCATGGGGAGTGAGACGGCGAGATGACATCATAAAAAAAAAAAAAAAACCCTATCCCTTCTTTCCCTTTCTAGCCTGCACTTATCTAAACATTGCCTGTTATATGGTATAATGATCACTTCCTAAGTTGCTTTTGCCTCTTTAGGACTAATTGCTTGCTGTTTTCCCCACCTGTACGTCCACCACCTAACATACTTTTTTTTTAATATTATTATTTTTTTAAATTTACTGTATAAAATGTAAAAATGATCAATTTGTCTCTCTCTATAAATATACAGTATTGTATGTGTGCGTGTGTATATGTGTGTATATATATATATATGTGTGTGTGTATATATATATAAAATGTATTATTATTATTATTTTTTTCCCAACTGTCTCTTTAAATGAAATGTCTGTATGGATCTCTTGGAGTGTGCATGTGCACGACGTGTGTGTGCACTTTTGGTATTGACACCACAACTGTCGCAGCAGTAGCAGTGTCACAGTGGCCCAATTGTGTCAGCTCTCTTTTAGGCTGAGCTGTAGGGAAACCCTTCAAAGTGGGTCAGCCTCCCTCTTCTCTTCTTTTTCATGTGCATTGAGCCTCGCTCAGCCGGGCACATTATTACCAGGGTAAAGGAAAGACTGGATAAGAGAGTTTAGGGACATTAAACGCATGTGACACATGCGCATTGGAATTCAGGAAGCCGATCGTGGGCCATCCATGCTAGTTTCCTTCATAAGGTGGATGGCGTATGGCGAGTGGCAGACGTTCTAGAGCAATCTGCTCTGTCTGCTGCATAAATAGAGGGAAAAAGAATCACTTCGCTTTGGATAAGCCCCCTGACCAGCCCCCTGGAGGAACACTCATTATAAAGTGCTAGTTTGTGTTAGCCCAGGTTCATCTATGCGGCGGAGAGATAGAGAAAGCTGGGGGTGTGGTGGGGGTGGTGTGGGAAAGTGTGTGTGAGGGGGGTTCTGGTCATTACTATGTTGTGATTTTTATCGCAGCGGAGCGACAGTATGAGGTGAGAAAGAAGTAATGGGCCAGAAACAAAGAGACCAAATGTGGGAGGGAGGAAGAGAGAGAGGAGTATAGAGAGAGGTACTGTACACAAGCCTTCAGGCAAAAGAGTGCCAGTGTGGGAAAATTTGTGTGCGTGTGTGAATGCAGAGAGAGAGAGTATATGAAGCTGACTTGAGTAAAGCACAATCCTTCACCTCTAAGCCCTTCTTGCCATCAGCAAAAGCAACTTCTGTTTTATCATCAGCCACTAAACATCAAGAAATACTAGAGCTTGTATTCATGTGCCAGAATGAGGGTGCAAAAGTAGCACCAAAAAAGACTTTTCACAGGCACAAGCACTATGCACAAATGGCTTCCTCACCCTCTTTTCTCTTTCTTTTTCCTTCATATTTTTTATAGAGTGCTCATTGAAGTCAAGGCTGGTATATATGTATATATATATCAGCGACAGTCCTTTATTCGCACAGTCCTGGCACAAGTACAGATATGTCATTCTGCCACTGTCACTGTTCACTGCTCGGTACATCTATGTGACATGTTTGCCAAAGAGCTGACTGAATTTGAACCTGGATATCACTAAAACTAAAAATGTATGGCATTACAGCTAAATAGCCTTTAGGTCAACAGATATGGGAATTTAAACAGTAAATGTTGATATCCAAAGGATGGCCAATTTAATACTGGTAATAAGAAAATAATATTTAGTTAGACTCAAAAGGTTAAAAAAAAGTATTACAATATTTTACCTCATGATGCTATCACTGTGGCAACAATTTTACATGCATATTTTTGAGTAGCTTTAAAGCTTATTTTTTAGTGGAACCTACTGTACCTAAATAAGTCATTTAAAATCTCCTAAAGTATTTAATGTATAAAACATATGTCGAGTCATTGAATGGAGTCATTTTAATAAGCTGATTTATTTTGACGTCAACATTAAATATTAGTATAGTGTCCGCCACTTGTTGCATGCACAGACCTGGGAAAACTCCAAACAAAAAAATGAAATTGAACAATAACTGGGTGGGTTTGAAAAAAATTAATCATTAAACGAATCATTAAAGAGTCGTCGTCCAAATAGGGTAAAAAAAAAAGAAAATGAAAGTGTTCTTTTTTTTCTTTTCTCTTTTTTCTTACCTTGCACGCATGTCAACCTGTTGTTTTGGAAAATTATACACACTTTTATACACAGAGATAGTTAGATAGATCCTTCTGATTTCCATTCACTAGCATCTTCACAGGACATGGCTTAATGTGCTGCCATTAACTTTGTTCAGTCTTTTACTGTTTTCCCTCTCTCCTTGTCTCTGTGTCTTCTATGTATATGTTTATTTAATGAGCTGTGTTCCACTGAAACTCATTCATCTCCATGTAATCTGCACATCCTGTTCTGGGCTCTGTGAAAGCAACGAGAAACACTGAATGCATATAGTATGATATAACCATGATAAATTGGAATCATCAGAAGCATTGTTTAGAAACGCACAAAATTATTTGAGGTGGAATATTCTTGTTTAAAGGAGCTTGTACATGTATTTTTAATATTGCAAGAAGAAACAAGGTCACAGGCTACCTTATCATTCAAAAATAGAGAAAAGACAAATAATTACTTTGACATTTTCCATCACACTCGAGGGTATCTTAGTCTTTAAGAGTAAAAAAAAAAAGGAGCTTCCCTTCGGACATTTCTGAAAAATATCCGTATTATGATGTGCTGCTGCCAGCAAGGACAGAACGCAAACAACCTTTCAATAATTCAACGTCTCATCATCAAGGTCTGATTTGCTTACTTGATGTTTTAAATGGATATAGCTGATGGAATTGAAATGGCACATTAACAGTCTTTAGATATTTGAAGGAAGAGAAGGCTTTCCATCAAAATAATGATTTATTCTATTTTCGACCTTGTAAAAGTCTGTTTAGCATGAGTGCACTAAATATTATGAGTTCACCCTCTGTATGTATTTCTTATTCTGAAAATTATAATTTTTGCTACAATTTATTTTCTTTTCATGTTTAGTACACTATAATTTTACTTTAAAGTTTGCAAATAACCATGCAAATATTTTTTTAATTGTACAGTTTATATGAATTATATTCTATAACTTATATTTCCCAACATGCTTTGCATGGGACCATTTGGCAAGACTATATTCAGAGTTATATTGTGCTGAAAGGTGGAGCTTGTGGATTCACAGATTAGGTAAATATTGTGTTAAATTCTACATGTACTGTAATAAAAAAAGTTATATTTTTCATGGTAGTGTGCGACTGATCTATACAGTGACCTTAATTCTTAATTAACCAAATTAAGTTTGACTGACATGGAATTAATTCAATAATCCTTTGTAAACTGAGTTTTGACCAACTTAATGACATTGACTCAAAAACACTAAAGTGCATTAATTTAACATAATCCGATTAAATTAGCTCAGCTAAACTGACTTTAACTGGATAACAAGAAATTGAATGTATTTTCTTTCATTCAGATTAAGGAAGGGTATGTTTTTCTGTTCGCATACAATGCTGAAAAAGCCAGTATCATCAAGGCTCTCACTAACTTTAATTTTAATTTTTTTTTATTTTTAACTCATTCAGGTTTGGACATGAGGGTAAACAAATGATGACCGTTTCAGTTTTACATGTTTTACATCTCTTTTAAGCTAAAGGTCTTTGTCCAGTGGACATTTATCACTTGTCAACCAACAAATACCCCTCATTTACCCTCCTGGTTAACCCATTACCAGTGGTGATTGCGCTGGAATTGGCTGCTAGTCTTTATTAATCCCTATTAATAAAGGTCAGTGAGCCCAGCTGTCAAGAGTTTTCCTCTGGCTCTTCAGCAGACCGACTGTCTGATCCCATCCGTTTCCACAGGTCTGCTACCTCCGTGTCATGCCACCTGCCCCATATGTCTCTTTCCCTCTCAGCATCAGTGACATGTTCCAGGTCTCGACTTGGATATCTGCCCCTGTTCATTGAATATTTCAGAACCTCTTGACATTTCATCCTGTAATGAGCCTATATGCACCTCTGCGGAAGGAGGGTGGGAGTTAAGGGGAGTCAGACTCGGCTTCATTAATCCAAACCCTTTTGGCTTGAAGCAAGAAAGTATCAGCCAGACACGCTTCTGCTCATTCACCTGGACTAGACCCCATTTATTTAGTGTAGTGATGCTGAAATCCCTCATAATCCAGCGAGTGTGCTAGAAGTCTGACGCTCCTGATTAGGTAGAAAAGGTGAGCATGAAGGAACGCTTAACACCTTTCTGCCAGGATGTAAGCCTTAAAGATCACCCTCCTCCACAGGATCATGAGTACTTATCGTAGGTTAGCACAGCTTCAGACACAAAGTGACATGGAGATAAGTTGCTGTGAAATGCTGTGTATTTCTTCAGCTTTGTTATACCAGAAGAGCAATCCTATCTGTAGGTTTCAGATCAGTCTTTAGATTTTCTTTTGACAACATGAATTGCTTAAAATAGATAACATGCACACTTTTGTAACCTGGGTTCCCACGGAAGACCTGAGAATTTCAGGGAGCTTTAAACCGTGATTTCCAGGCATGTTATACAATGTAGTTAAAGGTTTAGTAGTTAGTAAACATTCTTTTTAAAATACACCAATAATTTTTATATTAACATACATAGTTTTATATTTTAAAATATGTTATCACATCCACACCAGGCTCCACCGACACGCCCACTCTCCGATCACAATCCCCGGAATACTGATCTGTGACACCTATGCACACACCTGATTGCATTACCAACACCACATTTAAGCACCACTCACTCCCTCAGTCAATGTCCAAGCTCGTTTTACGTAAGAGGACTCATTCCTTGTCTTCCTGCAAACGATACTTATCTCCGTGCTTACCTGTTCTCCTCCAGCGATCTCTGTGATTCCTCCGTGTCCCTCCATTCTCCAGCGAATCCTTTTGTTCCAGTCCTGTTCATCTGTGGTGTGGTGTGGTCTTCAGTTTATGTGCTCCAACGTATCCCAACCTATAGCAAAGAAAGACTTTCAGTTTGTTTATCTCTTTTGTTTGCATTGGACTTCCAACATTTTGTTTACCTTTTTGAATTCCGCCTTCTGCGAAGAACCTTTGTTTAATAAACCTGTTTTTGAAAAGTATCATCTGTGTCAGTGCACTTCTATAACAATTTTTAAATATTTATTCCTGTAATGGCAAGGCAGATTTTTTTTTAGCAGTTGTTATTCCAATATTCAGTGTTGCATAATAATCCTTCAGATATCATTCCAATATGCAGATTTTGTTTGTATTTATTTAAAACAATTTTGGCTTAATATTTTTATTGTGTTTTTTAATAGCCTTTGATGAGTGGAACAATTAGAGAAGCAGCATTTATCTGTTTTTGCTTACTGACCACAAACCTTTGAAATTTAATACATAATACAATTTGATCAAAACACAGGGAAAGTACAATTTATTAAATGAAATAAGATTATTGTATTCAGTATATATTGAAAATATATAATTTCACATGAAATCAACAGATGTGAATTATTGGCAAATGGCGGGCCAAAACAAAAGAAATAAAAAATACTTTTTCTGTCTATATATTTCTCTCTCAGTAGTAATAAACAGCATAATTTGAGTATATTTATTACAAGGACTGGTCACAGAATGTGATTATCCAGTAATCACTAATGATTGATAAGTTGTAGCTCTAAATGTTGGGAAGCCTGTTATCATATACTAAATACAAAGCATCATTCGCTTAATGCTCGCTTAATTCGCATGTATCCTTCATGCCAGCAATCATTCAATATTTCTGCCAAGCCTCTTAATTTCATTCCATGGGAATAGTGCAATAATTTGCCTTGACAAGGACACTATTAATTTGATCTACACTAGTAAGGCAAAACTCTGCCTGTGGCCACAAGCTTTGTTTTGCGCGGCGTCTCTGTCAGCGTATGTCACACTAATTGACTAGGGTGTAATTCCAGGACTCCTCTCTGTCTGTCCCTGTCACATTCTGTCTTTCTCTCACTCTCTTTTCTTTACACACACACTCAACACATCCAGAATTCATGTAAAATTACTAGGCTCTTGTCTGATTATAGTGAACATGTTTACCTTTTGGTCTTTTAGAAAATACAAGTTTCAATTGTATTTATTTAATAACGAGAACAGTGGACATACTGTACTTTACAGGTTTTTTTTATGAGCTTTAAAAAAAAAAAAAAAAAAAAAAACCTCCAACAATGTATATTGTTTGAAAACATTATGTGATGTAAATTAAATTTTCAACATTTTTGGAATAAAATTATTTTGTCTTGCTCAGAGTTTCTTTCATGTTCCTACCCTGGAAAATGTAAGTGTCCATAGTGGATGAAATAATTCATAATTTTTTTAATTCTCTAAAATAATAAATATGCATAGATAGAAATACATTGATATACAGTATAGATATATCAAAGGTGCTCTATGCGATGTTGCAGGATTTTAGCTCGATTTCATTTTTATCTCAAACCGTATACAGTACATAAGCACTTGATCGTCTTGCTGTCTGCCCTCTGAATACATTGGGAAAAAACACGATCTCGAAAAACAAGACCTCATAAACAAACTTCGGCCAACCAATCGACAAGAAGAGGTGGGGTTTAACGCATGCATTATCCCCACCTCTTCTTGCCAATTGGTTGCACGACGTTTGTTTTTGTTGTGATGAACATCCTGTACCCATAGTGTTTGTTTCGGTATTGCAGCCTCTGTGTTGTCTTGTTGTGTGATAATACAGACTTGTTAGCCAATGATTATGAGGATTATGATATTGACTTTTTCTGATGAAGTATATCTAAATTACAGAAAGAAAGACTGAATTATGTTTTAAAGTTTACAAACTGTGGTTGATCGGCCAGAAGGAATAAGTGTCTGCCTGACATAAATGCATGTCTGTAAATGTGAAAGAAGTGTTAAATAAATTCCATTAATTCAGGGCCGAATGACATATATTGGAAAATAATTCATAAATGTGGCACATTATGAAAGCTGCAGACAGGCAAAGAGGGTATGAGAAATGACAGGAGAGGGAGAAAGATATGATAGAGAGATCAGTTGCCCACTGGTCATATCAGCCTTGTTTATCATGCCCTCCCCATCGTCCCAGATGTCTCCTGTGCATCTGAGTGTTTGACATTGATATGGTTCAGCTTCACTGTGACATAAACTCCTCCTCTGACTGGTCATTACCCTGCTACAGATCAGCAGCACTCACACACCAGGGATGTTTACACACCCCCACACGCCAGCCTTTCCGGAGGCATCATCTGCCTCGGTGAGGTTCTGATCATGACCATCACATCATCTGATTAAGATCTGTTGATTCTCGTTCTCTGCAATTTCTTCTAATGCACCAATACAGAACATTCTGTCTATGGCTGTAGCAGAGGTGGAGAGATGGTGGACAATATGTTTACAACGGATGTTTTTTAAAACAAACAAACAAACAAAAAACACTTCTGCAAATTCACAGCTGAAACAAAAGCTACTGAATGTTCTTCAAAATGTTAGCAAATTAATTTCTTGAAACCTGTGATTCTTTTTTTAGGATTCTTTGATGAATAAAAAGGCACAATATTTTAATTTGTGAATTAATCATATCCTTGCTGAATACATATTGTTACAAAAGGTCTTTCTTTTTTTTTCTCCAAGAATTCCTGGAAACAAACAAACAATCATACTACATCTTCCAAAAACGTATTTAAAGGTATATGAAAATAAAGAACTGTAATTGTAGAAATATTTTACAATATTAATGGATTAACTGTATTTTTGATCAAATAAATACAGCTTTGTTGAGCATAAGAGACTTTTCAAAAATTAGATCCCAGACTTTTAAAACAGTAGAGTATATAGAAAAATGCTATGTAAAATAATGCAAAAAATAATATTATTCATTTTAAAATTTAATTTATTCCCGTGACATCAAATTTAAATATTCAGAAGGCATGTCTCCCTTCTTTAGTCACATTATAGTTCAGAAATTATTCTAATAATCCTGATGATTTGTCTGTTAATGTTGAAAATATTTTTGTTGAAAATGTGAAACATTATTTTTCAGGTTTCTCTCTTCTTCAAAAAAACAGAACTGATTAAAAAGAGAAATCTTTTGTACCTGTAAACTTTTTACTGTCACTTTTGATCTATTTAATTCGTCCTTGGTGAATGAAAGTTTTCATTTCTTCCGAAAGAAAAAAAGAAAAATTCTTACTGACCCCCATGAAGCTTGTTACTGGATTCAGATTTTGACATCTGACATTTAGACATTTTATTATTGGCTAAAATTTGGCCACTTTCACAGCAGAGATATTTTGTTGCTGTAAATAGTAAGCTTTCATCTGTAAAAACAGCATGTAATATTGAGTGGAGTATGTCATCAGATTTGTGTGCGCTTTTTTAACACAAATGCAAGCTGGTCTCAAAGACATCTGTTTGGCTGATGATACATTCACAGAGTTCATCATCACCCAGAGCAGGAAAATCTGGACGATTAATGCATTCAGTTTTTGCATCGCCAACTTTACACTGTACAAAGAGCTGGTGAGAGGTTATAAATAATACTGCAATTTGTGGTATTAGTGGGGTGTAAAATTCCACACCATTTTGGTCCAAATACTACTATGATCCATTAGCAGCCTAGAGGTGCTATTGGTGTACTGGAAATCAAAGCTCATATGTAAACACAGAGTAAACACAAGCTTTGCCTTCTTGCAGAACTGTGCTGAAATCTAGATTGCATACTGTGAAAACATTATGAAAACACCTACGCCAAACAGGAGGAGATGAAAGGTACTGGCCAGTGACTCTGTGAAAGGTCTTTCCGGGAAGAAATGCACCGTGAGGAACATGCAGCACTTCTAATTTTAGCCTTGTGATTTGGAAAAATGTCCAATGATTTTGCAGTTTTGACAGGCATTGCATTGGAAACGTTAGTCCACAATGAATACAAAGGCCCTTTTAGAGTCTGCAAAGCAATGTAGAAGCACAACAGCAGAGAGAGGTGTTGTTTTGGCAGGCAGGTCACCGCTTCCTTCCCTCCGAGAGTAGTTTGACCCTTATCATGCAGAAAAAACTGTGTTTTTGTAGACGCTTACCAAAGAAGTGTACGATGTTTGAAGAGGGACATTCGTCTTGCCCCAAGCCATAGTGCTGATTGCTGAGCGCTCAGCTTCCCCCTGCTGTTATTTCACTTACACAGGTTGGTTGAGGTTAATGAATAAGAGCACAGACATTTTCCAGAGGGCAGCAGACACTTCTCTAATGGTGCTAAACAACTACACCGAACTTCACAGCGGTGTAAGTTTCAAGTAATGTCTGCTACTACCTCATTGCTCGTGATTGGCCTACCCTCCCTCAGCTCCTCCCTCACAGAATAGCATTAAAATTGTATCGCTTTCTAACACGACCAAGCTCTCTGAGCTTCTGCTGTGTTGATATAAGCTCCGGCAGGCGGTTGAATATTTGCAGGCAGCTGATTGGGATGGAATTTGAATTGGAGAGACTCAGGCGGCATTGCAGTTTTGGAGCCGTGATGGTACACTCTCGATTTGCCTGAGCAATCTTTCATTAGGGTTTGGACGTAAGTGAAGACGAATGTTAGCCTCCCAGAACCCCTCCTGTCCACATTTCATTTTGACTACTGATGAATGGATGTTCACATGGCTTCAGAGAGAATAAATCCAAGGCACTCATATTTGAAAGCAAAGCACAGCACGGCAGTATTTTAAAGAAGGAAAAGTATTTGGGGGGAAATCTGTTAAAATTTAATGTGCAAAATGGAATGAGAAACCTGTCTGTTTCTTTTATTAGATCTTGCCTAGTGTGTGACTTTGATCACGTCTAGACATGAGGAACCAGAGCTAGCGTCGGCCCTTTGGAGGCAGCTGCTGCGATGCCTTTAGTAATCACTCTAGATTGTTACTATCTGTCAGTCTAACCACAGATGCTGAGCTAATTATGCTGTTGCCTGTTAGCAGGTATGAAGAAAAAGATGCAGTCTTGCTCTCCAAAAGGAAGTTTGACCTTTGGTTGACCTTATTACACTGGCTTGTCACAATATGCATTCAGAGTGTGTATGATATTATTATGAATTAATTGTCGTACAGATAATTGCAATTTAATGATTTTGTCTGTTTAGTTCATGTTATTTAATCGTAAAACATATCACAAAGTGAAATGCATTTACTTATTTGATCTTCATAAATTACACAATACATTTAAAACAGATTTCCTTTACTGCTTTATAAACTAATATTGCATAAGGGTAGATATTAAATGATAATATTTAACATTTTTTTATATACAATCTAGTAAAAAAGAAATATATTTGTAATACATGTATAAATACTAAGTTTAGTTCAGATCTATTAACATATTTACTGACATATCTCTCAAGCCTTACTGATGAAAATATATATATATAAAATATGCATTATAATATAATATAATATAATTCAACTTTATTTGGTTTACTGCATGTGTACAATGCACATTTTGTTTTATTTGCACTATTTATGAGGATTTTATTATCTTTGAATAATATTGACCTTTAAATGCAAACTATTTAAAGTTTAATTAAATTATACTTGCAAAAGCTTTAGTTTAGCACTATCAAATATATTTAAATATGTAGTGCATTGGATTTCACCACTTCTTTTGCATAAGTGCTTTAAGTACAAAATTAGTTGTTCCAATTTAGCAGACTTGAAGTATACCAGTTTAGTATGCCAAAATTACAACTGCAGTGTATTTCTGCATGTAGTGCACTTAATGTCACATTTTCACTAGGACATATGATATATACATCGTTAATTATATGTGATATATATTTCACAATATTTACACACAGGTTAAAATTATTTCTGATTATCTGATTCACAGTGTAATATTATAATGTTATGAATAGTAATAGTACTTATGTCCTAAATTCACAAATGCAGATTATTTTAAAGCAACTCGGACAAAAATATTATGTGAATATAAGTACAAAATAAAGCTAAAATGAAGCACAGCTGTGAGCTTGTTTATTCTTTTGAGTGAGCGTGGCATGTACCAGGGTTTATATTTCAGACATTCTTCAGGAGCTCCTTTGAATGTGTTTTACTGTATAGTGTAGAGTTCATCTGGAGTGCTTACATAATCTACTACTGCACCAGAAACAGAAACACAATGGGCATTTCATGGCTTTTTTACATTTAATTAAAATTTCATCTGGGTGAAAATGTGATTGAAATTTAAAGTGCACAATAATTTTAAATCATTTGTATTCTGCATGTTCATCACGGATTAGGAAATATCATGCAATGTAACAACTAAAACATTCATTACAAATGGAAACCATTCATAATGAATGCAGGCAAATTTTTCATGCATTACTGAATAGTATTGACAGGAAATTAAAAATGTGTGACTTAATGTTAATCAATTTTTATATAAGCTGTTATTTTTTTTGTGCTCAAGTATTAAATTTATGCAAAATTTGATTGTTTGTGTACCTCATAGCAGTTAAAAATATGGGTTCCATGTTATATTAGGCGGCCTTGAATACAGTGTACTTGCATCAAAAACTAAGTACTTATTGTGTTCATATTGTATTGCAAAACACTATTGAGGTGGGATACAGGTAAATGTAAAATTGACTGCATGTACACAATAAGTGCATTGTACCAAATAATTAATTTAAATGTTAATACACATTAGGTAAGGCCACCTAATATAGAGTGGGACCAAAATTGTGTATTTTTCTTATATATCTTCATTGATTACCATTTTAAATTAGCCATGTATTTTGGGATGTTTTTGAAACTTGTATGGATGTTTATCATTCTCTGATTTTTGTAAATTCTTTTTTTAAGTATATAAATATATTCTTCCCTGTTTTTCACGTCAGCCAGTTTGTTTTGTTAAGTCATAATTTTTCCTGTTAGTAATCTCATGGCATTTATCTATCAACTGATAAATATAACCAGGCTCTCAAGATGGCAGATTTTAAAACATGCGCTAGACGAGCAATAGCCATTGATATCGTTGAGAAAGGTAACAGACAACTCCAGGTTTTACCTCGTTGCTTGCTAGATCAGTTTCTTAAGAATGTCCTTTTATGTTCATGTGGACAGCTGTACACATAGATAGCGGACACAAAGTACGCTCAGACTTTTCATCAAAATGTTATTTACCTCTAAATGGTTGCATCATTAACAAGGTCAGGGTTTCTGTGTTTAGAGAGTTTTAATGGCTGTTTATGGGGTGGTGGATGTCATCATTAATGTTCCTGCTCCCAGTCTGTTGCGGGTGATTTAATTAGTGTGTCTATGGTGATTCTGGGCAGAGAGCTTGCATATTAATGTTCTCATCGACGGACACACACAGCTCTGGGAGGAAACATAATGGTGCAGGGGCTAAATGTGGCCATGCAGGGTTGATTGCTGCTAATTTGTTTCTCTGCTATGATGACGGCTGCGCTGACAGGAAGCGTAAGACAAAAATTGCTCTTGTGTTCAGCTGTGGCATGGTCACTTGACAAACAGAATACGCTTTGATTGCTTCCTTTGCTTTCGTGGTGAATCTTGTGAGATAGACAGCGTGTCCATGAATTTCTTAGCCATTATGAGTTTGGTCTCATCTAACCTATCAACATGCCCAGCGCAATTTACATCGTCTTCTTACCAACCGAACACCCACTTTAGAGCCGGCTTCCCTTGGATAACATTAGAGGATTGTAAAATTATAGGAGCATGCATTCTGCTATATGCCACAGTCGATATATGTTAGCTTGATAACAATAGGACTCAAGCCATTAGTGTCTCAAAGGACTATTTGTCAAGTCGCATTTCAAAGCGCACGCACTTTATTACAGTGATGTTGAAGGGAAGGGATATCCCTCAGTGGCACAATGGGATATAAATGCATGATGAACTCCTTCGTCTGGATGTGACAAAATCCTGTTGTTAGACTACAAAACTTTTAGCTCTGATTTAATTGGCTTAGACATAAGGCATGTGTTGAACTGGATTGCATAATGATGTTTGTGCAAAGCGTGAATGGCTGGTTGTAGCGAGGGAGCACTAATAAATTTAAAAGATTGCTCTTTAAATGTTGGGTGGAAGCTGAGCATGAAATCCCACCGATGAATTGTTCACGACGTGGTTCAATAATGTGGAGGCATGGCGGAGGATGCAGGGAGGCCCAAAGTGCTCCTGCAGGAATACAGATGAACGGGAGGGAGAGCACACGAGTGTCACCAGGTTCAGAGAAGAATTCAGCTTCAGCTAATGTCTCTTTTCTACTCCATTCTCTTTTCCTTTTTCTTCCGTTTTCATTTGTACTGTAAAAACCTCTTGTACTATTCCAGGAGTGACATGCACCCACACTTTCATCAAAAGCCCAGAAGCAGTACTCTAGGCAAGATACAGAACTTAAGGCTTAAAGAGTGTCTAATCTTTTTATTCTTTTTAATATACATTAAAGTAGGGGTTCAGTGCGTATTTTTTGTTTCTAAAAAAAATGAATGCTGAAACGAAATCTATCCATCTACCGTATCTATCTATCTATTTAAAGTTTGCTTGTCTCAGAGGCATAATTTACCATTCTTGCTCAGTTGGTGTGTTGCTTGTCTATAAAATGTTCATTGGTTCATTGGTTAGTTCTCTTTAGTTGCCATTGATTATGCTCTTGTGTGTTTGTTTACTCATTGGTTGTAATTAGCTCTGTCTTCCAATACATATAAATGTTTCACTACTTCTATTGACTTTAGCTCGACCGTTTATTTGAACCACAGAAGATATTTGCTTTTCCTTCCTATGTGAACCAAAAACACCTTTTATTTTATGACATGCATATTTAATGCAACATTGATTTGATTTTTAGTCTTGGACTCAAAAGCCTCATGTTTCTTAGAATAGGTTTGAATTCAACGTTTGGCTAGGTACAAAGATACTTTTTTTGTTTGATTTATTCATTTCACTGGGGCAGATTTACTGCGCAATTCCAAAACAGCACTGATAGGCGTGGGAATATCTGTGGGGGATTTAAAGAGATAGTTCACCCCAAAATGAAAATGATCACCTTTGAAAGTGTATATAAATTTCTGATTTCAGACAAATTCAATCATATCAATCGAGTTATAATAAAAATTGTCCAGACCCCTCCAAGGCTTTGAATGGATTTAAATGGGTGATAGCTGTTACACTTCGGAAGACGTAAAACATGTGCGCATCACTCATCCCTCACACGGCTCTGAGGGGTGAATAAAGTCCTCCTGTAGCAAATCCATGCATTTTCGTGTAAATATACAAATTTTCAAACTTAATAAGCACTTCTCTCACATATGCTGTCTGTGGAAACCAGAAGCAGTCTGGAGGAAGCGGATGTATCGCGTGTGCGCCTCTGGGAAATGTAGTTTGATAAGAAATGTTTCCTTACTTTAGGAAAGGAAAACCAGTCTCTCCTTGGCTTGTATCGAAATACATCTCCTAAATTTTTCTAATTCCTTACTGGCGTTTTGTTTTGTTCTCTCTCTGCGCTCGTCACTAATCACACGATGCATACATCTTACGTCATCCGCCGGGACTGCTTCCGGTTTCCACAGACAGCAGACATGAGAGAAAATTGCTCATTAAGTTTGAATTATGGATATTTATCGAAAGAATAAAGTCACATACACCTAGGGCACTTCAAAGGTGAGTAAAACACAGGATAATTTTCATTTTTGGGTGAACTATCCGATTAAGAACACAGACACAACATATGATTTGCATAATGACTAACACAATCTACCAAAGCCATTGTAAATTAGGGATTATTACTGTAAAGATATTTTCAGATTTGGATCACATTCTTCTGGACATTCCAATAAATAAATAAATTAATACTTGTGGAAAAAAAATTCCTCTATCTTCTCCCCTCTACGCTTTTTGAGGTGTTAATTAATGTCACAAATACTAGTAATTTGACAAGCGCAGACATTAAATTGCATTGTGTAATTTATTTTTACATTTTCCTCTTAACAATTTTGCATCTGAAAAGAAAACTCCTAAATTATGAGCTTGTTTATGAAGTCTTTGGGAGTTTCACAATGATTTTCTTGTAGTGTGAGTTATCTGAACAGATTAACTAAAGAATTAGCGAGTCTGTTAATAACACGCATTACAATTATTTTGCTAGCAGGGAGCATTCTATATTTAGTGAACATAAATCAGTGAATTTGGCGACTCTTAATGGGAGCGCGTTATACGCATGCATACGTGCCATAATAAAATGGTGAAATAATTAACACTTTTATGGCTAATTGTTTTGTTGATATGTTAAAGAGGATATGACAGGTTTTTAAAAACATTATTATTCCTAATTTTCATTTAACATATGTACAGTCCATAGCATACTTTCCATTTCTTTCAAAGATGTTTGCGTTGGCAGATTTACTAAAATAGGTACTGGATCTCGATCGTTGTGGGTTAGAAATAAACATCTGTTCTCTGCTCTGATTTCCTTCTTTATTATTTAACCCTCTAAAGAGATGTTCACATATTTATTTTTACCTATTTGTTCCTTTTTTCCTCTTCTTTTGTCTTCCCTTCACTTGGCTAGGTGGCCACATCTGTGCGTAAAACAATTAATGAGTTAGTGTGACATTTGACGCAGGTGCTTGTCCTCATCCTAACTGTAATGAGCAGACATCCTCTGTCCGAGACAGGCCCCTGACCTCCTCACCCGACAGCACCCCACAGCTGCCAGTGAACACCAGAGCAATACCAAACACAGGTTTACACGGAATTACATTAACCATGCTTCCTCCCGACTTTGAAAAGGAAGTTGTGTGAGAAAGAAAGTCTGTAAACATGCTCAGCTATAATGGCATTGGCAGACAGCAGGGAGAGATCTATAAATCTTACATGGAAGCACTACCAAACATTCT
>JAUMHR010000099.1:3162982-3186608 GCA_032361145.1 Enteromius fasciolatus | reverse complement strand
TATTCATGGTACTTAGCTGTTATTTCCCATATCACATTCAAAGTTGACAGCAGTGTGTTATAGTTCTTTATAATTAATCAAACATACCCAATAAAAATTAAAAACAGGTACAAATATTGCTTCTGACTTAGAGCCTCATAAATGCTTCATCTTCTAGCAGTACATATGATGTACTTAGTCAGGAACATGGTTTTGGTTTCAAAGCAAAAATCAAAGTCCAGTGAAAACACAATGAGGAAGACAAGTAGTTATACAAGCTTGAATGTCCATTAAAAATTGGGCTACTTTAACACTTTTTTCATATCCACAGATTGAAGTGACCCAAATAACGTGATGATTAGCCCATAAAATGTGACTTTTACCAGGGGAACTTCACCAAAAAAGTGTATTTTACCCCTAGGATGTGATTTTTTTCTGGGGGCCCGAAAACCTGTATGATCTAAAAACCTGGCAACACTGATGTTTTTTTAAATGAATGTCTTAAAATGTTCGGGGCAGTCGTGGCCTAAAGGATAGGGAGCTGGTGATCTAAATTTGAAGGTTGTGGGTTTGAGTCCCAGGTCCGGCAGGAATTGTAGGTGATGGGAGTGAATAACCAGTGCTCTTTCCAGCTTCAATTACACAACTGAGGTGAGACCCTGTGCACTTTGGATGGGTTAAATGCAGAGCACGAATTTCAAGTATGGGTCACCATATCTGGCCACTTTACTTCATTTTTTTGGGGCAGTCGAGGCCTAATAGATAGAGAGTTGGACTTGTAAGGGATTGTGGGTGGGGTTAGTGAATAACCAGTGATCTCTCCACCTTCAGTACCATGACTGAGGACCCTTGAGCAAGGCACCATTTGTCACGCCCACGGAACGTTGGCTAAACGTCTGATGCATATGATATACTTAACTGGAGACCCTTCAGGAATGTCGAAGTCATCAAATGATTGGTTGAATTTTATCGGATAAAATTCAGACGCGAGTGTCGCGTTTATTTTCAGTCCATCGGGAAACAAAGCACAGATGTGTGATTGCGGGAAAAAAACTGTATTTATTTACTGCATTTATTAAGATCAGTTAAACATGGATTCTTAAAAGTATACGAGGTTCACGGCATAGAATCTTTAAGAAATGTCCAAGAGTTTTGTTTGAGGCACTTAGTGGAGACAAGAGGAGATATTTTAGCTGTTTGCTGACGGGATTTGAGAAGAGTATTAATTTCCAAGCTTGGCCGACTTTTATTAGTAGTGTGTCCCCTCCTATCTACAGTATTATGGAAGATCAAGTCAAGTACCTAACTGAGAAGGGGATATCAGCTGCGTTTGCTGGCAAACATGAAACAACGGATGCTGACATCACAGCTGGCCGATTCAGTATTGTGTTTGATTCTCCAAAATTGCTTGTGAGTGTTAAAAAGTGGAGAGAGATGCTTCAAACAGATGTTTACCACGAGCATCTCATCGGGATTCTCTATGCTGACTGACTTGTTGCACGCCGTTCTGTTGTTGTGGGGACATTTCCACGCCCCTCAACGTGACGCTGAATGAAACAAACTGTGATTGGTTGTTTGACGGTCAAACGGCTTTATGGGCAGGCCTTGACCAAAGAAAGCGGCTATGAATTCCAGACCTTCAGCCGTCAGTCTGAAGGTCTGGCTATGCGAGACTACCATTCCCCCAACTGCTCCCCGGCTGCCGCAGCATTGTCTGCCCACTGCAGGGTGTGTGTTCACGGTGTGTGTGCATGGTTGTTCATATCTCACTGCTGTGTGTGTGCACTTAGATGGGTTAAATGCAGAGCACAAATTCCTAGTAAGGGAAACCGTACCTGGCCACATGTCACATCCTTTCCTTCCTTTCCTAAAATGCTTTTAGCTGTAATGAAAGCGAATCCATGATACTGGATGGTGGCTGGAGCTAAATGTTTTAAGCAGGTTTTGAATATGTCCAATGAATAATAATTTCTGTTGAAGTTTAAAGTCACAAATGACTTAGACAGTAATAATTTTGGCACACATTTTGGATACATTCTGCTAAAATTGTTTTTTTGTTTACATTTTAAATGTATTAACAATTTAAAATTGTAATAATAATTAATAATGTATTATTTTATGTTTATGTAATTAATATAAGTTTAAAATACAGTAATAATCTGAATATATATTGTCTCCTGTTTTTTTTCCTAATCAAATAAATGCAATAAAACTGTAAAAAAAAAAAACCTTAATTAAACTCAATTAAAAATAAATAAATAAACTAAAATTATGATTAAATACATTATATTTAGTAATACTCATTTTGTAAGGTGTGTCTAACTTATATATTATTTAATTTAGGATCTTTGTAAGGCAGGGTCCTGATGCAGTACTCTCTGCATTACTTCTACATAACATGCAAGATATCAACTGACAATGTTAATTCCTGCACAGATGGGAATCTTTATTTTGATGCACACTCAGTGAAGAAGGCATTTAGGAAATGAGAAGGGAGACTGAAAATGTCATGCTTACATGTAATAGTAAGCACACCTGAGGGGGTTGTGCCCACTCGAGCGCTGATAGACTGACAGAAGTGGTCAGAGGTTGGCTAAGGCATCAAGACTGAGAGAAAGAGAGAAAATGCGGTTGTTACATTCTTCAAAGATTGTAACAAAATATACTTTTTTTTTTTTTTACAAATTTTTATTTTATTTTACATACATCTATGTTTATTCAAAATAAACTTCGCTTCTTCTATTTTTTGTAATTCTTCTTGCAGTTCTGCCTAAAATCTTGCTAAATCTAAACAGTGGTTTCACATGGATCAGATCTGTAGACATTACCTTGACGGACACTATATGCTGCTAAAAAATGATATGAAGCTGATCATACTTGACTTGCTGTCTTTTTGTCATTTTCTTGGGTTTGTAAAGAATGAACCCCTCCTTCATCTCTTCGGCTACAGAAAATGCTTTCCTAATGGAAGGTTGTCAGATCAGGCTTTCACTCATATTGAAATTCTTACAGTTCCTTTCCTTTGCCCCCCCCCCCCCCCAACTTTCCACTTCATCTCTCAGAAGTGATGAGTGCTTTTCAGCCACGCTTAATGTCAATCAAACCAATGTTTAAAACTGTAGATTATTGTAATCAACTGCTCAAAGAGGAAATCCTTTGAGAGAGATTTCAGTTGGATTCAGGGTGAGAATATTATGCAGTATAATGGCATCGCAATTTTATTACCTCTTGATGTACAGACACTTCATTCATTAAACACTGTCAAACATAAAATTGCTTTTACACAGGATGCATAAACAGATGACAATCAGCAACTGTTCTGTGAAACACTGTCAAAGATAAAGCTTTCTTTGTTGTTTTATGGTAATAAGTCTAATGTCATCTTTCTCTCTCTCTCTCTCTCTGCAGTTAAACCGACAGTCATTGATGTTGATATCTTCGTAAATAGTATTGGACCCGTGTCATCAATAAATATGGTGAGTGAATGCATGTCCATAAGCTGTGCTATTTGAGTCATTATGAAAAGTTCATGATTTTTAAAGGGATCGTTTGCACAATTTTTTTTATTTTATTTTGGAACTTTTGGAAACAATCTTCATTCTGCTACTTTCCACAAAACAGCTTACATAATGAGAGAACTTTCATTATAGTGTGAACTAGGATTCTTTACTGTCTCCTTTTCTTTATTTCTCAGTCACTCTCTTTCACTCACTCAACAGTTATAGTTAAGTCCCATAGGTGACATATGGCATGGTAGGTTTGAGTTGAAAGCAGGGCCACTAGCCATCCCTCTGAGATGTGAGTCCAATGCTTAAGCTTCATCTCCCCTGAGGCAGAGAAAAGCTTCAGGGGAAAGACAGAGGAAGAAAAGACTCAGACTTAAAATGAGACATAGGAAGTGGCAGAGGAAAAGAATATCTGTGTTTTTTGGCACAGTAGTTGGCACTTGATGTAATAGTTAATCATAAAAATTCATGGCCTTTATCTACTGTAGTAATAAAAAATTAAATAAAGCCGCAGCTTGTTCCATATTTATGTGCGCTTCAATGGAAATCATATGTAAATGTGGACGACGCGACAGATCACTTCAAATGGATGTTAAATTCCTCTGGAGCTCGATTCTGTCTTTGGTCCCCAATACATCAGATTCATCCTGTATTCACTTCCAATTATCACGGCCCAGGGCTCTGAGAATAAGAGAGAATTGTTGGATAATGAGTAGTGGCCAAACAACCACCCGAAGAAACAGTAGCTATTGATCGATATGCCACCTGTGTTAAGGGCTGTTTTAAAGCCTTAAGGGAGATGTTTCTTACAATTCACTGCAGACTATAATATTTAAGAGTGCTAAAAAAGTTTTCAAGGTCTAACCGTTCTGACATTCTTTTTAGACTGGCATTTGAATGGAACCTGAAAGGTCATGACCTCTGCGACGAAGCATGCATATTCACATGATTTATTTGCATATTCTGCCTAAAGAGGGAACAGAAATGTTTTATTTCTCCGAGGAATTTGGTGTTTGCAGTAGCATGAATGGAAGTCAATTAACATGAAACATCTAACTTATTGTAATCTTCCTATCTTTTCATTTTGGTTTATTGCATGGGCTTTATGAGTTGTCAGAATGCAAAGTGCGAGAAACATTTAAATATGCTTTCATTAATCTATTATCTCATGCTCTGTGACACAATGTCTCTCCATCTCCCAATATTATTGTCCATGACAATTTCATTTTCTTGAAGTGCTGCACATACAATAACATTGTCAGGCAGGTTATTTGCACACCTAGGACCGGCTCAGCCATACAAACCAAATAGCATTTTTATTTTCTGCAGTTGGTCTTTACACCATCCACCTTAGTAAATAAAATGATGTACATTTTACACAACCAAAAGAGACATACATTAAAAGTAGTATATATTGTTTCCTATATTTGTCATATAATAGTTGGGGATCTTATAATGTTCAAGACTCAATAACTCCCTCCTCAAGGCATCTGTTCTCACATCATGGTCTGATCCTGCTGTTTGTGCTTTCCTTTGTTTGGCCACTGCTGTATTACATAGTGTGGAAACTCTAGAAAATGAATAAACACCTACGCAGAAGCCACAGCAGTAATTCCAGTGGGAGGGTTTTTGGCTGTGAAACTCAATCGCTAAATGCACTTATAAAGCGTCATCGTCCTGCATGGGTCGCCTCTGATGTACAGGGACATGGGGACAACCAATTGTTACATTTCCACAGTGGTGTTTTAATTTTTTGGGAAAATAAGCATTATAATTTAAAAGTAACCAAAACAAATTTAGTTAGCCACATAAAACAGTCAATAAAACACCAAGCAGAAACCTCTGCCAAAAGCTAGCAATAGAAGTTGCTCAAACAGCCGCAAACATTGAGGAATAATCCATTTTACAATGAGGTTAAAGGGTTAGTCCACCCCGAGACTCACCCTCATGTCGTTCCAAACCCATACGACCTTTGTTCATCTTCAAGTCCAAGTCCCAAGTCCAGAAACATAGTAAATACTGTGAGCATGTTAGAAATACTACATAAATGAATAAATAATCCCCATAGAATACATGATCACCATGTAGCAGACCTATACAGGTGGAGCTGGGGAAGGTGGAGGGTTTCTAAAGTGTGCTGACACAGCAAAGACTAGCCAAGTATTTGAATGTTGAGCTGCAAACTCATTGGCTACTGATACAGTAGTAGAGAACCAATCAGCTGTACCATGTGATGATGTCGTTATGTCAGATTGAGTTAGACCAATCAGACTGCGCCATCTAGAGTTTCATGCCAGAACTTTGGATTTGATGTTAATCTCAGCATTTACTAATACTTTCTACAATATTTTTAAGACCAAACCGCACTATATGCACTAACAATAACAGGTTAATATGTAAATAAATAATGTAAAAAAATATTATAGTTACTTCATTAAGTAATGTTAAAAAATTTGATCTTATTTTAAAGTGTTAGCATAATCCTAATATGAGCGGTGCACATTTACCTGCCATTCAGCAAATTATTTCCTATACTTTAAGATCACAATGTAGTTAAAGACAATTTTATTAATTGTGTTAATGAGTATGCTAATTATGTTAAATAAAATGTCAGCAACTTATTTTTTTGTATTATCTATTAAACAGAGTATTACAGATACGCATTAGGATATTTTATCTATGCCATTTGGTCCAGATTGAATTATTATTTTTTTTTTTATAAAGTCTTGTTTTTATTTCAGTTAATTATTAATAAAGACACTTTTTATTTAATATTTATTATTTATTACATTGGCATTTGTGTTCATTATTTTAATCGTGATTATTATAATTATACTTTATTTCAATGCAGCACACTCTTCAGCTTGTACTCTGCTTTACTTATCCCTGTAATTATCTTTAATGGAATACATCATTTGTGTACATTAATAAATGAAAACCATTATCAGCTAACTACCAAACCAGCTTTACTTGTAATGGACAGGAAATACTGTGTGTAATTTACCTGCAATTAAATCAAGCCATTATTATTCAAGTTCACGCTGTGATGGTGGATTAGCAAAATAGAGCTTAATCATTGTTATGCACAGGATGTGCCAAAACCATTGTCAACCAGGGACAAACTCCCTCGTTATCGCTTGTTGTTTGTGGCACCAGAATTCCTGCTGGGCTGTTCAATAATTATGGTGGCTAGCACATTTAATATGGCATTGATTGTCACCGTAAAAGAGGTCTTCATTTGTGTTTTGGTTATTCTATATCTGATAAAGTGTATAAACCTTAATACCGATAAGCAACTGTATAGATTTCTGTGAAAAGAGCTCGCAGGAGTACAGATCTGGTCCTGTCAGTGTGTCATCCTCCTTCCACATACACCATCACTCCAGTAGCACAACATTTACACAATAAATTAAAGGCCTAGGAGAAAATTGCGAATAGACAGGGTCAATTTCCCCCAACACAGCAGGTTGCTTTAGCTGCACCTAATTCTCCATGTGCCATTTAAAATCCTGTGGATTATAGGTAACAATTATATGAAAGAATGGGGGGATTAGTCAGTGCGGCAGATCATCGCCATCACAAAATGCAGTTAATACCCTGCAGAGACCAGCAAAGGTCCTGTCGCTCTGTACTCGGATCCTTGTCCAGCTCACAACTCCCTACAGAAAAGGTGAAAAGGTTTATGCAAGGCCCTCCGGCCTCACTCTTTTTCTGGCTGACCGTGAGCCTGGCCACACCTGATTGCTCTCAGACCTTGCTTCTTTCAACTGCGTATTGATCTCATCCTCAGCTTGCTTTTCCTTCCTGCTCACCTGTTACGGATTGCAATCATTTCCCGGGGCGAGACAATGGCTCATTGCAATTTTCTTTCTTTTTTTTTTTTTTGCCAAACTGTGGATTTTGATTGATTATGGTAGCCTTAGATGCTTATATCTAACTTTGGAGATGTGTGGGATCAATAAGCTGTGGTATCTCTGAGTAGGATTGGCTCAACACCAAACTGAATGGATGTAATTGGATGTTTTTTTAAATTTATGTTTATGGGCACATTCTGTCTTTATTGGGACAGGACAGTAGAGAGCTGACAGGAAAACAACGGGTGTAGAAAGAGGGGGCGGGATCGGCAAAGGACCTCAAGACGGGAGTCGCACTTGGGTCGCCATGAACACAGTTGCACTGTATATTGGCGCACTAACCACTAGGCTATTGACACAGACAGATGTAATAGCTTTGCATATAATGGAAAAATTCACTGGATCACATTAACTTACAAATATGTAAGTTTTAACACTATTTACTCATCCCTAAGTTCATAAGCTTATACATTCATTATATCATATTTATAAAGCATTCCATTTTAATTGTAGAAACAGGCTTTCATGTAAATTGTATTAAATTGTAAACAGAAACTTTGTTTTTGCTCTGGTTGGTTTGCTCTGATATGAAATTCAGATTTTTTTTTATAGCACTATACCGTGAAACCCTACCTGTGGGAGAGATATTGAAATCCCAGCAGTTCATCAGTCTACTGGCATTACAAAACTGGCAGCGATTCTGTCTTCTGAATTCAGAACTTATCAAGAGCTGTCAAATCTGTATGTATCAGTCAGTGGTGTTTACATTCTCAGTCTATATTTTGATAACACATACAGAGGTGCATATACATCTAAATCAAATTTTCACTTGGCTCGGTTACACTGATAAGGCCGGGGAGAGCTCATTTCATGATGAAACTTGGCTGTCACTTGTCATTCACTCTTGGGCTCAGAATGAATGGCACATTTTGCACTGCAGCTCATGTGCTTGATTTACTAATGCTTAGAGAAGAAATATTTTATAGTTTGGTTTAAGTGTGCCTCTACAGTTGCTCTGAGTATTGATCCACTCAATCTGAGACAAAGTGTTTGTGGAAAGGCCATCAATAACAGAGTTCATGCAGAGGGTATTCACAAGAGTTCAAGATTGATGAATGGTTAGCATGACCCAGTTTGCCCCTGCTGGTAGATGTTATTATTGCAGTATCTGGACCCAAAAGTTACTTTTTTCAATTAATAGCAGATTGAAAATTTCACAGTATTCTTTCTCTATATTTAGTATTATTATTAGTAGTAGTATTTGCAAGCAATATAGAAATTGCAATTTTTTTATTTTATTATAGTTCTACAAAAAAGAATACACATAACTGTGTTCACTTTAAAGATTTGAAAGAGTAAATTTAAAAGTATGATCATACAGCTAAAATGTAGCTAGCTGTGGAACAGGTAAAATTTAGTTAATAGTTATATAAAATATAAACGATTAAAGCAAATAGAATTGATTGATTTTAAATATATAAACCTTTTTTAGTGTATTTTAAACACAAATATTAAATTTAAATTTTGAGACACAAAAGCAAGGCATTACAAACGACTGTATTCTAATTTCAGTCATTTTTAAAGAGTATAAATCTGTTTACTGTATTCAATTTACAAAGTATGAACATGGATAAAATATGGCTAGCTATCAAACAAACAATACTTAGTCAGTAATTTGTTCAAATGTGTGAAATTTAAAAGCCTATTATGTGCTTTGACTATATACAAATTTTGTTATTGTGTATTTATAACACACTTTTTTTCTGCTGTATTTGGCATCACTACTGAAGGACATGGCAAAAAAACAAACAGACAAATTTCAGATGGTAAGAGTTTCTCCCTGAGGCTGGAGTGGAGGATTACTAAGGAGGTATTGAATAAAGAAAGCAGCCGTCAGCCAACATCTGCTTGTCAGTTTGAAGTCAGCGGTCACTCTATTCACTGAGCGATTCAAGCTTGGCCTTGGCCAGCGACTGCCCGAGGGTGTTCAGGCTTATTGCAAGGGTAAGAAATGGCCGTTGTGAGATGATCAAATTATTCAGAGGGCTTCTGTTAAGAGGCGACACGTGATTATGGGAACGGCAGGGTTGAACAGAATAGATTTGCACCTAAAATAACAGTTTGGTTTGCTTACGGTGTGATATGATGCTGTAATGGTGCTTCAGAAATATGAATGCTCCTAATAACTGACCATGATTATCAAAGCGCGTTGAGTGCCGCTTGATTTTTGTCCACATGAGAAACCAGCTTTACTCATCAATCTAATTGTGTGAAGCTGAAATAGCCAACTTCATAGTATTCACTGCAGAAAACGGGTCTCAAGCGCCATATAATTTGATTTTAATGGCTCTATATAACATGAGTCAGCTAGCAGCCAGACGCTGAATAGGGCTGATAAATTAGCATTAATCATCCCTGTTCCTTGTGTCCCCTGTGTCCCTAAACCACAGTTGATGGTATAATTGTAATTAATGGAGCTTTAAGATCTACATTAAAATGTGAGATCATTCTACTTATCATGTTGATCTGTTACTTGCCGCACAGCTGAAAACGGTGACAACGTGATGCAGTTGATGTGGAAATGCCCCCACATTAGCTAGGCTGATGTGTCGAGCTGATGTCAAGCCCCGCAATGAAAATCAATGATCCTGTGCGAAAGCTGAGGTATGATTGATAGCGTCAAACTGAGCGTCATCCTTCAGCTTCCCCTGATGGTGGCCTAAGGTTTACAGAGTCAGACAGGTATGTGCTCTCAGACAAATGACAGGTGTCTTTGTAGTCTGTCAAGGGGAGACATGCTTTTCTCATGTACAAAAGCTGTCTTTACGGTGATATGTCATGGAGAAAATGTGGGGAGTTAGCAATATTTACTTTCTTATTTAAATGTATGTGTAAATTCAGTGTTTTTGTTTGTATTTGTTTTAACTTTTATTTGTACAGTTTCTTCATCTTTTTATTTTTTATACTTATTAAATTAAATTAAGACTAATTAAATGTTTATTTTTTATACTTTGAGATCATTGTCTTTATGGTTCTTATAAAATTTGTATTACTCTTTTTGTGGTTCATATTTAATATTTTAATTGAATTAACTATAACTATAAAATTCTAGGTGGTTCTGTGATATACATTTATTTTTTGTGGTTCTTAATTTTTTAATTTTTTTAGATTAACTGCTGCTTCAAAATATTCTTACACTTTATTCATAATGTATACATCCTCTGTATAAATTTATGCATAATTTTGTTTATTAAGCTTTTATTGTGGCTGTTCAGAATTCAAATCTCAGTTTTAAAAAGTATCTTGACTTCTGCTAACTTACCTAAACACAGGGGAACAGAATGACATAATCAAGGGAACATGGAAAACTTGGTCAAAGAAAAAAAAAACATGGCAGGAGAACAGAAACAGGGAAAAACACATACAAATGACGCCACTACAGAGTCTATATAGTTTTTTTTATGAATTTAATATATCCTTGCTGAATAAAAGTGTTACTTTCTTTAAAAAAAAAGAAGTTACAAATATATAAAATGACAATAATTCAGCATATTACGATGAAGGATCATGTGACACTGAAGACTGGAATAATATGATGAAAATTAAGCTTTGCATCACAGAAATAAATTGATTTTAAGGTAGAATAATTCGTTATTAAAGTATATTAAAACAGAAAAAGTCTATTTTAAATAATATTTCACATTGGCCTTGATGTGTATAAGATGCTTCTTTCAAAAACATTCAATATTTTAGTGATCCCAAACTTTTGAATGGTTCTTTATTCATGTTTTTATTTGTAGGACTTCTTTGCTTGAACAAACTTGTTTTTTAACATCTTTGTGGTTCTTTTTTCGTCTTCTTTTTTATTATTATTATTATTATTATATAGATTTTTACTTTATCATTAGTCCTTTAGTTGTTTTGCCATATGTTCTAATACACTCCATAAATAGTCTTTTTAATGGTCATCCAGCACCTTCAAAAAAGCCTGTAGCAGCGGGGTAGGAAGGGACATTTTTAATGGAACAAACTCTTCTTATCTGCATACACATCTCCAGCTGCATGAGCTCAGCCACAAGCTTTCTCTTGACATTAGATAAGAGGCAGAAATCTGTCTCTGGCACATCTGAAGAGAATTGCCAGTAATGCGTGCTAGGAAATCACAAGGGCCCTGCATATAACATTGTCTGGATTCTGAATTCTCTTGATCCCAGGTTCAGGCAAATAAAAATAGCTGTTCTCTCTCCACTAAAATGCTTTTGATGTCACAAAATATGTCTCCTGTGAATGTCTTTATAACATGACACCTCAGTAGCAGTCATATACTTTCTGCTGAAGCTTGTACCAAAAGGGATAAAATTAACTTTGCATTGAATCGATTGTCCTCCTATGCACGTCTTTGTTACGACCTTCTTTGATAACAAAGATTTAGTCAGTGATGTGGCCAAGATAACTTGTGTCGAAAGTCATTTAAAAGGCAGCAAGTTCTGGAGCTTTGACAGCAAGTTGAAGTTTCTTTTTCTCTGATAGACCACTTTATATTGACTTTGTCTCTTGCATTTTTCAGGTAAACAGTGTGAGAATAAGGTGTTATGCCTGAGCAAATCACATAGACAATGAGTTTCACCTGATTAACAGGGTAAGACGTGAAAATGCCCACTTTAATGTGGCTGTACCCGGGGTGGCTATTTTTAAATGTCTAGGTCAGTCTGTGTCCTAGGCAACCATGTGTAGCTAAGGAAATCCTTCACTGTGGTACCCATCAATAGTAACATGCTGGCAAGCCAGTCTCTCCCACACAAACACTCCAGTACTGTAGGTTCTCTTTAGTGCAGCCACTTGCTTTCAGTGAGGTATTTAAAAGTAAGGAGGTGATATGAACAACGTTTATAGAGGTTTATAGACGCTGTTGCAGGTTAGGTTGAATTCCATGTGTGAAACTGAATCAGTTTCAGACTTGCTTTAACATCCATTTACTCAGACAACTCACCTAAAAATAAAAACGGAGTGCCTATTTACTGTACATTAAACTCAAATAGCCCTCCTAGTTAGCAGACGCTATAGTAACTCGGCCCACCAATGCGTGATTGGGATAGTCAGTTTAACAAAACTGAGTGAGCCCTAGTGGCGCACATGGAAACGTGTTGTATTCATTTTGATGCAATCGACTCGAGTTCTTCTTCTTGGTTTTTAATGTGCATTACTGTGCTTTTTTCAATATTGCAGTGTTCACATCGCCCCCGGTTTGAATCCAATCTTTTCAAATCACATCAGAACAGCCTTTATTTTCAATAAAAATTAAGGATATAACAAGTAGACGAGTTTCTACAGATTTGGAGAAATGTAGCATCATATCACTTGTTCACACAGTCGATCTTTTGATGTGAATTAGTTGTGTTAGAATGACAATCCAAAACGCTGATAATTGACACTGCACCAGTCTATTAACTGACATCAGTTTGGACAGTTTTTTTCGCATATAAATAGTGGTGATCTGTGTATATTTATCTCCTCATTCAGACGGGACTCTTATTCCAATAGCACCCATTCACTGCAGATGATCGATAGGTAAACAAGGCAGTGCTAACAATGCTAACAGTAAAGAGTTGTAAATTGTCTTAATTAAAGTTAACAAAGATAAACACATATTATTAAATACTGTGGTAAAATGTCCTACTTAGGTAAGTTACGTTAAGCACATCTCCTTGCAATAGTGTGTTGAGGTTAAATTTGTATTTGAGCACACAAAAACACAGTTTTACACTTATCTCATTGTTGAGATGTGTGTAAAAAAAAGTTTAAGTGGAATTAGTCAATGCATGATAAATATTTCAGGTTTTTCAAAACAACAGAGTCAGTCAGTTCCTCATCAGCGCCACTTTGATAGTACGCATTGACAGCGTAGCACACATAAAAACACATTAAAATGGGTTTAATAGAGCCACATAAACTGCTAATGAGTTAAGCAGCCCCGTAAATATGCAATTCTGTCTCATGAGTGCTTATTTTCTTAATGACAGCTTCAGAGAGAACATATTATCAGCATTCCAGGTACTGCCATAATCAGCATAGGACTACATTAGTGCAAATTCTGAATGATCAGTGCAGAAACTGTTATTATTCTTGTCACATACAGGATTGCCAACGATTTTTAGGCAGGAAAGGGTTCTGCAAATATTTCTGCCCATGGACATCATAGTACCAGAGAATGTAATGTTTCATGCCTTCCCAGGTTTGCTTTATGTATGTGTGTGCTTTGTATATGCAGTTTTAAATTGTTCAAGTAAATGCTAAAAATGCTATGCTGGACATATTCATAGACATAATAAATATACAGAGTGCACACACATAAATTATGTAAACTAAATCTTAGATTAATTTGTTGCCCAGCACTAATTTACATATATGTTTATATTGTATTTTTTGGTTGTCTTCACCCTGTTTGTATGGTCATTGTCTTTTTGGCAATATATAAAAAAATCCATTATGGAAATTCCATTATAATACACCAATGTTCCAACTTTTTGCTCTAGTCACAAGCCCCTTCCTCTTGGCAGCATTCACAAACTCTTCATACATGTTACAGTTCAGAAACAGTTTTTTTTTCTGCCTCACTTTCTATTCAAAAGGTTTTTGCTCATCCTTTTTATGATCTTTTTTTTATAATTGTTTTGCTTTTAGAATGAGTCACCCCCAAACTATCACCACAGTGTTCCAGTCGTGCTGTGATAATCACTAGATTCTGTGTGTAAGAAGGAGATGGAGGGCTAAGACTGAAGCGATGCACTGAGTTAATGGAGGATAGGTTTACTCACTACTTCAGAGTGAGTGAGAGCAGATTGAAGTGGACACCATTGACAGAGATTTGGCACAGAAACCAGACCGGCATTCTGCCACAGAATGTCACCTTGAAGTTAAGGGGTCATTTGCGTTTAAGAGTGTGCTGTGTTACATAGATTAATGGAATGAAGACAAGCTAGGCAGACAACAAACCACTTGCTCTTCTCATTCCTGCATTGCTTCTTGAAAGGCTAAAGGAGTTCCAACAATCTCAAGGCCAAAACTGAAAGGATCATGGCTGATTTTGTCTGTGTCTAAGTGTTTTGCAGTGTTTTGGAGTCTGGGCTTTGGTAAGAACGGTTTTGCTTTAGCTTTAGAGGGAAACTGCAGAAACCTTGAGAACCTAAATAAATAATTTTTAGAATTGCACTGATATTCATTACAGGGGAGACTATTGAGAAAATTGTATATATAATATTGCATATTGTTCCCAAAATAAAGTGTTTTTATTGTTATTGTACTTAAACATACTATGTCCATTGCATGAAATGAACACAATGTATTTGAACAATTTTTAAATGTATTCATTTTTTATGTATTTATTTTTGTTTTACAGAACTTTATACAGTAGAGAATTCTTTCCATGTTACCTTTAAAAACCTAAAAAGGTTTCAGACTGTTTTTAGAAAGCAGAATGAAACGGAATCAAAGCAGAATCAAAATGTATTTCATAAGTGTAAAAAAATAACCTTGTGCTCATACAGTATGATGTTCTGAACCTTTCATACAAGGGCATTCAGAAGTCTTATATCCTGTTGCTGACAAAATAAAATGTATCTCTGAAAGGAAAATGCATTTAATCAAAGACATTTAAAATGTAAACTCACCAATCCTGTTCTCTTTGTTTAAATGTTTCAGTATTTTTGTTCAGAATCATTTGCCAATGGCTTTTAAACCCCAACTTATGAATTATTGTGAAGAAATCTGAAAAAGAAAGAGATTATCTCTGTCTGTGACTCATTTTCTGGTTAAATGGAATGCCAGCATGAGAACTCATATTAACAAGATTGTTTTGTGCTTTGTCAGTGTCACGTAATGCACAGAAACAAATCACTTAAAGGAACACAGCACACTAAGATAATGCATAAAAAGCATAATGAACATCAGTAAATCTTAGTGTTTGTTCCTTTATTTTTTAATATTTGTTATATCTTTTCAAACCATGTTATGATGCTCATGTGCCATTACTGAGACTGACATGTTCTTCACACAAGATTTTGAATTGCTTCAAACTATTTTTTTTTTCTGAGATAATATCGACCTCCTACTCATTGTCTCACAAAGAAAAGGATCTTAATTTCCTTTGCCCCCAAAACTTTGATGATAGCATATAAATACACCAACCACCATCTGCTTACACTATCATAATCTTTATTGCTAGAAAATTGGATTTGCTTATGAGAATCCAGCTGAATGTCATGGGGTCACTATATTTTAATCAAGAATAAATACTTCAGAACATTTTACACTCAGCGAGGTGCTCTGCAAATAAGCTTTGAATGTCTTGTTCTATTCTGTTAAGCACATATAGTATATAGGCTATCTATTAAGTAGCGTGAGTGCCTAATTTCATTTTAAACAAAGCCACAAAAAAATACGGTAGAGGTTTGTTCTGGATTGAAATAGCCTTTTTGGACCATTTAGTAAACAAGCATTGAATCCAATGACTCACTGTAAAGGACAGTTGCTTGTTTCCTTTTGAATGAACCAGTGTTTTGAATAATTTGGTTGAATGAATGATCCAATGACTTAAAGAGCCCCTATTATGCCATTTCCAATATTGCCTTTCATGCAGTGTGTAATATAGCTGTATGTGAATGCAAATTATATGTAAAGTTGTAAATCCGAAAGTGCACGTTAAATAAAGTTCTTGTCTCCCAAAATAAAGAATCAACTGTATACTGTATACAGCCTTAATTAGTCTTTAGTAATACGAATCTCATTTTGGCGACAGCTCTTCTACAAGTGTAAGACATATTCCCCATATGTTGTACTTTGGCTGGCTGCAAACAACTTGATCAAGCCCACAATCACATAATTTTACTGACAACTGCTGTACGTGGTAGACAATCACGACAGACAGGGCCATCTGACCAATCAGAGCAGAGTACGCTCACGGAAAAGAAGGGTTTAGAGAGACTTGGAATGCAACGATTATACATTTTGTTGGTATGAATGATTATAGAAGAATAATCATGGTTACGATTATGACGATTGTTATGCATTTATTCATTTCATAACATTACAAATGTATGAAATTACATACACAAAAACAAAAAAAGGAAGGTAATGAAGTTCAGGAGGTGGCCGGAAGGAGGACGAGTCCAGGGTGGCGATGATGGAGGGAGGAAACAGGAGGGGTTTGGAGCAGGAGTAACTCTTTGGTACCCAGAGCAGAGCCATGATGTTGTCCCACAGAGGAGCTGTGGAGGAAGAGAATGAGGCGGAGACGGAGAGCCGATGGGCCAGGCCAACGCGGGAGGATCCGGAGGGCCAAGGCGGATCAGATGGCGCCTGTAACCAATGCGAAGACAGGGATCCGGAAGACCGCGCTGGAGCCGAAGCGACAGACTGAGGACTGAGGTGAAGCTGGAGGGAAGGAGGAGCCTGACAGAGCTGGAAGATGGAGGGACGAGGCCTAGCCAGAGGAGTGGAGTCCTGAGGCAGCGGATTGTCGACGACAGACCAAGGCGGAGCCAAAGGGATGATGGAGCCCGGTGGATTTGGTGGACTGACAGGCCACGGTGGAGAGGAGGGAGCTAGGTGCCATGGTGGAGTGGACGGGTTGGAGGGCTGAGGCAGAGTCCGGGACTCTAAAGGTGGCCGTACACGGTGCGAATTCGGACAGTCGGACGATCGTATGGTCATGCCAGATCACGAGTGACATTGTTTACGGACGCAGTGGTACACGGCACGATTTTAAAAACTGCCGATTTCCAAGGCAATCACATTCACAAAGTTTCGTTTAGAGTCTCCTCTGGGTTTGATTCTAATGAACACAATAACAAATAGTCCAGGGGCGTTACAAATACAGCACAGAATAATAACAATGAACAAAAGTCCATCTCTCACATAGGAATGTAAAAACGTGACCTCTGCTCTGTAAACATCCATGACCATATTTATCTTTTGAAAATAACAAATAGATCACAAAGTATTTAATGGTTTTAGTTTTTACATTCTTTACATTTCTTTTGGACAAGGGGTAGAGATTTTAGACATGGTGAAAAATTGGTTCACCATGGTTTTTACTTATGATTAATACTAATAATAAAAATAACAAAATAAAAGTTTCTGAAGTATTATTAATATATGACTAATATTAACTTTATTTAACCCACGGGGGAAACTGTTACTAATGATGGAAATGAACTAAAATATTATTATAATCAACTGTCATTCATATGTAGGTGTCACGCCCAGCAAGAGCTGCCAGCTAGAGACTGATGATGGCACTCCAGCTCTCCATGAACTCTGTGGTTTTGTGTCTGTTTTCATACTTGGACTCCATTCCCCAGAATGCACCTCTCCTACACAGCTGTTTCTAGTTAGGTTTAATCATTCAATCATCATCACCTGTATAAATGCCAGTTTGTGTGTCTGTCTCTTCACGATTCATTATACATCGTCAACCTGGTTTCTGGATTTCATTCGTGTCTTTGTTTCTAGTGTGTTTTTTGTCATTTGGATTTATTTGCTGCCGATCTTTGCCTATTTCTGGATATTCTCTCTGCCTCATCCCAAGGACTCTGATTGCCGGTATTTGACCATTGCTTTGTTTATCGTTTTCTCTATTGTCTATGCCTTCACTGATTTCGTTTGCCGGTGTTCGACCCTGTTTTCCTTGACTCTGATCTAAATAAACAGATTTGCATTTGAACCCGAACGCCTACTCTACTCAATCATGACAGTAGGATAGACTAATTCCCACACGCAACTTTCACCTCTCTCGAATGATCAACTGAATACTTAATTCAACTAATTTAAGTAAATGTTATCTTACAGCGCTTTTCTTTCTTGATGGGGATGTGGAGGGAGTTAATTGAAAATACTGATGTGTTAGAAGGAAGTAAATATTGAATTTCTATGTGCTATACTTTACAGATAAAGACACAGCAGAAAAGCATAGCACTTAACCCCATCCCAAAGGTATACAGTGCATTCATGCACACTAACAACCTGGTAACTATTTGCACTCAGTTTGTGTGAGCAAATTATACCCTGTATATTTAAAAAAATACCTACATTTAACAGCTATGATAAAACATAGGTAAAAGTTAACCTAATGTATTTGAATACATTACACAATTAATTACCCATTAAAACGGAGTAATATTAACTCTATTTTAGTAGGCAACAGTTAATTTACTGAATTACTATTCATAATAATTTCTCAATAAGAATATTTACACATTAATTATTTAGGAAAGTAAAAAAAAAAAAGGTCAGACACAGAATATTGAATCATTTACTTTTTATTGACCAAATAACAAGTATTCCATCTTTAATTTTAAATATTTGAAATGAAAAGGGGAGATCAGAAGAAAATAACAGATTGTGATTGTCTCGACAATACAGTGACTGCTAGTCTGCTTAGAAGCCAGCTGACCTCTTTAGGTGGACCGACACACACTAGTAGCTGGTCAGATATTCCAAAAGGCTGCCCTGTGCACGTACGTGTCCAGTGCTTGTACCGGACACATATGATTTAACTTCTACTGGTCAAGATCCCCGAAGGGAGGAGGATGAAACGCCTGTAGCTTGAACGGGCGAGGTGCAGCGGTAGTGAGGACCTTCGAGTGTAACCCGCTCAAGGGTACAGAAAACTTTCGCCAGTCTGGGCACAAAGTCTAGATATGAAGGCGCTACTGAAAGGGCCTGATGGTCAACTATTCGCTTGAGAGAAGAGATCGCTAGCAAGACCGTAATCTTGAAAGTAAGATGGCGATCAGAAATCGTATTGCGCCCCCTGTCTGTGAGAGGAGATCTTCCTGACGGGAAACTCTCATCTGTCTAAGAGATCTATCAGGCTCGAGAATTCACTCGGCCTGGCCAGAATGGGGCTATTATATATAGTAAGCGAACACCGTATTGGCGCACTCTCTAGAACTCCCGGGAGCAGAATGAACGGGGGAAATTCGTACAGACGTAGCCTCTGCCAGGTCTGTACCACAGCTTCTAACCCCAGCGCTTGAGCTGGAGGAGCTGGAGAGAACTGGAGGAGACATTGCATGATGTAATGACTCGCGAAGAGGTTCATCTCTGAAAATAATTTGTTCTCCGAGTCTGCTTCAACACCTTGAGGTGGAGCATGTCATCCCCGGGCCTCGGCCCTTGCCTCAACAAGACATTTGCTTCCTTCATTCAGATGGCCAGGAATACACACAACTCTCAGCGAGAGGGTCTATCCCTTACTCCACAGGAGGATCTGATGTGCCAGTTTGTACAGTGGCTAAATCCACAGAACCCCCTGGTGAATGAAGACCACCACTATGTTGTCGGTGCATACTAACACATGGTGATCGTTCGGTCTGGGAAAGGTGTTTACTACTGAAACACCGCCAGCATCTCCAGGCAATTACAGTGCCCCGTGAGATGGCTACCAGTCCACAGACCACAGGCTGAGCGGCCGCTCAAGGTCGCTCTTAAAACGGTGAGCGCATCTATTCGCCAATTTAGCTGGTGTCCAGGAGCTCGTAAAAACGAGCACTGTTTAGAAGCCAAGGGTTTCTCATTCAAGGCTCGCACACCTAGTCGGGAGACCTTGACCATTCGACCTGGATACATTTCCAGGGAAACCTCCTTGGTCTTGAGCCACTACTGCAGGGGTCTAGAGTAAAGCAGGCTGACAATATCAAGACTGCCCTCAGAACCCACAGTCTCTGAGACTATATGACAGAGCGTGACCGGCCTTCTGTGAGTGATCTGCACCGCATCGTGGTCGAGTCTCGTACCACACCTAAATAAGTGGTCTTCCACATGCTTTTATGCTTCCTGGCCAGAGATGTCAACCGGCATGACGTCCCAGCAATTCATTGGCTGATTTTACACATGATTCAGAGCCGTCACGCTGGAGGCGTTCCCATAGCGTCTCGTCGACACGGCGTCTTGTTGCTTCGAGGAAATATGGTCACATGCATAACCTTGAGACTTTTGTTCTCATGAATCAAGCAAGAATGGTTGAGCATCAATTTATGTTCCCTTATTAAATGTAAATAACATTAATAAGAGCTTCAATTAAATCTGTTACCATTCTGGCTACCATTTCACTTTTATGGGTGAATTATTCATAATAAAAAAAACATACATGTTTTAAACTAGATTGATTGCTACTGGATTGGGTGATCAGCTGACTCACAGTGACTGATAATGCACATGAAACAATGGCATCAAGGCAACATTTTGCGTATCATTATTCCTTAAATCAATCATTTAATAACATACCTGACAGTCTTGAAAGAACTCTTCATGGTCTTCCTGAAGACCCCATGAGGCAACAGACAACTTAACCTTTTTTTCCTCAATAATCTGGAACTGTAAAAAGAAAGAATTGGATTTAGAATTTAGTTTAGAATTTACTAAAGGTTTCCATGTTGCAATGTACCTACATCAACATCACTGAAACACATAACTCAATGTAAATTGGCAGAAGATATTTTCAAACCCAAAACAAACTTATGTTTTTAAGATCAGATAAAAATATGAAAGTGAGTTAATTTTTTGCTTTTTTGATTTTTGTTGGTTTCATCACTATACGTTGCATTTATGCTAAAGATTAACTTGGGGTCTTACGTGTAGATATAATATAAAATTTAGGCTATACATTATGCACAAAGAGATAGTATAGTTAGTGTACAATACAGACTTGTTTGCAGATTATTTTACCACAACAGTAGGAACAGTTCGACATTTCTTGCACATGAAATATTTGTTTACATCAAGAATGACATAACATAACATTTCACTTAGCCATATACATAAAACTAATGTCAGCTAATATATTTTAAAAACTAATGCTATTTTTTACTCGCATTTGCAAGTGCCGTTATTGGACAGTGTTCTCTGCTTTAAAATCTAATTTGATATATAAATTAATCAAATCTAATCACTACACCTGTGGAGCCGACAGCATAACACAGAAGCGCACCAATAGAAATCTTTTTGTAGATCTTAGCCTTAAACTATTAGAATTTGCATTAATTATGATATCAACATGTTTTAATTAAAACTTACCTGTAGTTCGGTCACTGGCACAGTAGTCGAATGATTCAAATCCCGCGATTCCCTCCTGGACGTTGACGCATTCGCACTTTGAGGTGCCACAACTAATATTTTGGGGTATATATTACTTAATCTTTTAGTGTTGCAGATATTACTGTAAACAAATAGTTAGTGTAGGTAGAATTGTTATATAATTTACTTGCTAACTAATATAGTTAAAAATATAACTGATTTCATTTCAATTTTAACATTCCAGAGTATCTTTTTTTTACAGTGCAGAAACTCTTCACATCTAAGACCAATTAATCATTTGGACCCTGAAAGTAAGACCAGTAAAGAGTTGACCTTAGCAGCAATATATGGCATAGTCCAATGACCATTGTCTCCTCTTCTACCTCCAGTGGGTCATCTCTGTCATCTTTGATGTGGCTATGCTGGAATGGTTCACAACAACACAAGGGAACAGAACATTAAACTATAAAAAGGTAACATAGAAATCAAAACAGATATTGTAATTAAAATTTTTATCAATTTAGAAAAAAAAACATGACAACCTTAGCCATTAAAAATGTGACAATTTATAACTTAATATTATATTTATTTATATTAAAAACAGACTTTTAGCTAACAATGGCTTTACATTGTTTTATTGTGCATTTATTGCCAACAGCTATAGTTAATACTAATTAAATAATTCCAATTAAATTCTAGCTAGACAAAACATTTGTGCAATCAGACATTTGACTTTTGACTATATACACATATTTTCACAAAGAAATCATTCAACAGGTCCTGGAGGGCAAACAGAAGTCATAGTGTTTCTTCTCCCTGCTTGCAGTAATGATTCAGAACATGATACGCAGAATTAAGCGCTTATCAGTAATGCATTACCAATAGCAAACTCTTCATTAAACATGCATTAATGACTAATTGACCATAGCATTAGCATTTAAAACATGCTACTATCAGAAAAGTATGTCTAAATACTAATTAAAATCTTTTAGGGTGGATTATGAAGAGAATCTTTGTACAACTTTCCACAGAATACCAAATAATAACAAATAAAAAGAGAGAAGAGAGAAACATATTTATTCATAAATAATCAGCTGTCCAGATTATGCCATTGCGAAAAACAACATGAAACTGAGGTGAAGGCAATAATTCAAAGCAAATAAAAGATGCACTGCATAGAAGAAATACACAAGCCTTGTCAAAAATGAATCCTCCTTCCCATTATTAACTATGGTAATTAGCTAATTAATGCTAGAAAAGTTCTCCTCGAACCTCCCACACATGAGGAACATGCAGCAGGCATCCTTCATCCCCTGAGAAGCCAGTCTGAGGGAGGTACACCATTCCCAAACTCCTTCCCTCTTTCATTGCCTAGAGTAAGAGGAGGAGAAGAGGAGGATGTGAAAGGCCTTCCACAAGATGAAGAAAGGAGAACATGCCGTTCTCAGTGTGTTAACTAGGAGCGATGTTGATCTCTCCTGACGTTAGCTAACCAGGGGTTCGGATCACATGCATTTGCTGCACAAGAGCAACACCTACGCTTTCGGTGCGGGGAGGGTGGAGGTGTTACTGAGGAGAGGGGTAGAACTGCTTCATCTGATCTTAAAGAGAAGGTACAATCTTGCATCAGCCATATAATTTATTTAGGTCTCAGTTTTATACAGAACAATCAACCCACCTGATTTAGTAGTGATAGGTTTGTGATATACTGAGAAACACTGCCTAATCTAGGACTTGTAGACAATAAAGTTTGTCCCAGTTGAAATATTAAAAATAAGATTGTTGAACAGCTACTGTATGGAATGCCTTAGTTATTATCACTTATAATATATGGTACATGTAGGGAATAGTTAACCCTTAAAGACCCTTGAGCATTTTTGGGGCGCCTGACACACCTTTCTTTGTTTTTTCAGACCTATTCTAGCAGTCAGCGTTAAGTGCCACACATCATTAAAAAAGGGGAACTTAAAGTTCAAGTCTAATTTAAATAATTTTAAATGTACATGTTTTCCTCTGTTTTTTTTTTATAAATGAATTTCCAGAATTTTTGAAAACCGCAAGCAAAAATTATGCAAATAATTATTATTTACTATGTACTTGAACAGAAACTCCTGAAGTTTGGTTCCCTTATCTGTCATCCACTCCGACGTTATGTCGGAACGACAGATTGGGTCATGTACTTCAGGAGCCCTGATTTGCTCTAAGATTGAGAAA
>JAUMHR010000099.1:3145255-3162882 GCA_032361145.1 Enteromius fasciolatus | reverse complement strand
TGAATTAATCACCAAAATGTAAGTTATTCTGCTCTGTTTGGGAGATTTAATTATCCTCTGGCAACAATATTAACAAGTCAAGTCCTTCCTATCTCAGAATAACAGCAAATCTTTGTTAACCTCATACATACTCCAAACCTTTGATATGTGCACTCACTGTTCCTGCAGGGCATTCATTTGAATGTATAAATGATTTTTTCGCTGTACATAAGCACTTTTTTCATGTCCATAACCTAATAACACCTAAATAAAATTTAAAACACAAATTTAAATTGCCCCAAAACCCTTTTCATCTCAGTGTTTCAGTAGGCTAGAATTATGAATTATTAACTCTCCATTTGGCTTTTACTTCATGAAGTTTGTCTTCGTTGTCCCAGAACACAGTGCAGTGTTTATCTAGGGATGGAGAATTTTTACCTTTTGTCATTCACTTACAGACCTAACAGTGCAGAACATTTTTTACTGAAAAACGACATACATTTTTTATAAAAGTATGCACTCAGTATGAAACATTCATACATCCTCCTAACCCAGGTCCTAACAGCAAGGGTGTATATTTAAATTCTAAACTTGTTTTTTATTTTCATAGATGCATAAAATTGCATTCTCTAAATGCTTCCAAAGTGCTTTCAGACAGATGAAAAGTCCAGTGCTATATATCATACAAAGGGCACATGATACTACATGAGAATTTTGCAATCCTAAAGAACGACTTTAAATGAATCAATACACCAGTGTTCAGAGGCCAAACACAAATAGCAGATAAATATGAGAAATGACCTGATTACACTGACAGTACCACACAGCAATATTGTATCTCTGTCTTTTGATTCAGCTGATTCTGTGTTCTGGAGAAATGCCATTCTAATGAAATTGATTTTTTTTTAAATAACAAGATTTGCTCTAGCCTTGATTTTCACAACACGCAACAACAAGATTAACCAACAAGCAGGAAGCATGTAAAAAGGAAACCATAAAATGGCACACTATATAACAGTGAGCATATAATCTAGAGTGTGTAGCAATGTGAGTTGTTCTTTTTTATTTTAATTTTAGAATTTCATATTTGTGTATTTGTGTATTCATTTTAAAACATATTTTTTGCCATGAAAAAAGTTTAACATTTTAACATGCAAATTTTTTTTTTTTCTTGAATACAGGTAACACTGCTTAATTCATTACTGTATGTCAAAATTATATTAAATATATATATTAAATATATATATATATATTAGTGTTGTCAAACATTTAATCAGAATTATTCAGAATTTATATATATATATATATATATAATACTAATATACATGTGTTTACAAGATTCCTTCTGTTCATCATCTCAGATATCTTTATTTGTCACTGACCCAGTTATTTCGATAATTCATCCTCATTCAGAATAACAGTGACATTACGTGGTAATTTTCTCTCCGTCATTTTCACTGCAGTCAGTTCCAGATTTCTAACACATGTTGCTGTTTATTTTGATAAAGCCTGGTTTCCAGATTGGGGGATGGATGTTTGTGAATATAGCAGGACAGAATGTCACGGTCTGTCTCTCATCTTTCCCATAACCAAGCATTCTGCCTCTACAGAAAAGCATGATGAAAGTCCATCAGCAGCAACAAGCCTCTACATGAAAGATGGTGCTGTATTGTGTACGCTCCACGAATCCAGCTGAGCTATAGGCTTCTCCTCTATTAAGGTTATACTGCACCTTCTTCCCTTCACTTGAAAGCTTTCACAGTTCAGTTGCTTAGTTTTCCAGCTCTAAGAGCCTTCATATGAGCCGCTCTCCTGTCACATTTATTACAGGAAGGAAACATGACATTTGTCTATCCAGAGGAAAATCTCTAAAGAGTGACCAGTGTCACACAGGATGTCTAAAAATCCTGTGTTTCCAGACAAGCTGGGATGTCTGTCTATTTGTGAATGAAATCTGAAAAAATATGTTTAAATGGATTCAGTCGTTCACATTTTGCACTCTATTAACGCTTTAGTCTTGGCAAAAGATCTTAGCAATGCAAATTTTCAGGGAGCAATCAATATCTACCCTTTATTATTTAGTGAAGTCTCAACTAGCTATTGTTACCAAGGCAACTGGGAAGACAATGAGCAAATTGAATAAAGTGATGTCATGAAAAGTCAGAACTGGCACATCAATTTCCTGTGAGGCATTTTCATTGAGAAACACGTCTGAAGGCTTGAGGAGAATGTTAGCTGACCGATTGGAATTACGGGCTTTTTGCTTAATTGAAAGCAGGATTTGACGAGAATAACCTTTTGTTTGACTGGAAAGTTTTCATTAGATGAAACATTTCCATTCACATTCACCTACTTTCTGAAAAAGACACTGTACTGAATTAAAGCGCCACTGATTAGTGCAGCAATAGCAAGTTGGAGGTGGAAGTGGAAGCTCATTGAACAAGCAATGTCATTACTAAAGCCGTAAATCATAGAAATTATTATAGTTATACTTTCAACCATTATCATCTCATAAACGGATGGAAACCACTTCATAATTACATTTTAATCAAGAGAGTGGTCTTTAGATGTTCCTGTCTGAGTCTATAGTGATAACAAAAACAACACTCTAAATGCTAGAGTTTTCTTTACAGCCCCTGCTTTTCTTTATTCCTCTTTACTTTATATTTTGCCCCACAGAATCTTGTGTGCAGAAAGAAAAAAGTTTGCTATTTGCTTCAGCCTAGGACTCCAGAAGTTTTTCTCTGTCAATACTAATGTCAACAGCTTGACCCTATATCAACAAATGTGTGTTATTTTACGTATAGCCCTGTGGTAACCAGTGAAAAGTGAAATCAGTAATGCCTGCACCTTCAGATACTTAAGCAATTTGCTTGAGTGTTATGCTTAATTGCTTATACTTTGGATCTTAATGGCTCCATGGGAATTGTGAGCGATGATGAACCACCCAACTTCACTCAGCTTAGGACAATTGATCATTCTGCAGTACAGCTTACAGTAGAGGGCAGAGAGGCAGAATTTGGGATGTTCAGTAAAATGTCTCATGGGAATCTTGGAACCTTCATGGAGCGTAACAGGAGAATGATTTGTGTTTAAATCATTTAAAGTAAATTAACTGACTTAAGTTTAAGATTACATGTGTTGATAACTAAATCCTTAGAAAAAATATAAATAAACAAAAATATAAAAAAAAGTATATTTTTATTTTAGTGTTTAATGTACAGTGGCCTCAAAAGCATTTGGAACTTAAAACATTAAAATTAAAATGTATAAATTAAGCAGATATAATTTATTTAAATTAAATTTTATTATTATTATTTATTGTTTATTTTTACATTTAAATTTATTCATACAAACATTTTGGAAGCCACCTTTTTGTTGTTTTTGTTCTGTAATGAAATGCAGACATAAATGTGACTTGAAGGCAAATTTAAAACAAATTTACATAATTTTAATTAAATTAATGATAATGGTTGAAACTATTTGTTTTATTTAAATTTTATCATGACTTCTTGGTTACCTGGAGTTTGAACAGAAAGACTAGATTTCATAAACATTTTAAAAAATAAATTATTTTTGTGTTTCAGGTATAACCAAAGACTTTTTTTGGAATGACAAGATAACAAATAAATGATAACATAGTGCCTTTATAAGTAATGCATTATAAAAGTAGTTTTAATGCATTAATAATGCCTTGTAACACACATTATAATGCACTGTACAATCGCATGAATAATTGTAACCGCAGTTAATACATTATAACATGCACTCTTATGCTTTTAAAATTCAGTTATACATATCTACAAGCCTAATGAATTACACATTATCCACATTATTAATAATTTTAATGCATAGAAACCTTTAATAAGTAAAGCTTTAAGTAAAGTGTATTGTGTCTGTATTTAACCAATGAGATATTACACATTATTGAGTGATGTATTTCTTTGTTCAGATATGGTCATGTACTGTATGATGCTATAGTTCACAAAGACTGGTTGATTCAGATGGTTAACTAAAAGTTCAAACAGTACATAATTTTAAAGCCAACAATAGTGCATTGTTTCTTTGTATACGTGATTTTCTGATAAGAAATCCAATTAGGTTCAAGCAGAACCAGTCTCATTTCCCTTCCCTGCAATTACTTGATACATGTTTATAAATGATAAGCCTTTGTGATTGAAATATGTTTTAGTCAAAGATATGCAAATAACTCATTATAGCAGTCGAGAGCGAGAGAGTCCTCTATCAGCTCTGATCAAAAGAGGCATCACTTTGGTACTTGCCCTCTAAAACCTGTATTCTTCTCATCAAAGTATGTTTGGAGAAATTGTGGGGTGCCGTATTGTCAGGCTTCTGATATGGTTGACAGCAACACTAAGTCTCCAGGCATCTCAGGAACAGTGCTGCTCTCTAGTATACTTTAACACTAGCAATTTCATGGCTAAGGATTTACTGCCATTAGCCTTTGTCCAATTTTGCTCCTTGTGTGACTTCCGGAACATTTTATTCCATTATAGTGCAGCACACTATGCAATTGTCGTAAAACACCAATTCTCCTACTGACTCCAAAATGCTCCACACACACACACACACACACACACCTGTGAAAGCACATTCTATAATGATGTGCCAAAATGCTATGTTGCCTAGCAACCGCCTAACAGCTTAATGCTAGTATAATGAACTACTTGGAAGAAGAATTGTTTATTTGATAATTATTCTTAATAAATGTAACTCATTTCATTGTTGACAAGCAAAATGCCCCTCAAAGCTGTATGCACTGTAACAGAGATTTTACCTCAAGATACTCTTAAAAAAAACATTATCTGTGGTAAAATCACTGTAACACAGCTACTCAAGGCTTATTGCTTTAATATTTAGACTCTCCATAAGTAGTTTTTGCCTCTCTCTCTCTCTCCTTAAATATATGATTTAGAAAAGCAGTCTGATTGCTTTCTTCTCATGTGATATTTGTGCACAATAACAAGGTATACTACCGACCTCCTGCTGAGATATGATGCTTTGTGCATAAATTTCAGTGCTTGCAACAATTTAACTTTTCATATACTGTAGTATCCTACGTGGCAACATTTTAAAGTGTCATACAAAACACTGTATAAAAGACTGAAGGTCATATCAGCCAGGAGGCAGTGGTAAAGATCCCAAAACAAGGGCCTTACCACCATTCAAATTTAAAGGAATAGTTCAACAAAAATGGAAATTTGCTGAACATACAGTACACGCCAAAAGTTTGGACACACCTTCTCATTCAATGCGTTTTCTTTATTTTTGAAAATAAATTTAAATTTATTTTTGACCATTTACATTGGTAGATTCTCACTGAAGGCATCACAACTATGAATGAACACATGTGGAGTTATGTACTTAACAAAAAAAGGTTAAATAACTGAAAACATCTTTTATATTCTAGTTTCTTCAAAATAGCCACCCTTTGCTCTGATTACTGCTTTGCACGCTCTTGGCATTCTCCCGATGAGTAGTCACCTCAAATGGTTTTCCAACAGTCTTGAAGGAGTTCCCAGAGGTGTTTAGCACTTGTTGGCTCTTTGCCTTCACTCTGCGGTCCAGCTCACCCCAAACCATCTAGATTGGGTTCAGGTCCGGTGACTGTGGAGGCCAGGTCATCTGCAGCAGCACTCCATCACTCTCCTTCTTGATCAAATAGACCTTACACAGCCTGGAGGTCTGTTTGGGGTCATTGTCCTGTTCAAAAATAAATGACTGTCCAACTAAACGCAAACCAGTGGTTACTCCTTAGCAGTGGTTTCCTGGCAGCTATTTGACCATGAAGGCCTGATTCAAGCAGTCTCCTCTTAACAGTTGTTCTAGAGATGGGTCTACTGCTAGAACTCTGTGTGGCATTTATCTGGTCTCTGATCTGAGCTGCTGTTAACTTGCAATTTCTGAGGCTGGTGACTCGGATGAACTTGTTTTCAGAGCAGAGGTTACTCTTGGTCTTCCTTTCCTGGATCAGTCCTCATGTGTGCCAGTTTCCTTGTAGCGCTTGATGGTTTTCGCGACACCACTTGGAGACACAATTAAAGTTTTTGCAATTTTGCAAATGCGCTGATGCTCTCATCTCTTGACATTTTCGAACGCCTTCCAACAGTTGCTTAATAAAAGAGGGCTTTCCACACAAAAAAGTGCATGTGTCATTAGTATGAGAAAAAAATAATTAGATTGGTCTCGGACATAAATATCTTAATGCCTGTCAGGGCTCGGGTAGGGTTCGGTTACTGCTTTGTCGGACGAGGGCCGGGCTCAGACAGAAAAATGCGCCCCGATCCGCACTCTAGTCCAAAGGTAGAAGGTGCAAAGGTAGAAGGTGTGTCCAAACTTTTGGCCAGTAATGTATACTCAAGGTGTAGAAGAGTTTGTTTCTACATTAAAACAGATTTGGAGAAATTTAGCATTAGATCACTTTACTAGTTGCATCATATGCGGTGAATGAGTGCTGTCAGTCCAAACAACTGATAAAAACATAAGTAATACATATGTTTCCAGTCCAGCGGTTCACATCATGTGAAGCAGGCTGAGTGTTTGTAATACATCAACTCATCGTTAAGGTATCTTAAATGTCACTTTTTGTCTAGCTGTCTATAATTCACAATAACATGTGCACTTCCAATGTTGTCTTCTTATATCAAGATCCACTAACATATCTGTTTAGAACTGTGTTTGTAAACCATGCTTGATTTTTGCATATTTTTGTCCTGATTCAGGAAAAACAACTTTAAATACTAAATATATAAACTCGTATTTCAGATTGAAACAATTGGTTTGAGGTAAAAATATATTAAATGCTATATTTTTAGCCATTTATTTATTTATTTTTGAGTGAACTACTCCTTTAAGACCCCTATTTAATCGACATTAGATACCAGAGGGCTTTCATTATTTGTACTTTAGGTCACTATGGATAAAAAAACATCTCGGCTAAACAGGGGATGCTCTGTTTGGACAATGTGTCAAATAGCAAAAGGACACTGAACATACATGAAGATTACTGGAAGAGTGAAAAATTGACTGCTTGTAAATGTACTAAGTATATATAACATGACACAACATTCAACCCAGTTCCCTGAGATATGGGCCTTTGATTATAAAATGTAGGTGAATAACGTTTTTAATTCAGAAAAGTGTTTCTATCATGAAGACTTTGGACTTCCACTCCTTCCCATCATTCAGTAGGTAAGAAGCATTCTAAATGGAATTTGTCCATCTGAAATGCATCTTTTCAGGCTTTCTACATCAGTACGCTGTGGGCTCTCCAGAAAGCTTCAAAATAGCTTTCTTTAGCCTCCATTAGCTTTTCATCTTTTATAGGATGTAGGATACGGTTCCTTCACAGAAGAAGCAAACTCTAATAACCTCATACATGCGTAAAGAAAACAAAATTACATTTTCAAAAAAATTACATAGTTTGCTTGTTTATAATATAGGTTATCTGATTTTTTTTTTGGGGGGGGGGGTTCTTTGGTAAAGTTGAAACTTAAAAAAAATAACAAAAAGATGAAATCTATGAATCGCAAAAGATCGTGAACTTGCATGCAACTGAATGGCAGCTATCTGCTTTGTAATGACTCCTAATTCATGTCATTAACATATAAAATATCCACAATCATCATCATTTAGAATAGTGAGCTGCAAGAATAGCTTACATTTTCAAAAACCTGCAATACTCTTACAATAAAAAGTGTATACGGTACTTCTGCTCAGACGTGAGGCTAAGCACTTTTCCACATCAAAGATGGTTTTAAATATGAGAGCTGGTGTGAATTTAAGTGTAAACGCACTCTAAGATAAAATCTGTGTTTATACACAATTTATAAATGAGGCCCCAGAAGAACAGTTAATTTAGTGATTCAGTTCACTGATTGAGTCAGTGAACCTGAGAACTGAAAAGAGCATAATAAAACAGAACTTTCAGAACTTGACAGAACTTTAATTTTGGATTAACTAGCTTTAATGCTTTACATTTTATATAAAGAAAGTTTTTGATTGCAATCATAATGAGTGAACCAAGTACACCTGCAGCTTACACCATCATTTTAAGAGCTGTCAAACGATTGCTTTGTATTTCTGCAGCATAATGTTTGGCTATGGTTAGAATGTAACCAGAGGATGTTTAATCTTTCTAAACACCTTCTCTCTCTAGGACAGTCGATGCCTTCTGGTATGAAGAGGCATTTCAGTCTCAATTATTCGATTTTGTCTCTTTTCTTCTCCTATCCAGGGCTGCACTGACAGCCCTACCCTGAGGTTGGATTTCTGCTTTGCACTCCCTAATAGATCAGATTTCTCCTCAGCCTGATGGGATCGGTAGATTGATTGCTTCAGTCTGGCACCACACAGTGGTGTGGGAGCGAGATAGAGGGTGTTCCCATGGAGACATGCCCAGATGCGTCTAACACCAGGAAAGAGAAGTCCAATATACAAAAGCAAAAGGACAAAACAATTGTAAGCACAATGCACGTACCGCAATACACCTGTCTTTCTTAAAAGTAAATAAATACAAACAAAACATTTATGTGACGTCTGTAAGGTCATGCATTTCACAAAAGTGAATGAAAAAAGGGTTAAATACATTATGGTGGGGGAGCTGATATAAAGTATGTGTAGTCCATTGTACAGTATATAGGCTTTCTGCAGCAGGATCACCTCAGGCTGCTTGGCAGAGAATCACTAGCTTATAAACAGAGCATGAATGTTCCCCACCCTCCATTACTCTTATTATGTCTGCAAGGATATCTTACATCCAGAACTTCTGTCAAATGCATCCTCTCATCTCTTGCCTTCCGTCGGGATGCCTGGCTAATGGATGCAGAGATCCAGTACTAATGAGTTTTGACACATTTTCAAATCCTGTCCTATATGCTCCGCACCACTTTTCTGGGATATACAGGTGAACAAAAGCAACAGTGAAGACAGCAGTGCAAAATGAGAAAAAATGAAAGGTACTATGCATTCTATTCATAGGCAGTTAACATGACAGAGAGTTATACTGTCCTCAAAGAAAAAGTTTAGTCTATTTTGAATAATTTAACTTGACAACAAATATTTTGTCTTTAGTTTAAAGCTGCTGTGCATAACTTATAGTATATAATATAACAAGCAAGTACACCATCAATCCATTTTCCAAACTGTGTTTTTGGCTTGTCCTGCTTCACAACGGTAAATCTATAATAAGCGTTTATATTCAGACTATCGGGTAGGTACCTGCGTGATTTGTCATAGACATAAACAGTGAGAAGTAGCTATTGTACATCTACAATATAATCATGCATGCAGTTCTACAGCGCAAAAAGACTGGACTGCAGCTTTAAATATAAAAGTATTTAATTAAATTGTTTTAAAACACTAGAGTAATATGTGGAAACAATATTTTACAACACTGTCATACTGTAATATATATATATATATATATATATATATTTTTTTTTTTTATTATTATTTTTTATTAATTAATTCAATATTTTCAGTCTGGTGCCAAATAGGAATTACTACAGAATATATAGGGCTGACAATTTCTTTTTTTTTTTAAATGGCCAGTAACCAGGAAATTTATTATGTAAATGTTCATTTTCTGAGTAAAAATGTATATCTTTGAAATTACCAACTCTGGCATGTTTTATTACGTTAATATAGATGTTTTAGGTGCATATCGCTGCAGTTCAGAATTCAAAAATCAGGGGACTGTCACTAAAAGTTAATGTTCTATCATGTTGGAAATATGCTCTGTCAGAGGTGTCAGAGTTTTACTGCCTCTTGTGTTAATTTCTTTCGGAAACTGCAGTGATGTACTTATTGGTACGTGTTTCATGTCTTGCTAAAAAGTGCACCCAGGTACATTTATGTCATGAGACCAGGTAGTTTACATTTTGTTACACATATTAAATGGAAATCAAATTAATTATATTTATACCAATATTAACAAACAATATTAATAGCAGTTGAAAAGTTACTAATCTAATTAAAAAATAAGTAAAACTATATGGCTAATCAAACTGTGGTAGTGAGGGATCTGAATTAAGCACAATAAACCACCTGGCAGGGTAAACCGTTGCTCCCCTCCCAGGCTTGTAGGTATGCGATGCCTACAAAGCCTGCGGAGAGGCGGCGTCTCCTGTACACGCTATGGCGTTGTTGCAGGTGCATCAGGCTAAGGCACTGAGAGCCCTGCATGAGGGTGTCCCAGACCGGCTTCTTCGGCACTTTTCTACTGCCCAGAAGCAGACGGAGGCCATCCGTCAAATTTTGTCGCAGCGCCTCAGTCTGCAGTCTCCACCTAGGCAGCATCAAGGAGCCGGCCAGCCCATCCATGCCCCCGCCAAACCTGGCAGCAAGCAGAAGTGCAAGCGGCCATAGGATGGGCGACCCAGGGATGGAAGGAGCTGTTCTTTGGGAGGAGGGCCGGGCTTTTGTTTTATTTTACTCCACCTCTGGCCTTACTGTCAGTGGTACACAAAATCTCGGCAAAAGAGCAGTTTCTTCTATCTCTGGGTCCCCTGAGGGGACGAGGTGTGGTGAACAAGCCAATAATAAAGCTTTCCATAAGAATTCCACACACTCATACCCTGCTGCGGACCGGCTTCGAGACGCCCGAGCGTTCCCCCTTGCTGGCACTCCGGTGGTGCCACTAGTTCGGTTCTTAGAGGCCTGGATCAGGCTCAGACCGTCTTGTTGGCTCATCCGGACCATCCGGCTCAGCTATGCAATTCAGTTCGCCCGGCGGCCTCCCAAGTTCAGCGGCATCTGCTTTGCGTCAGTGAACGTTGCGGATGCCCCTGTCTTGCGTGCAGAGATTGCTACCCTCCTAGCGAAAGAAGCAATAGAATTGGTCCCTCCAGGCGATATGAGGATGGGGTTTTACAGCCCCTAACTCATAGTGCCCAAGAAAGGTGGTGGTTTACGGCCGATCCTGGATCTATGAGTTTTGAACCAAGCACTTCAGGCTCCCGTTCAAGATGTTGATGCAGAAACGCATTTTCGAGTGCATCCGTCCCCAGAATTGGTTAGCAGCAATTGACCTGAAGGATGCATACTTTCATATTCTGAACCTTCCGCAACACAGGCCATTCCTAAGGTTCGTGTTTGAAGGCCAAGCATATCAGTACAACGTCCTACCTTTCGGGCTCTCTCTGTCGCCCCGTGTCTTTACGAAAGTAGTGGAGGCTGCCCTGACTCCACTCAAGGTTCGCATCCTCAACTACCTGGATGACTGGCTGATACTAGCACAGAGTCTGGCTCAGTTGTGCAAACACAGGGACTTGGTGTTACGACACCTCAGCCTGTTGGGGCTTCGGGTCAACCTGGAGAAGAGCACCGGCCTGCCGCCAAACCTTCTCCCCGTGGTCAGACCTCTCTTTTCTCCGGGCAGGAGTGCCCCTCGAGCAGATCTCCAGGCATGCTGTTGTGTTTACAGATGCCTCCATCCCCGGGTACAACGGGCATGCAGTGTCAGTGGTTTGGATGGAACTTCATCTGCATTGGCACATCAATTGCCTCGAGCTGCTGGCAGTACGCCTAGCCCTGGGTTATCTCAAAAAGCAGACACTTACTAGTCCGTATGGACAATACAGTGACCGGTGCGTACATTAACCATCAAGGTGGTCTACACTCCAGTCACGTCACAGCACGCCCGCCACCACCTCCTATGGAGTTGGAAGCATCTGAGGTCGGTTCGTGCCATTCATTTTCCAGACAACTGCAACCAGGCAGCCGACGAGCTGTCTTGGGAGACGTTCATTCTAGAACCTCTGGAAACTCCATGTCTGGTCCCTGGATGGGACGCGGAGGTTCTATGTGACCTACCCCAAGCGGTAGTTGACACTATTTCTTCTGCAAGAGTGCATTCAACAAGAACTGCCTATGCGTTGAAATGGAACCTGTTCATCCAGTGGTGTTCTTTTCAACGTGAAGACCCTGGAGATGCCCTATCAGAGTTGTGCTTTTGTTCTTGCAGCAGGGGTTGGAGCGAAGGCTGTCTCCCTTTACCCTCAAAGTCTACTTGCCTGCCATTTGCTGCAAACCACGACCCTGTGGACGGCAGGTCTGTTGGTAAGCACGACCTGGTCATCAGGTTCCTTAGGGGGTCCAGAAGGTTAAACCCTCCATGGCCCCCTACGGCACCCTCTTGGGACCTGTCTCTCAAGCTAAGAGCACTGCAACAGATCCCACTCAACAAGAAGTGTAGCATCCTGGGCGTTGGCATGCAGTGCCTCGCTTGCAGATATTTGCAGAGCTGCGTGTTGGGCGACCCCTAACACGTTCGCTAAATTTTACAGCCTTCGTGTGGAAACGGTATCCTCCCGTGTTCTCACCTCAAATAGGTAGTGGCACAGAGTGACCTGGTTTCGGTCGGCTTGGCAACAATTTAAATAAAAAAATTTAAATAAACTCAGAATATGATGCAAACCTGCAAAACTTTAATTACTCAAATGTATCTAATCCCATTTTATTAATCAATGTCTTTGCTGCTGACCTTTGATGATCAGTTCAACCATACTCATAAGCAAAAATGACTTCAAAAACTAACCATTGTGCTTCATTGTTTTTTTATTGCTGAAGAGTATTGATCTTTCTTCTCCTGTATTCTACTTTACAGATGTAAATTTACTTTTTCTTCACCATGAGGTTTATTCATTACACTTTTTGGTGTGAACGGGCTTTTACATTTGCTATAAATAGAACTTCTTATATTAAAAACAAACACTAAAGCTCTTCCCATATTTAAAAAGTAACATGAAAGTAATGCAAAAGTAACATATGCATTACTTTCCATAGAAAGTAACTAAGTAATGCAATTATTAACTTTTTTTAAGGAGAAACGCAATATTGTAAAGCATACATATTTAAAAGTAACTTTCCCCAACAGTGTGGGTAAATACCACATGTCAAGTGACAAATGTAAGAAATAAAGAGCATTTTGATGTGGATTTAAATACATTGTCAATACCATTTCAACAGCATGCATGAGTTCCTTGGTTTAGAAATCTGTAGAGACCTTTAGAAGTGTGCTTTAGAAGGTAAAACAAACGTACAAGATTAAAAACAGTAGATTAAGATATAATTTCCCTGAAGATATAGATGTCTGTGTCTGCGGCCTTAGAAACTAAATTAAATTGAGGACACAAAGCTGTTTGGATAAGTATGTATGATATCCTATTATGATAGATGAGAGATGACTGTTGAGATTCACTCACTCCTCTACAAACAAGAGAGATATAATTTGTCTTCTCGACCACAAGCCATCCCTTTAAGCCATCCATATGAGGGACAAAAGATCGCTTTGCGTTGCCTACATATTTTTAGGCTAACCTGATAAGATTTGAAATGCAGTAAACAACTCCTTGTAGAAAGGTTTTAGAGGGATGTTTAGCAATAAAATAAACCTCTTGTGCATGTAGAATAAAAATTAGGAAGTCTACAAATAAGAGATTTATTAAAGCACTTCTGCATTAGCCTTTATTTTGCCCCAGTTATTGTCCTTATTGGTCACAGATGAAAGCCCACACCAAGTATTATAGGAAAGTACTGTCTGTTACAACAAACTGTGCCATTAATGTCACAAAAGTAATTTTACTTTCATATTATTAAATATGAATCTTACATTGTGGACGCATGTTGAATTGTGAGTCCTTTGAAATAACAGCTCCTAGCTGACAGACTGAAAGGAGTAGAGTATGTTACATTTACTGCTTTTCAAATTAACCTTTAAGTGAAAGGATGACATTTCAATCGTAGTGGGCCTGCATCTGATTATCATTGATCAAAGATTTTGGTGTTGAGCTGTACTGTTCTGGAGTCTATATTCAATTTCCATATCACAACACATTCCCTGCTGAAATCGTGGTTATTATAAGTTTGTTAACATAGGATTGTTATTAGAGATAAACAAATTCTTACTAATAAAATATTCACTTTTTTCGCAGAAGTAAGCCTATGGTTGATGCTTCCAGTTCACTTGATGCACCCCGGGCTTTTGCCATTTGCACTTTAATACCAAGAAAATTATTCTCCAAAATGAAGACAGGAACTAACAATTAGAGTCCAAGTTGGTTTAACACCTTTTGGGAAAGAAGGTAATTTGCATGAAATGTACTGGGAAATGACAGACTACAGCATTCAACTTACAGTATCTCTAAACTCTGGATCTGTAACTTCTAATCTTGATGGCTGTCTGTGCTATTGTTAAGAGAATGAGACCTTTTACCATATGCACTGAGAGCTTTCAAACAACATGGCCAATTGCATTGTTACAAACTCTGATTACGAAAAGTGATCTCTAGTGTCCTGGGTTTACATGGAAATGAGAGGAAAGGGGGGGAGTGAGTAAAGGAAGCGGACATGGAGAAAAGATGTGTTGTCTTGAATGAGGCTTCTGAGACAGATTCTCGTAAGAGATCTTTGTCTTTTTAGACTGTGGCCCTCCTTCAGTCCAGACAAATAACATCAGCCTTCCAGATCATCACCAAACATTTAAGTCTAAGGTTTAAACAGAACACTCAGACAACACAAAGTTTTATACTTTCCAAAGCTATACAATTCACCATATAGCTTTATAACAGCTATAACGTAGTAAAGAATAGCAGCAGTTCACACAGGCAGGCTGTGACCCAGTATGAAGGTCATTCTGTCCATGTGTGATATCCTGCAACTGTGCTTCTCATGGGACATGGCTCACACACAAAATGAAGACTCAGTGCATCAGAGACACTTTCATAAGGCCATTCTTGCTAAAGAGACCTATCGATGTGACAGATGGTGTGTTGCTGACGGAGCAGAAAAGATGTTCTTCGCTGTTAAGATGTGTCACTGATAGGATGAGCGGACATTGGGTCACCTCCTCTTGCTGAGGTCGTGGCTAACAATGCAAAAGTTGGCGTGTCAAAAAAGGACAGACTGACTTCACCATTCAATCTTGTGTATTTTGTGATATGCTACGGTAGACCTAAACAAAGCACATATTCATTTTGAATTGTACAAGAAGGGGCAAACAGAATGATTATTAAGGCACATTCAGTTCAGTATGTTAATATTGCTTTTTTTTATAAATTACAGTAAGTGCTGAATAAAATGAAAACTATTATTAAGGTAGGATGCATTAAAGTGATAATAAAGTTTTACTGTATAATTCAGAGAATCATAAAATGCTCATAACTGTACAACACACCTGTTCAGCATTACTTAATCTTTGTTCGTGTTAACTTATAGGCTACTAATGTGTTAGAATACATTACCATTGTTTTGTCAATGTTAACTTACAGTACATATTTACTAATGCATCTCTCTACATTATGCAAAAACTTTTTTGCAATTTTACACCAAATAATCTGCAATGGTCAAATTACACAAAACTAAAAGAACGTCAATTTAACACACTGTCATATTGTTTGAGTTACGGACTGCAGCTTTAACTGGTATGAATTAATACAGCCTTATTGTAAAGTGTTACCATGTATTCAATCTTTGTTTTCTGTCATATTTGTTAAATACACAGTTAAACGGTAACTATAAAGCTGACTACAAATATATTTGCATCCACACCAGCAAACAATATCGTCTGTTCATTCAAAAAAAAAAAAGTACACTTATGCGTCTGATTCTGATAGGCTGCGAATCAGTGGTGTAGTCCTACCTCATACGAAAAAAAAAAAGTAATTACCGTGGTAAATGTGGGTCAGGTGACAACATCTATTTAACAAGGCAAGTTCAGTAACCCAAATGTTAATGCAAAAAAATAAATCTGTTTTTTAAAATTTTTATTTACAGCAAAAAATCGAGGTGTTTTCGATACTGTTCTTCATCTACATGCCACTGTTCGAGCCTTTACCGTGGTAAATATGGGTTAGGTGACAACATTAAGTTAACATGGTAGGTTAAGTAAACTAAACATTTATTACAATATGAAATCTGTATTTTTTCATATACACCATAAAAATCAACATTTCTGATACTGGTCTTCTGTGTTTCTGTGCTTGAATGTCTTCATCTACATGATACTGTCTGAGCCTTTACCGTGGTAAATGTGGGTGACTATCCATCTATCTTTCTATCAATCTATAATCATTTGTACAATTTTATTCTTTGTTCTCTGTTATGGTTAACCATAACATTTGTATAAAGTAATGCAATGTGCATCAGTTGAAACCTTGAAATATACTCGATACTGTACAATCACTCATCTAAGTGCTACACGGTACAAGAGTTACAGAGATCTGTGGATTCTGCATTTTATAACAGCTGAAACAGAACTGTGGAAGTATATCTTTTCTGTTCCTTTGGGAGGGACAGAAGTGGTAGGGAGGCAAGAATAGCAGGATAGTTAGACTAAAGGAAAGTGAAAAGATGACACAGTAGAGACTCATCCTGTGATCATTAAATGAAGAAGAAGAATTACGCAGATCTTCTAAGAAGGAAAGATTAGTCACTACATCTCTCATAACCTAAATGTAATTTCTTGATATAGTTAAATTCAGGCCAGCGAACCTGAGAATGAGGTCAGCATTTACTCTAAGCAAAGACAACTGTTACAGTCGCAGAGGACTTGAACATTTGTGTCTGTCTTTCACTTTGTAGAGTAAAAACACCCAATTCCCCAAAGCCTTAAAACACATCTGGGTTCAAAAGTTTAATGTGATACTAAAAGCTCCCTTTATTCATGAGATCATTTAAATTTTCTGAGTGAGGCCTACTATTTTAGGTCTACTTCCAAATACAGTATTAGATAAGATAAAGCTAAAATATTTAAACATTTCAAGTTCAGTGTTTTTCACTGTGTACACTCAAAGCTATCAAAGCTGAAATAACACCTATCAGAGAAAATCCCTGTGTTTCTGTGTGCCCAACAGAGCTGAGTGCTGTTAGAGTACAGCAATCACCGATCTCATATTTATTATCCTTTAAAAAATAAATGCATCCACAGCTCAGCATCTCTGCATGTTTCCCTGACATATCACAGTACTTAATTTCAAGTCACCTCGAACTTGGGCACACAGATTATGCCTTCAGGTGTTTTGTGCACTCTAAACGTGAAGGCTGTTCCAAAAAAGTCCTCTTAGGCAATGCTACTCATACAGTGGAGAAAAATACTTCCCTGAAAAATAAATCCTATATGACAGGTGTAAGGATTCAATTAAAAAATTGCAATTAAGCATTGATTTTATACATACTGTATGAAATGTTAGTCCCACCTCTTGTGTTCATATTGTATTGGAAACCAAATTTGCTTCTATTGAGGTGGGATACAGGGTAAGATTAGGGTCAGGTTTAGCGGTAGGTTGGGAGACAGGTCAACAGTGTATTTATAAATGTAATTGCATGCAGGTCATTTTTTAACATAAAAGTAGAATGTGCAAGTGCACCAAATGATTAAATGTAAGCACATAGTTAAGGCCACTTAATACAAGGGGGGGTCTGGAATGTTTTATATACTGTATATGAAATTTGCACGTATCATGCACGTACAGTACATACGAGAACATATGACACTAACACCACAAAAATAAAAATATGAATGTTAACCCAGGTTTAGGAATGAACAGTGAAATTTCCAACCTGATCTCACGGCAATTCGTACTTATTTTACGAGGTGGCTAATTCGTACGAATTTGTACGACCTGACT
>JAUMHR010000099.1:3063764-3091387 GCA_032361145.1 Enteromius fasciolatus | reverse complement strand
TAGTGACATAAGAAGATAAGAAATGCAAACAAAAAAATTTTAAATAGCCTTTTTCTTGGTGGGGCAGTTAAAGGGTTTTAAACAGCAATTTCAGAAAAACAACAACAACTAAAACAACTTTAGGCATTTAAAAAAAAAACAGGTGCCAGGATGAGGCTGTCAAACTAAAATGTTTGAATAAACAGGGCAATAAATAAAGGCCAGTTTGAGCTTGTGAGTTTTGCAATGTTGTTGCTGTATGTATATTGCCTAGATCATGTACGTGTGGTTTCATAGATTTAAATGTATCTGTTTATTTGTCTGTTATCTGTAAGTTAACGGTGTATCTTGTTTTTCTCTGATCACTGCTAGATTACTGTCACACTAAATATGATTTCAAATATGTAAAAAAAAAAAAAAAATGATTCAAATAAAAGTTACAAGACATTTTAAGACAATGTAAAGTTCCAAACTGGGGCTCTAAATAGAATAAAATTATAGAAACTAATATGATTATTGTCTTTCGTATGCATTACAATACGGTCAATATACATGTGTTAGAATTGCAGTTTAAAAAAATCATTTTGTTTGAGACTTGTATGAAGAAAGCTACAAGCTCCGGAAATGCATGGGACTGCATTTTGGGTTACATGCATTAACCTGCTGTCCTGTGTGTGCAAGGTGTCTACTTGTGTTCAAAACTAGATTAAAAAAACATTTTCTTTATCTAAGAGATGTTTTAAGAGATACATAGTGTCCAAAACTACCACTGGGAAGTTGCCAAGAGCAATTAAATAAACTAGTTTTGCTGGTTACTGGTTTAATGCAAACTGGGTTTGAAATAATAAGAAAAAAATTAGAACAAACATGCATACAATATATACGGACAAAACCTGACCGTTACTAACAGGGATTTTAATAACATTGCATTCTAAATACATAGATATTATTAAATCTGCAATGGGGGGACTATCCACATAAAAGCTTAAATTTTCATCTGTGTTTTTGCCAATTTTGAGTATTTTGTGAGGTCAGGCACTGATGTGGGACGAGAAGGCCTGGCTCGCAAACTCCATTCCAGCTGATTCCAGAGGTGTTGGATTGGGTTGAGGCAGGGCTCTGTGCGGGCCAGTCAAGTCCACCCCAAACTCATCCAACCACTGAACTCTTCAAGTATGAAATAAGCACAGTGTTGGTAATTTTCACACACCATATGCCTGAGCACTCTGTGACCTCGCTCTCCTTGATGGCTGCGGTTTCTAAATACTTTTAATTTGAAAATAATACCACTTCCAGTTAAACGATTTTAATACACTGGGGCAAATTGGGCAATGTTTCGGATTTAAACATGTAAATACTATAATACAGTTGTGTTCAAATATTGTCCATATTGTCATTAAGATGATATTTTACCTATATTGCAAGCGCTGTGAAGAAAGCATCATACTTGTGCCTAAAACAAAAGAGCTGCAGCCATTCCATATCCCCAGTCAGCAATCTGAAATTAATAAGATGAACACATGTAACCTTAAATGATCATCACTCTGTTAGATAAAACTGCATTTTAGAAAAATGAGTAACCTTTCACTACTGAATACAGGAAACCACAACTATGCTAAGGGGATTTTTTTTTGCCACTAGCTTTTTCAGTCAACTTAAAGTATGAAATTCAGTACACATTAGCGGAAAACACCTCAATTTGCAGAGGAAATTAAAATGAGACATGGGAAAATCACAGGCCGTCAATATCAAATACTCATATGAGGCAGAGAAGGTACTAAATACATACCTAATATCTTACATTAGCACAACACTGAACACTATATTAATACATCATTTCTTCATTGATTAAATCAGTTTCACCACTTAGTTACAAAGTTTCTAAAATGTTCAGTGGATGATTAACAAAAGTTTCGAAAGTGTAAATGAAAGCTCGAGGCGTCTACTGTACATTCACACTCATTATATAAAAAATATACATTATAAAAACAAATATTAAAAAACATTTGAGTTGATATAATACAGATGTTGATATGTCACAACTCATTAATGTATTTGTATTTTAATAATAATGATGCTAAAAAGTTTTGGTTACACTTTTATTTTAAGGTGTCATTGTTACAGTGTAATTACACATTCAAGTACTGAATGATATTAACTACCTATATCGTTATGGTTAGGATAAGAGTTTGTCTTAGGGTTACCTGCACGTAATGCGCATTACCTATTGTTATTATAATATTAAGTGTATGTAACGCATAACACGGACACCTTAAAACAAAGTGTTACCGATTTTTAAAGTTGTATTTTGTAAATATTTCGTCCAAATTCGCAAGTGCCACGCTTTGAAACAGTCACTGCCGCTGGGCTACATAACATTCAGCGTCTCACATTCCGCTCTACCTTCGCAACATATTACCTCATAGGTAACACCTCCCAAAAGCTACATTCCCATAAAAATATTACAAAAATGGATAGCTTAAATATAACATCATAAAGTCTACACAGACAAGATAAAACTCCCACTTAGCTTTCATATGACAAATTCGATAAATTAGCTGTAGCTGACGTGACATAAAACACGTACATACCTGATAAGTAGATTTAGTCCCGCGAAATATTTAATTTCGATTACTCTAATATCCGTGTACAAGATCGCTGGACATTATATAGAGCACACGAGCTGTAGCAGTCGAAGAACGTAACGTTACTGTTTGGAAGTTTCTCAACACCTGCGTATTCACACCACAAATTCCGCCCACTTCCCAGAAAGCACATCCTCGACTCGAGAGCAGTTGTTTATCTGCCTTCAACAAAACGAGCGATGAACGAGTTGTTCTGTTGGGTGGATTCTTTTCAATTTTTCGGAGAAACAGTTTGTAAATCATGTGAGAGCAAACAAATTACTTTGGCAGTGTAACTTTCAGATGCGAACAACGTTGGCAAGAATACCATTAAACAATATGATTAACAATTAACATGTATTAATCAACTAGTAGTTATTATTAATGCCAACAATGCTGTCCGAACAATAGAAGCATTTGACACATTATGCATATATGCAATGATTTTACTAAAAATGTATAAGGTTAATTGCAGCACTCAGAATTTTGCAAAAGAACAATTTTGCTAAAATGACAAACCATGTGGCTGAAAAAAAAAAAAAAAAAACCTAAACAAAACAAAACAACCCAGGACTACATCAGTATGGTTTAAAGCAAGAATAAAGAACAATGCATCATCTGTAGTTCACTTTTTATTATTAAACTTGTACAGTAAGTTATATCAGAGAAATCTGATAACTTCCACGCGATCAGTCACTAAACAGTTTTTCCATCCATACCTGGTATTTTGATTTAATAACAGTATATTAAATAGATTGCATCTCAGTGGGTTTTTTTATTCTTTCCTCAGTTGCATAATACATAATTTTCTGCTGTTTTTAAAAAGACAGCACATTAGAAATCATGTCGAACAATTCCAAATAATGTACGTTTTTTATGCACTCGTTCTATTCAGGCAGAGAAGTGCATAAAGAAAGTAATGCATCAATTTTAACTGTAAAATCTTTCCAGAGTGTGAAACCCCCTCTGTTGTTGTTTTTTTTCTTTAAACAGAAAGCAGTGCTTCGTTATTTGATCCAGTATGTCATTTAGCCGTATCTGGATATACAGGGACAAACCAGTTCATTTGTAACCCTGCGTAGATACTGAACGTGATTGTGCATAAACCTAAGGCAGGATCAGTCACTTCTAAGGAACATAGGAGGAGCTTGGTCAAGTTAACCTAATTACATATTTAGACACACTGACTTTCCTTTGGTTAGCAAAGCATGACTCCAACCACTTTTTCTTTATGAGCAGGGTCTGAGGGTACTGATGCAATAGATCTCGCAACTCCTGAAAGAGAAGACAAAAAAAAGAGCATATTGGTGTTAACAAATCAATAAATATTAGTATTAAGCTAATTAAAACCTCTTTCTATTTAACTTTGATCATATTACCTGTGCATGGACAGGACTTTCTACCTCTCCTACAATATGAGTGACATGTGAGCTCATGAGATCTTCCTCATCACCGTCATATGTGCAGAAACGTTAAAGAATAAACTATTAGCTCATGCCGACATCAACAAACTTTCTTGTGAATGGGATAAAGAGAGACAAGTTTTTGTAGTGTAGAGGTTTGTTGGATGTGTGTAAAGATGGAACGTGAAAGGATATGTGATAAGGTAGCGGGCGAGCTTCTTCTTCTCCGTAGCAGCCATGTTGTAGAAGTAGACATGAACACCTTTCATGAAGTCAGGCAATCCTGGTGCACTCTGACCTTCATGTAAGGTAGTGGAGAGTTCTGCTGATTTTGTAAGAGGAGTGGAGGAGTGCGGGGACCCAGATGGTGAGGATACTCCTGGGTCTGAGGCTGAGTGTGAGGTTGATGGAGTAGTTGTGCATGCGGTGGAAGAAACTGTAGATGAGTGTTTGTAATAGTAGCTGAAAACCAAGTCAAGGATAAAAAAACAAAAAAAACATTGCGTATCGCTGTTTCTAAAGTTTGTTGAGCTCCTTTTGTTAGTTCAAACTAATCAGAAAGTAGATTTAACTTTGGCGGTTCATTCAAGTAATTATAAAAACACCGCTTGAACTGAGACACTACAGTAATCTTTTACAAATTGGTATTTGTTGGAAATAAAAGAGGAAAAACTGATTATTATTAGATGCTTTCTTAAACTGCTGTTTTCTTTCTTTCATAAAGAAGAAAAGCATGACTTCAGTTCATTGTTTTACTAGCATGCCGTTTTTGAGAAAAATTGGGGCAAACTTTTCAGTTCTTCTCAGGTAGGATACATAAATGTGGAGATGCTTTTGGTGGCCAAATGCTTGCGAATGAGTCTCTCTGTACCATACCAGTTGAAGCCTTTAGTGGAGTGACCAATCCGAGGCAGATGGACACTTGCTATTGAAAAAAAAAAATCAGAAAATTTAATTAATTAAATTATTTAATTAAAGTGCCATTTACACAGAACACATTTTTGAAAGCTGAATTTCATCTAAGTTAAGCGTAGAGTTCTTAATAATGAGTCTTGGACCAGACACAAATGCAATGGACAAACACGTCGGCCCAGTGCATTTTTACACAAAAAGCATTCCATTATAACCCTCCATTAACCCTTAAGGCATAATCAGTCATTTAAAATAACAGCTGCTACATTACATACATTTTTTTTAAAAGCATCCTAAATCTGCAGACATGAGCAAAAATAAATAAATAAATAAACACACACACACACACACACACACACACACACATATATTATAATGTTGTCAAATGATTAATCATATTTTTAGGGTATGCATTAATAGATTTACAACCGAAGTAATTTGTTTGTAAGGTGAATAGAGAAAGCCACGTCATTGCAACTAACTGATTTCACAAATGAGCAAAGAGTACCCTTCTTTTGTTTGGCATCTCTGTAGATCTTCTTAAGGCCCTCATCCAAGGCAGTGAGTCGAATGCCTGACAAATTGTTGGCTTTATCCCTGTGCTGAGCAACTATAAGTGCCAGCTAGAGAAACAGGAGGCAAAAAATGATTCAATAAATTCATGATTAAAAATAATTAACTGCACTTGATTAAAGACATAAACAGCTTGCCGACTTACATAGTCTCTTCCACTGAGCCGCGACTGTTTGTCATCGATAGGAAAAAGCAGAACATTCCCCAGTTCTAAGTCTGCAACACACAGTTATCATTTTGTTATTTATACATTTTGTTTACCATCTTTCAATTTTGATCCAATCAATTATAGAATGGAAATTTCTTTAAATAAGCTGTCATTGTTAATGATATTTATTTATTTATTTTTAAAATGTATTATTATTTGTCAATATATTGGGTGATACTAAATATTGAATTGTGTATACTTTTTACTGTCTATTCGTATATTTAATTTACCTTTGAAGGCAACAAACACTCAATCTAATAATTTTCTATCATTGTTAAATATAAACTACTATTTAAAAAGTTTGGTGTGATTAAGATTTTTACAGAAATTACCACTTTTATTCAGCAAGGATGCATTAAATTGATCAAAATTTACTGTAAAGACACTGATTATGTTACAAAAGACTTCTATTTATAATACACACGACTCTAAATATTAGTATTTTAGTTAGTAACATATTTAGAGAACAGTGTAGAATTGTTAGAATCTGCTAATTACATGGAAATTGCTATTGGTTTATCTGTATCTGCCAGAATGCATTTCCATTGCCTTTTTTTAAACCACAGAAAACTAATTTCACAATAAAACAGGATCATAAATGTCCATTTTAGAGCAGAACTACAAATCGGCCTTGTTCATAATTATGTGACAACAATTTGGTTTACAGAAAGCTGTTCTAGCTCAAATTTAAATGAGCTTTGATACCAGAAATCCCCAACTTTAAGACATCACAGTAATGGATCTTAAATCAATGCTGACAGTTTTATGAACTATTAGCTTCCAGACCTCATAATGAGCTGTGAACTGAATACTGATTTCAGTGTGGAATGTTTGTTTTGACACAGCATGAGTTAAACCTGTCTCAGCAAACAGGAAAGGTTTGTCACCTTCCATGTCACCAGCCAACTCGTACTGCTTCTTCGGCTCGTCTGATCTCATCTCCAGTGCAGTAAACAATCCTCCTCTGCCCCAGTGTCCAGAATCATCTACACAAAATACACACAAACACAATGCATCGTGCCAAATTAGCAAAAAGCTGAGGCTGTTATAAAAAGGCCCCATATCTGTTAAGATGTCAAGCGGAATAATCAATGTTGACGGTGGACTTCTGACAGCGAGACGTTTTAATAGAGACGTACCCACACAGTGCACAATGATTGCATCCTCCCTATCAGCCTGAGGGTGAGTTACATCACCCAGCACATAGCGAATGGCTGTGCGATCCGAATCAGTTGAGCTCCAGCTGACATCATCATCATCATCTTCATCAGGCTCTATATTCTCACCCTCACTGTCAACTGGCGACAAGCACAGCGATTTGTAGCCACACGATTTCCACCATGCCATCCTGCCATAGAAGGATAGACATACAAACAAGGCTATAAAGCAGACATCCACCGAAACATACAAATAAACATACTAAATTTTGGTTAAAAATATCCAACAGAATGCCAGAAAGATTTTTTTTTTTTACTTTTTCTTGTAATTTAATTCTTCCTGTTGCTTTTTCTTTTCCTCGTGTAGCTTCGCCCTCTTTGCAGCAGCTTCTTGTCTCTTCTGACGTCTCTGTTCTAACTCTGATTCTGTAAGAGGTCTCTTCTTCCTCCCTGGGTCGATCAAAGGCCCAGACAGGGACACCTGATGAGCAGCAATATATTTTTGTTTTGTTTGTTTGTTTGTTTGAATTAAATATAAATATATGAATCAATACAATAAAAAAAAACTAAAAAATGAATTATCTATTTATCATGAAAGAAAAAAATTACTGCAAAGTATTTACCTACTAACAATCTAAAAAATTTAATTCACGTTATACATCATTGTTCAAAACGTTTTTAAAACAGGTCTCTTAAGTGTACCAAGGCTGCATTTTATGATTAATAAAATAGTATTGTTGTAAAATATTATTACAACATAAAAATAAATGTTTTCGTGTTTTAATATATTTTCAAATGTAATTTATTCCACTGATGGCAAAGCTAAATTTTCACAGCAATTACTTCAGCCTTTAATAATTCTAGTAAGTTAGATTTATTATCATTATCAATGTTAAAAACAGTTTTGTTGCTTAAAAGTTTTGAGGAAACCCTGATACTTTTTTCAGGATTCTTTGAGAAAGAAAGTTCAAAAGAAAAGCATTTTTTCCAAAAATAATTGTTGGTATCAATCATTTACAGTAAATTATTTAATATTTTAAATACATTTTGATCTTGTGTCCTTGCCAAATAAAAGTACTAATTACTTAATAAAAAATAAAATAATAACAGTAGTAATAGTAAAGCTTAATAATAAACAGTAAAACTTATACACAGTGAGGTCAATAGATATTTGATCTCCCTGTGATTTTGCACGTTCTCTTACTTAGAAATCATGGAGGGGTCTACAATTTTCAGCATAGGTGCATTTTCACTGTGAGAACCTGAAAAGAAACATCCCAAAATCCCATTCTATGATTTTTTAACAATTTATTTGTGAATTACTGTGTCAAACAAGTATTTGATCACTTGAGTCAAAAAATTTTTAATAATTGGTTCAGAAGCCTTTGTTAACAATTAGAGAGGTCAAACGGTTCCTGTAGTTCTTCATCAGGTTTGCACACACTGCAGGAGAGATTTTGGCCCACTCCTCCATAAAGATCTTCTCTAGATCGGTCAGGTTTTGGGGCTGTCGCTGAGCAAAACAAAGTTTCAGCTCCCTCCAAAGATTTTCAATTGGATTTAGGTCTGGAGTCTGGCTAGGCCACTCCAGAACCTTGATATGCTTCTTACGGAGCCACTCCTTGGTTTTCCTGGCTGTGTGCTTTGGGTCATTGTCATGTTGGAAGACGCAGCCACGACCCATCTTTAATGCTCTGACTGAGGGAAGGAGGATTTTGCCCAATATGTCACAATACATTGCCCCGTTCATCCTCTCCTTAATACAGTGCAGAAAAACACCCCCAGAGATGCTTTCAGCCCCATGCTTCACTGTAGGTATGGTATTATTGGGATGATACACATCATTCTTCTTCCTCCAAACACAGCAACAGGAGTTAAGACCAAAAAGTTCTACTTTGGTCTCATCTGACCACAGGACTTTCTCTCATAACTCCTCTGGATCATCCAGATGGTCCCTGGCAAACTTCAGACGTGTCTGGACATGGACTGACTTAAGCAGGGGAACCTTCTGTGTGACGCAAGATTTTAAACCATGACATCTTGGTTTTTTACTGATAGTAGCATTGGAAACGATGGTCCCAGCTCTCTTCACGGCATTGACCAGCTCCTCTCGTGTAGTTCTGTGCTGATTCTTCACCATTCTTAGCATCATTGATAACACACGAGGAGAGATCCTCCGTGGGGCCCCAGTCCGAGGGACATTGACAGTTATCATTAGCCTCTTTCATTTTCTGACAATTGCTCCAACAGTTGTGAAGGTCTACAATTTTGTCTCTGGTGTCTTTTGACAGCTCAATGTTGCTACTTAGACTTTGGCTGATTGTGGGGTGCACAGGTGTCTTTATGACGGATAACGACCTCAAACAGGTGCTACTAATTTAGAATCATGAGCAGAGTGTTGCTGGACTATTTAAAAGCTAAATAACATGTCTTTGAGGGTCAGAAATCTGGCTGATAAACAAGTGATCAAATACTTATTTGACACAGTAATTCCCAAATAAATTGTTAAAAAAAAAATCTTTTTAGATTCTGTCTCTCACAGTGGAAATGCACCTATGCTGAAAATTGTAGACCCCTCCATGATTTCTAGGTAAGAGAACTTGCAAAATCACAGGGTGATCAAATATTTATTGACCTCAGTGTATATGTATATGACCCAAATTTACAGTAGTGTAAACTTTCATATAATTTACCCCAGCTTTATTACGAAGTGCACGGCCCTCCTTCCCAGCGTCCTCTAGATCAGCTAACTGCTTCTCAAGTAACAGTTCAAAGGTCTTCTCATCCTCTGCACTGGGGTCTTTAGAGTAATCCTTACCCTCGAAGTAGTACATGTGGTCTGGAAGTCAGAAAAGACATTCACAGGTCATATAATGTTCAAGTGCCAGTAACAACAAGATTACTGAACACAAGCCAAGTGTTGTACTTTGACCCTCCATGTCCTCATCTTCCTCTTCATCGCTCTCATTAAACTTGACATGCTCTTCATCTGTTAGCCATCGGCCACCTCGAGACTGCCCCAGGATCAGCCTGAGGTCTACGTCTTGAATAGAGCTCTCCTCTGACGACAACAGCTTATCCACACCAAACTTTAGGATCTCACTCAACTAGATAGGTGGGGATGCAAATGATGCATATGAGCATAATGAGAAACTGTTAACGTGTTTCACACAAAGGAAACCACAAGTACACAAACAAAAGATATGAGCCAGGAAACAGGGCAAAGTCAGAAGGTGATGAGTTTAAGAGATAAGGACATGTGTCTCTCTCCACCTGAAGGCCAGAAGCTGCAGATTGAGCCTGGTCGAGCAGAGAAAAACGTCCCTCCTCAATCACTGTGTCTGTGAGACGTAGTTTAGACACAGCACGCGAATAGATGATCTCTTCTACAGTATCTCTACCGAGAAGCCGGATCACTTTAACAGGCCTGCAATCAAAAAGGGAATTCATCAACATATACGAGCAGAGTGTCCTTAAACGGGGGCATTTCATTTATGTTAATGCTGCTCTGTGCCAAACAATGAAGGCATATTGTGACCAGTAACTGTCAAGATACAAAAAAATGGTTGAATGGTTTAAAGGCCTGGGTTTAGAAGTCACACAAATCACGTTTGTGGTACTTATTATTATTTTTTAAAACACTTTAAAACTAGATAAAATTTTGTCATTGGAATACCTTGTTTGGCCAATTCTGTGGGCTCTGGCTGCTGCTTGTAGGTCATTTTGTGGGTTGAAATCACTGTCCACAAATATTACAGTATCTGCTGCTGTTAGATTCATGCCAACCCCTCCTAAAACAACAAAATGTTTGGTTATAGAAAAACTTGGAAAGAAGTCTTATTTTCACCAAGTCTTGCATTTATTTGATCTAAAATGCAACAAAAGATAACACTGCAAAATATAATTACAACTTAAAATGACTTTTCTACACACACACATATATATATATATATATATATATATAAAATTTACTGTTTACTCTTGTGGCAAAGAACAGTTAGAACCAATATATATATATATTTATTTATTTATTTTTTTCTGATGAGGAGAAAGGTCAAAAATAAAATATGTAAATCTCTGTAAAAAAGAAATATTACATTGAAAGTGAAGATGTAACTATAATCTTGAACGGCTGTGAAAAAAAAAAAGTTTTTATGCATTATCTCGTCACAATTTTCAGTTTTCAATTTCATGTCTTTTAAAAAGATGCAGTGAAGATTTGCATCAGACATATGAGGGCACTTTTGCAACCTGGAATGGTAATAAAATACTCTAAAAATATAGTTACTAATAATATGGATTTGCGCAGGAGTTGATTATAGAGTGTGATGGTGTGAATCTCAGATTGGCTTTCCCAGAATTTGAACTCACCAGCTTTGGTGCTGAGGAGAAATATAAAGACATCTTTGGTGCTGAAGTTTTTAATAGCTAGGTTGCGTTCCTCTCCCCGGACTGAACCATCCAGACGCTCATAACTGTAACCTGCAGAGAAGCAGGAGGGCCCAATCAGATCTGGCAGTTACGCAGCCGGTAGCACATTAACGCACATGCAGCAACAAACACAGGATGTGATACTGAACCCACATCGACTGCTCTAGATCAGAGAACTAGATTACTAAAAGAACATGTAGGGTATGGTTACATAAAGGTTACAAATTGACAAGAAACAAATTATATGTTTAACAATACAAAGCTGATACAATTTCTTTTTAAAAATTAAGGTCTTGAGTGAACAAAATTTCAAGTGTGGTAACTGTACATGATTTGGGCTTTCACCTTTAATTTCACCATTTAAAGTCTGTTTTGACATTTTTCTGGCTTGATTCCATTAAGATAAGGAAAGTAAGCATTTTGCTGATCTGTCATGCACATCACAAGACCACAGTTTAATAAGTAAGGTTTTGACACAGTAAAAGTGTTAGCACCTCTGTACTCCAAGTAATCCTGCAGAATATCCAGCATCCTGGTCATTTGAGAAAACAGAAGAACACGATGGCCCCTGCAAACAGTGACAAAAACATATTTTTTATATCTCCAAATAAATATAATACATTTAAAGCTACACTACATCATCTCTCTACCTCTAGCCATTAACATATAAACCTACAGGGGAAACCTGTAGGTTTGTCTCAGGGGAAACATTTTTTTTTTTTGGTTGTACTTTGGCTCTTTTCCCATGCATGAATAAATGTGGTTGAGACACTGGTGTGAAACACCTTACATCTGGACTTTTACCTGTGTATGAATATATGACATGCAACGAGATATGCTATTTCCTGCAAAATCTGTTACTACATCAATTATTATTACGGCCATAAGTTTATTATACTCTACTGGTCAAAAGTTTGGGATTATAATAATTAGGATTTGAAAGAAGTCTTTTGTGATTAAAACAAGGCAATACCTATTTGATACAGTAAAAAACACAGTACTAACAGTATTAATAATAACATTATTACAACTGTTAAAATATAACTTTGGAATTTATTTCTTGGAAAGTAAAGGTAACTTGCTCCATAAGAAAAATAAGAAACATTTCCTATCAACATAATATTTTTGTGGAAACTGTAATACGTAACCTTTTTAAAGCCTGGGGTAAAAGGAAATTATTAAAATGTTACAAAAGACTGTTTTTTAATCAGTGCTGTTCTTATGATTAAAAAGAAAAATCATAAGATCCTGACAAATAAATACAGTGGGTACGGAAAGTATTCAGACTCCCTTAATTTTCTCACTCTTATATTGCAGCCATTTGCTAAAATCATTTCAGTTAATTTTGTTTCCTCAGTAATGTACACACAGCACCTCATATTGACAGAAAAACACAGAATTGTTGACATTTTTGCAGATTTATTAAAAAAGAAAAACAGAAATATCACATGGTCCTAAGTATTCAGTATTCATTGCTCAGTATTTCGAATACAGTTTTTCACATCTGGATTTGGGCATCCTCTCCAGTTCTGTCAGGTTGGATGGTAAACATTGGTGGAAAGCCATTTTTTGGTCTCCCCAGAAATGCTCAATTGGGTTTTAGTTAGGGCTCTGGCTGAGCCATTCAAGAACTGTCATAGAGTTGTTGTGAGGCCACTCCTTCATTATTTTAGCTGTGTGCTTAGGGTCATTGTCTTGTTGGAAGTTAAACCTTCAGGCCAGTCTGAGGTCCTGAGCACTCTGGAGAAGGTTTGAACTGTTGGGACTGTATTGGAAAGGTGATTAGCAGAGCCTGGTTTTCTCCACACATGCCGCTTAGAGTTAAGGCCAAAACGTTTTATCTTTGTCTCATCCGACCAGAAAATCTTATTTCTCATCATCTTGGAGTCTGCGGGCTTTCATGTGTCTTGCACTGAGGAGAGGCTTCGGTCGGGCCACTCTGCCATAAAGCCCTGACTGGTGGAGGGCTGCAGTGATGGTTGACTTTCTTCAACTTTCTCCCATCTCCTGACTGCATCTCTGGTGCTCAGCCACAGTGATCTTTGCGCTATTCTTTACCTCTCTTACCAAGGCTCTTCTCCCCGATAGCTCAGTTTGGCTGGACGGTCAGCTCTAAGAAAGGTTCTGGTCGTCCCAAACATCTTCCGTTTAATGATTATGGAGGCCACCGTGCTCTTAGGAACTTTAGGTGCAGCAGAAATTTTTTGTAACAGTGGCCAGATCTGTGCCTTGCCACAGTTCTGTCTCTGAGCTCTTCAGGTAGTTCCTTTCACCTCATGATTCTCATCTGCTCTGACATGCATTGTGAGCTGTAAGGTCTTATATAGACAGGTGTGTGGCTGTCCTAATTGTCATCTGTCCCCGGATCAGCACTCACAGACTGCACTCAATCCCCAACACCTGTCACCTGCTCCCAATCACCTGACGATCAGCACCTGCACTCATCAGTACCCACTACAAAGCCAAGCTCAGCCATTCAGTCGATGGCTGAGCTCAAGGTTGAATTGCTCTACCTACCTGCTCTCTGATACTTACCTGTCTGCCCCTCAACCTGACTCTTGCTGAGAACGCCGATCACAAAAAGAACCTTTTAATCACCTGCAAGGAATCTGAGCACAAAAGGACTTTTGAGCACCTTTTGAATCACCGAACACTGAAAGGACTTGTTGAGCACTGAAAAGCATTGGAAACCTTCTGAACTGTAAGTATATTTACCCTTTACTTACCTGTGAGAATATGTCTGCTTTATGAAACGATCTGTCTGTTGAGACTTACCTGAGTTACTTACCTTCGATTTCCAACCTCACAAACTTTTTTTGGTTTTACTCAGTTGCCCTGTTATTACTGAGCGTGACAGAAGCTCAGCCCCACAAAGAAAAGAGGTTATATGGAACACGAGAAGGAGGCAGCGAATCCCGATCCCTATTCGGCCATGGCTGAGGACAAACTTTGGCGTCTGCGGCAGGAGGGTCGGTGTTTAGAAGAGTATGTTGTGGAATTTTTAGATATTTCCCATAAGGTGAGCTGGCCAGATGAAAGTCTCGGAATGTGCTTTCGATTAAGACTGGACAAAGCGGTTATCGTTTCTGAAATCCCGACGTATGGATTTTCTCTGAGTGAAATAATCAATCATGTTTTTGATTTGAACCAGTCTAAATTCTTTGTTGAAGTAGAAGAGCCCGCTCCAGTCCGGGAAACCCCAGAGTCCGATCCAGTCCTTAATTTACGGCCGGGAGAGACGTTTTCTGATCCTGTCCTTAGTTTTAATAAATCTGTGTTTTAATAAATTCTGTGTTTTTCTGTCAATATGGGGTGCTGCGTGTACATTAATGAGGAAAAAAATAACTTAAATGATTTTAGCAAATGGCTGCAATAGAACAAAGAGTAAAAAATTAAAGGGAGTCTGAATACTCAGTACCCACTGTATATCATGATTTCCACAAAGACAAAAACTGATGAAATGATTGCTTAGTACCATTAATAATAATGGAGTTACAGTAATAATTAATGATTCACCAAATCAGCATATAATACCGGTTTTCTAGAGACAGGAAGGAAACGTATTGCCTGGTAATACCAAACGCTGCTACGTTTGAGCGGAAGTACAAAGCCTGATGGAGTCAGGCTAGGAAACTTGAGGTGAGCAAGACACACCCTTCCTGAAGATAAGCCAGCATGGTGTCGAGAAGAGAAAGCTTTCCACTGGCCTCCACTAAATGCTCCCCCATCTCAAATGGTTCTGGTTCCACACCTTAAATGGTAAAGGTTCGGAATAAAGAAAAGTTTATTGTTTTTATCTTGTTTGAACACAAAAAAATAAAATCACGAAAAGTTATAAGAGAGTTTACCATCAAACAAATACGGATGGTCCACACATTTCCTGAGCTGCATTAAAATGTTCAGAAGTTGGGTCCTAGTGTTCGTATCAGTCCTAAAGGCATCTGAAATTAAAAAAAGACTAAAATGAACACTTATCATTTTGCTAAAGTATTTAATTTTGACCGTTGTGACAGCTGATTCATGCAGGCCAGACTTACCAAGGTCTCTCATCAGAATGGCTTTATAATATCTCTTCTGAAGGGCAGACAGCCCATGAAAAACCACGAGTTCTGTCTTCTTGGGCAGTTCGGCAGCCACCTCTGCTTTAACCCTTCGCAACAAAAAGGGCTGGAGCACTCGATGAAGCTCATCGGCTGCAGAAAAGAACAACAATGGTACAAACTCCTACAACAAGGTATACTGAGTCCATATGTGAGAATTTAAGATTGCTATCCTCTAATAGCCTCAAGCAAATTTGACAGGCGAGTCAAGGAGAGAGAGAGCATCTCTTATTAGCATTGCGAAACTGACATTTGCTTTGTGATCTGCCATGTCTAAGAGTTATCTAAGGTGTTCAGTTTGGCACCAAACCTGTCCATTCGTTCTGCAATCTATTTGATCAGTGTTTTTGTGGTAAGTAGTGAGTCATGGCACAGTCATTTTCACCACACACAGCAAACAATACCAGTTAAAGAAAAGAGCTTTTAAAAGCATGACCGTCTAACCAAAGTCCTTTTGGTCAATGATGGCAGCTACAGTATTATGGATATTTAACGTTTGTTGAAACCAACAGCCGTAAGTGTACGTAACAATGGTGCCAGCAGATAAAAAACCTTTTATCGGCGCCAACAGTTTGATGTTCACACTGAAAGTGCAAAGGTGTGGGTTGCCATACCAAGAGCCGGTTCAGTCTGTACGTCTGCGTAGGCACTAACAAAGTCCTCAATGGCTTCAGGCAGAAACAGACTGGGCTGGATAAAGGTGAGAAGGGAATAGACTTCTTGCAAGTTATTCTGAATAGGGGTGCCTGTCAACAGCACTCGGAAACCCACTGTAAACTGAGAAGGCAGATGTCAGATGGCAGTTAATAGCAGGGGAAGGCTGAAAAATTTACAGGCAAGCCTAGGTTTATTATCAGGGGTTTTACAGACTGATAGTGATTGTAATAGCAATGAAAATGCAATTGTCTAACCTCTTTGAGGGTTTGGTGCAGTAGTGATTTATGGTTCTTCAGCCGGTGAGCCTCATCAACTACTAAAATCTTCCATTTCCAACTGTAGGAAGAGAGCAGAGGGGTTTTCATCTTTAAGATTTTTCATCTTCAAAGAATCTCTTCCATCTTTGTTTGACCCTCTAACTCTTGCAATCTCTATTCTAATTCTATTCTTAAAAAAAAAAAACACTTGCATAGATAACTTTTAGACTAGCATTATTATACACACACACACACACACACACACACATATATATACATAAAGCGTGCTGTGGCTGCTACCAGCACACTTTACTTTTGGGATGATTCTCTGCAGATGATAAGCAGTGCCTGTTTTGTTTCTTAGAGTCAGATAGTTTAGTTTTTTTTTTTTTGCAAATTCCAAATGTATTTTCATGCTTCTGTGACCCTTCAGTGGAGCATAATTTTTTTCTGAAATTCTTCCCCAGATGTATGGCTTGCCACAAACCTGTCCTATGGCTTGGTTTTTGCAGTTATACGAATTATCAGCTGTTAGACCTTTTATTAAGATGTGTACTTTCAAAATCATGAATTTGCCACAGGCTAACTTCACTCGAAGTGTAGTAAAATCTACAAGCAATATGAATGCTCCTGAGTCAAATTTCAACTGTCCCAGATTAGGGCATGAACACTTATGCAATGGAATAATTTAAGTCTTTTATTTTTAATACATTTGAAAACCCTGTTTTTTGCTTTACCATTATGATGTAGTACAGACTGATGTGGAAAAAAGTAATTTAAAGAAGTTTCAAAAAAAGGCTGCAATACAACAAAATGTGAAAAAAATGAAGGGTGGGTATAACACTGTTTTTTTTACTAACATGTTTGACAAAATAACCAAGGCATTTTGACAAACACCTTTATTTCTTAATAAACACAGTGATCTAAATTAGAGAACAGTAACCACTGCAGCACAAGAGAATATTACAATATTTATAATACAATATATTTAAAAACTCAGGGTTCAGTCTTTCCCGAGTTTGGCGCTAAACATAATGTTTGCCATCTTACCCAAATAAATTAAACTTGCTCTCATCACTAAAGCGTACCAGTTCTTTGTTCGCACAGCAGATGTTTGTCTAGCCTCTTGATTCTTTTGGCTGACAAGACGCTTCTTCACTGTAGAACATGATTTCAGTCTGACTTCTCTTAAACATGCTTAGACAGATTCTTACCTTTTGAGCACTAAACTGGAATGAAGCCAGTTAAATAGGGTTTGGAAAATAAGAAATTAGCACCAAGTGCCAGACTAACACCGATAGCTTATGTAAGTGTAGGGCTGGGTATGGTTTTAAAAAATTTGATACGATACCTTGAGTTTAATACCGGTTCCTGAACGATACCTTTTTCGATACCAATTTTAACAAAATGACATCATCTCAAAAAAAACATTTTTTTCAGCTTGTTGACATTTATACAGACTCAAAACCTCATCTCCTAAGCCACTGCACGGAAAAAATGATATCCAACACAATGAATCAGGGCAAATCAGTTTGAATAAAGTTCAAATAGTTTTCAGTTTACACATCTGTTATGCTACATTTACACTAGTGCATTATTATTTATTCTTACAATAGCCTTATTTTTTCCCCTCTGAAAATATTGTGTATTTAAATTTTTTAAGGCATAAATCATTCGTCTTTTAATTAACAAAGATTTAATTTTTTATTTTTTTTATATTTGAATTTTTTATATTGTATTTTTAATAATTTTGTAGTAGCCTATTACACACATTCTACTGAACAATAGTAACATATTTCTGCTGCCATGTCAAACCGAACTTTTATTTTGACTTATCGATTAATCGGATAAAAACCAAGAAAGACACGAAAGTACACAAACATGTTGCTCCTTGAGTGGTTATAATAATAATAAAATAAAATAAAAATGGACTAACACAAAAAACATACACATGTATGCTTTACATCTGCCAAATATATATACTTTTTTTTTTTAAATAAAGTGCCACCTGAGCTACCAGAACTATAAATAATTTATTTAAAAAAAAAAAAGAAAATTTCACAGGATTTGTTTGAATGTCTGAACTTGTTCTATACACTATAAAAGCTTTTTTTGTAGTGTAGCTATACATGACAACAGATTGAGAAATGAATGGTCCAAAAAAAGCGAGTGAATAAAAAAACGTGTCTTTAGTCTTGGGATGCCAAGTAACTATACCACCCCTGCTTTACTACTGTCATTATTGAGCTAACGCTAACTTGTCATGCTTGTCAAGCTGGATCCCGAGTAAACACCAGCACCAGGGACATTACGTTCATCACTTCAAAATGGAACAAAGGTAGGATTGCCATGTCGATTATGAAATTCATTGCCAACTCTTTTAGTAATCGATTTTTATTGGTTTAATCGATTCGTTGTTGCAGCCCTAATTTAAAGTTAAAAATTAATAAGTTAAAATTAAAATTCACACTCAAGTAGTTCAAGTAGTGTATGAATATCTTTATTATGCAGAACACTATTTATATTTTGATAGTTTTGGGTCACCATTGACTTCCATAGTAGCAAAAAAAAAAAATATGGAAGTCAATGGTGACTAAAAACAGCCTGGTTACAAACTTTTTTCAAAAAGTTTATTTGTTTGGCAGAACAAATAAATTCAATCAGATTTGGACTTAATCACTTAAAAGTGATTAAATGATGACAGAATTTTCATTTTTTGGGTGAACTATTCCATTAATTTAGGTCTTTCACGCTGTGCTCAGAATACAATTAATTTATAAAATGTGCTTAAGAAATTGTAGCTTAAGCAGTGGCCTAGAAATGTAAGAAATTATAGGTTGTTCTCTAATTTTGATCTCCACTGTATAAAACTATACAACCAAAAGTGATACCGTTGTTTAATTGTGGAAATATAGTAATATACACAAAGTTTAAACCTCTAATCTGTTTACAAAATCAGCAAAAATAAAAATGAAGTTGATTACCTTTTAAGGTAGCTGGCATCCTTGAGGCACATCTGTTAAATATGATTTAAGAAGATTTTCAGTTAATCAACGGTGCAAAATCTTGGAATGCAACCCCTCTTAATACAGTTTTCACAGATCTGTTCTCTGAAAACAGGTACACTAACCTCATAGGTGGTGAGAAGAACATGGAAGTGTCGGTCACTCCTGAGCTCTTTCTGAAGCTCTGCCCTGCTTTCTTTATCCCCAGTGTAACAGATCACAGACAGACTGGGACAAAAGCTGAATTTGAAAAAAATAAAAGAAATAGGAGAACCTTGACTAATCTTTCATGTTAATTAGGATTCAGTAGACGTATACATGCTACTGTCTCCATCTAGTGACAACACATTGTCTTTCACTTCATGCTGGAATATTAATACCTTTATAAATTGACATACACAGTCCTGTATGAGTAATAAATCAACATAGCTTTATTATGTAATCTAAACTGACCACACAAGTCGTATACCAACATTACTCTTACCGCTCTAACTCCTGTCTCCAGTTCTCCAAAACAGATAAAGGACAAAGCACAAGGAACGGTCCGTTCATCTTCAGGCATCCCCAAGCATAAGCCAGCAAAGAAATGGTCTACAGCAGAGGATGACATCTCACTTATCTGATATTTGAAATCTTGGAATAAATCTCTGACTTAAAAGCAAGCATTATAAGCAAGATAAACCCATCCCATTACTTACCTGGCAGGTCTTGCCCAGACCCATCTCATCACCAAGGATGCAGCCCTGCTGGTTCTTCATACACTGTGACAGCCACCTCACTCCATCCACCTGATAAGACCTCAGATGAATTGCTGTTAGGAAGGAGATAAAGGATGTTTCTAAGATAATGTTGTTTTTAAGAAAACTTAAAGTATTTCAAACCATAACGTGGGGCTCTACAAACATTTTTTCACTGGCTTCACAAATCAATGTTCCATGACAAGCCATCTTCTCCAATAATGTAATGAAATAGATGCCACTTGGCTATAAAAGTTAACTTTTAGTAATCCCAAACCAAAATTTAATTTACGTAAATTAATGAAAAGTTTAAAACTAATTTAAATTAAATTACACACCTTTTTCACGCTAAACAAAATCTTGAACATAAACTTAAATTACATAACATACTTTGATATATTTGTTAAAACATGCCAAAAGAAGCTCTCAAATTCACACACCTTGTAATCCCCATTTTTTCAAGTCAGTCTCCGCTAACTCCGATTTTTCCTTTTCTTGCATGTTGTTTTTGACTGCTCGAAGAAATTTTGACATTTTTGTGGTTTAATTGTGTATATATCTACCTTTAGAGACTTTATTCTGTCGCGTATTTAAGTTATAATAGCTTGCCCGCGCTAGAGTTTGACGTGAACTTCGCCATGACTACTTCCTGCAACAGACAGGGGGCGGGTCCAGGACAGAGGTCGTCCAATGACTAGTCAGCGATGCAGACACGTACTTTAAAGGCGCCGTTCTTAAAAAGATAAACGCATTTTACATACGTAGATAAAGCTAAAACCATAATAAAGATTACCACCAAATGTGACCTTTATTGTTTGAATATGGGAAAGTACCGTATACATAAACAGAAATGAGCTAAAGAAAAACACAATGTTTTGTAATTTCAGATAGATACGAAACATTACCGAGTTACTACTTGGGTAACGTTAGAAAAATAAACAAATAACGTTAACGTTACATAAAAACGTAATCACAAATCATCTGTGAAAGTGTTAATTACTAAACAATTTTTAGATATTTACACAAAAGAGTAAGCTGATAAAACTAGTCTTTATTTACAGGGTTTTTATACAATATAAAGACAATGGTATAGAAAATTGAAAGTGCAACTTTCAAAAACCATCCCAAAATATTAGATTTTATAAATATTAATTTTAATGTAGGTCTGTTTAATAATCTTTTCTGTTTTACAAAGTTTAAAATAAAATGTATTCAGTAGAAGGCAGCCTTTAGTCCCATTGTGCCATTCTGATCATTTGTGGATCCTGAAATCACCAAATTCTTGAGCAGAAAGTTCCTGGGGTGATGAAAAGCCACAGCTCAGCTATTCATTTCACACACATGGTGCACAGCATGGAGAAAAACTTCAGGACAGCATCTCTGGTTAAGGCAAAGAAGAAAGTATGAAGGCCTTATAATAATCTAGAATCTAGATCTAGACAATGTCAGAACTAGCCTGTGCTTGATTACTGCTGTCATGTGCAGAATAAACTTTTGCAAAATGTTTCATTTATAATCGGATACAACAAAAATGCACATGTTCATATCTAATGCTGTGCAATTCAATATATTGAAATCACAAAACATAACTAACCGTGCAAAAGGAATGTATGACAAGCTATACCTGCAAAGAAAAATAAAAAGGAATTGATAAGATGTACTTCGGTGCAATATTAAATTGGGTGCTGAGATACTCATTTAAATAATATGCTTAAAATATATTTACTACTCAGCATCAGCGGAAACTTACCATGCAAATGCTAGGACTTGCAGAATGACAAACAGCAAAGTGAGTCCAAAGATCTTCCACTGTGGTGGAAATTGGTGTTAATAAGGCATTAAATAATAATGTACCATCTCATTCAGAATTAGTTATTATTAAAAGATAGTATAGAAATATTATTAAGGATAGACTAGAACTCACCCATAATGCCGCACAGAGTGTGAGAACCAGACATGTCTAAAAACCACAAAACAAAAAGTAGAACTTTCAGTATCCATTGCAAAGCTGGTCAAAAGTACTGTATCTATAACCAGAGTATTTGCTGTAACTGGCAGATTTTCAAAGGAAATAAAATGCATCCCCCCCCCCCCACTGGATAGTGCATCCCATGCATTTCTGTAATCGCACTAATTCTAGTAGAAATGTAAAATAAATGTATTTAAATACAGCATGAATTTTACTTCCAAAATGAGTTGTATATCCAAATGAAATATTTATTGAGCACACCGAATGCATGGTGGTGCTTCATTTTATCAATAAGCAATTCATTGGATCATACAAAAAAAACCCCAAAACATTATTTGTGACAATATTATGAAAACTTCAGAAAAATCACACACATAACTGCACGGTGTGGAAAGAAATTACTTACTATCATAACAACTGTAGCAAAGACTCTGGTTTTGTCACACATCCGTTTTAGCTGTTTTACTGGCCCCATCAGAAACATGGTGCTGGGGATATATTAAGGTAAAAAGTGAAGTCACCAAAACAGAATAACAAATAGCAAAAGCATTTTAGTTGCAAGCTTTGTGACTTACCTTACTAATGAACATACGTTACCAAAAGTGTAAAACACAATGAAGAGAATCAGCCCTATTTTAGGAATAAACAGGCAACATACTCCCTGATGGGGGGAAAAAAGATATTTTAAATATAATAGAATTTGGTTAACAATAACAAAGAATAATACACTTCTCACACAAGATACTTGAAATGCCTTTTGCAGTGTGCATCTGTCTCATTCCTGAGAGCAGGTCAAACCGGTGACGCAGCTCTGCTTCTAAACATACTGCTCAAACTCATTGTCTATCCCTTCTCAACAGTCAGGAAGTCAATTGATGACTAAAATAAAATTATTTAAAGTTCAAGTCACTGACCAATATAGTGCACACTACTCCGATGACCATACAGACGAGGAAACCTTTGACACGGGTTCCCCATCCAAGCGTAGACGCCTCATTCGCCGCCTAAACACAGTGAACAGCCTGTGACTTACATGCGCATTCTTACCCAACATAAAAAGTTTCAAAATGTATAATAATTAAGCCAATACTTGCAAAACATTATTGTTCATAAATTCGTTTAAACATTTTAAAGATATTAATAATTAAGAGCACAAAGACAGCAATTTACCTGTACTATATTTCTGCTGTCATTGTTTCCATCACGACCACTCAGAACTGCTCTGAGTTTGTCCATTACTGTACATTCAGCTCTCTGACTTAATTGAATCGGTTCAATCTAAATCCCTGAGAACGCGTTGTTTCATCGTCCAGCTGAAATTCGCTTGACATCACTCGTGTTACCTTCACCTTTTAGCTCCCTTCATGGAGCAAGATTCTCACCTGGTGCTCACGCGCGCCACCTACTGGTACTTCTGGACTAAAAGTACCTTGGTCCAGCGAATGAATCATTGTGGGTTTTTTTTTAAATTAAGTATTAATAGACAACTTTATTAAGAGAACATATTAATTTTCTCATTTAATTGTAAAACAAAAAGTTTACTGTTTTTATTTATTGCTCAGAGAAAAATATATGTGACCCTGGACCACGTCTGGTCATAAGGGTCAGTTCTTTGAAATTTGAGATTTATATATGACCTGAAAGCTTTTCATTGATGGCCAATATTTGGCCGAGATGCGGCTATTTGAAAATCCAGAATCTGAGGGTGCAAAAAATTTAAATATTGTGAAAATCACATACATTATTACAGTATTGCTGGGTATTACTAAAAAAAACACATCTGGTCAAACACAGGAAAAAAAATACCAACACATGGCAAATAAAAATCATTTTATTAATACAGATATTGCACTAATAACATATTTTATTGAAGAAGAAAAAACTTACTTATTTACTTATTATCATGTCAAATTAAATTAAATTGATCAATAAATGCACAGAATAAGATACTATAATTTCAATATTTCAAATACAATGGCTTTTTTTAGTCAAGGGCTATGGCAAAAAAATATCATGGCACAAACAAACACAGCAGACTAGCTGATGAATTGTTATGGCTGTCAATAGAAAATACAAAAAAAATAATAATTCTTTTGATGACTAAAAAGTGTCTTACAAACCTGCAGATCTCAAAGGCATTAAAATATAAAAATTTAGCAAGTATACCATATGGTACCACTAAAAGCATGACAAAAATATTATTATATTCTCGGTCCTTAATTGACAACATATAAAATACTGACAAGGCACACAAATAAACTCTCAAATTGACACAGTATTGCGTCAAAGCCAAACAATGCAATAACAACAAAAAGTATTCATCAAAAATAATCAAAACATCATATTTGATTGACTTGATGCAAACCTCTATAGAAAATAATCAAGTTTTAATTAATTTATTAGAATAGATTGGTCCTGAGAAATCAGAGAAAAAAGGATTAGTGAAATAAAATAAGGCATGGCCACACAAGATAGCAGACTGCATGGACAGAGAATTGTAACTATCAATGGAGTGATCATACTAGGAAAATGAGTGAGAGATATAACACTATTTCTCCCTTGTTATAGTATGATCAAACAGATCTTGGGAAGCAAGACTGTCACTGTTTGTCATCTCCCATCTGCTCTTCAGGAAATGAAGTCAGAGCTAATATTTAGTGACAACGTCTCTCTGTTCTTATCTATCTCTAGCTCTCTGTCTTTATACTTTTCTTTGAATTCTGGTCCAAGTGTATTTGGATGCCTGCATGAATGTGTACGGATGAAAGATACTCATAAAATCTCATCTTCAGACTCTACTTCTTTCTCCCTTGGTTTCAAAAGCCCCATTTCCATGGGTGGTATCCTCCGTAGTCTGGAACGCACAGCACTGGAAAGAGAACAATAAAGGAAAGTAAGAATGAACTCAGTTAAAAACTTCAGTTAAAGTATTATTTCATATGCTATGTGCATTGTTGTTCAAATGTTTGGGTCAGGAAGGTTTTTAAATGTTTAAATCTCTAATGCTAACCGAGACTGTATTTGTGTAAGCACAATAACACATTAAAACAGCAGTACTATGAAATATTATTACAAGTGAGGGATAATGTAGAGGCAGCCGGTAGTTATCGCAGAAATAAGCCCCGACAGTGTGATCAGGTATCATGCTGAAGGGGATTATTTCTGCGATATCTACCGGCTGCCTCTGCATTATCCCGCTTATTATACGGCTACTTGCCACACAAGGAAAAAAACTGAACATGAATATGAATTTGAAACATTTTATTGGCATATTTGTTTTAAATTAACATTTTCATCCTTCAGTGAAACGATATAGTAAACATTAGTAAGACAATTTATAACATCTACATATGAATATATAATAAGGGATGTAATTTAGTTATTTACAAGTATTAAATTGCACCTTATGTTGTCCAGTGTTTGTCACAAGATGGCGCCAAACGGTAATCTTTGTTGTCGCGGAGGGGTTTTAAACATACAAGTAGCACCGGCTATGCCTTATTACTTTGGAGCGGTTATTATTTGAAAAGAACGAACCTGCAAATGTCTCAATTTGTGTGTGTGGCAGTATTGCCTGATTGGGCGGGTTTCAATTTATTTGTGCGGGTAAATATTGGCTTGGGCGAGAGGACAAAATTTGGGCGAGTTTTGGGTCATTTGGGTGGGTTTTTAAACATATGAATAATATAGACTAATTAGTTAACATATAAGCACAAGTGTGCTTGCTGCATTAAATCAGTCATCACAATGTTACAAAACACGCACACTGCTGACTACTGGTGCTGATGTTGACGTCGCAGCCGCATACAGACTTGATGAGGATTCAGGAGTGACAGGTAACTAATATAGAACTGTATAGTGATCATGGCTAAATAAGTATGGGTTTTTACTCTCAAAATGTGAACTACACCTGTTGAGGGAGAGATGACTTGAAGACTCTTATTACTGCAACTTTAAAATCAGAGCACAGTTAAATAAAATGATCAACATAAACTTCAAAGACTTCCTAGTTCTGTGTGAAATTACAGAGTGAAAAGTAAGCACATTAAATTGTTATATTTTTTATTTATTTTGTTGGATTATCGTGCAGTAGTTTATCAATGCATTATAGTTTTGACTGTCATGGTGTGTGCACGGTCACTATGTTGGATATTTTTTGCAGTAAAATTCTTACTGTTGCATTGAAAATAATGCTGTTTTTTTGAGGGCATCGTTTCTTTTGTTTATGTTTTTTTTTTTTTTGCCTTTTTGACAGTGTCTGCTGCTTGCATATTTTTCATATTTGGTAGGCTAATTCTCTTTAATCTATTTTCTCAGATGTATCTAGCATTATGTTTATATTGTTTTGTCATCATAATTTTGTTTTATAGTGTTAAAAATGCCGTTTATGAACCTTGATTTGCATTCAATCACATTATATTGATAGTTAAAAATTTGGGCGGTTTTTGGGAGGGTATTTGTGAGTTTTTGGGTTAGAAAGCGTCAATCCAATCTGGCAACACTGGTGCGTGGCGGAACTGTGCCATGAGCGATACAGAAAGCGTAACTTAATGTAGAGACAGAATGCAGAGATGTTTTTCGATACTCGTTTGTATCAAGGCAATTCGGTCTGTACCTAAAAGGTATGACCTCGATACCCAGCCCTAATTATAAATGCTTTTTTCTGCTACATTTTAACATGTATTGTGATACAATTTAATATGGCCTTACTGAATCTCCCAAACGTTTGAATCGCACTGTAGTTTTTGTAATTTATGTAAGAATGAATAGAATATGTCATGCTCACCAGAGTACAGACCAGTAAACTACAGCTACGGTGAGCAATGCAAAAGCTAGGTGCCAGCAGTAGCATAATGTGATAAAGACCGAGTTGTCATGGTCTGTCTGATCCCATTTCACTTGACTGGGTGGGTACAGCACAAAGCCAATCTAGAAAAATACAAGAATAAGAGTTAAATAGTTTTGTGTTTAAATGACTCACACATTTATGTATGCATTCGCGACACACACACACACACACACACACACACACACACAAGCCTAGTTTCCATCCAGTTTTTACGCTGTTTTGTAAATATTTACGAAATTTGCTGTCTCCAGCCTGTATCCATCCAACTGGCCTTTTACCGATAAAATGGTGTACGTGATGACGTCATCCTTATAAAAAACAATTGTTGCATACGTTTTGGTGTATCACGAAAAAAATTGCCCTTAAGCTTTTTCCAAACATAATTTAACCTATTGTGCAAATGATATGCAAATAGTCTGTTCTCAATCCATTTAAAAAAAACTATAGCCTATTATTAAATTATACAGGCCTACATAAAAAATAACAAGTTTCATGAGTTTTCCTGTTTTGTTTATTCTATTTAGATACTCCAGCATCAAGCAATAGGCTATTCATAAGCAGGTGTATTATTATTATTTTTTTTTTCTTGCTTACATTTTATTAGACTGTATTGGAATGATCATTTAGGTTATTTTATTTCTCCTAACCGACAACCGACGGTTGTTAAGCCATTATTAGATTATGCTAAAATTAGGGGTGGGCATAGATTAATTTTTTTAATCTAGATTAATCTAGATTAATTTTCAAATTAATCTAGATTAA
>JAUMHR010000099.1:3052204-3063664 GCA_032361145.1 Enteromius fasciolatus | reverse complement strand
GGCGATATTTTTTTTATCGCGCGATAAGAGTGTTATCGCGTTAACGCGCGTTAACGCCGATAACGGCCCACCACTAGCTAAAATACAAGTAAATTAAATTTGAATTGATACATGGTTGTGACCCATTAAAAATAGCTTAATTTGTTTCCAGGAATAAATTTGCAATAAAGTGCAAAAAGCAGCATTAACATCAGAATGTGAGGATTCACATCACGCATAGAGCTTGTGCTAACAGAGAAAAACATAAGCTGTGAATGTACACAAATAAAATAAATATTTAGAATAGTTTTGAATAATGTCTTATTCTTGAACGAGTATAGTAAGTTGTTTCCACTTTTATAAGGGGAAAAAATCAAGTGATCATGCCGGCACCGCACGCAGTAACACATTAAACTACTAACTCTACACCTATAATATCCCGAACTTAATTAGGCCTAATAAATGTAACTTTCAAAGTATTAAAAAGAAACATCAAATTAAGATATTTATGTTTGAGAGGTAACTCAATTTTATCGGCATTTCCATCAGCTAAATCGGTACAAAATTTGAAGCGTTAATTCTTTTTTCGGAAAAACTCCTTGGATGGAAACCTGGCTACACACACACACACACACACACACACACACACTGACCTGCCAGAACCAGCTGCCCTGCAGTATGGTGAGTGTGGCTCGGAGCAGTTCTAGTAGAATATTCCCTCTGTGGAAAACCTCCAGAAGGCAGATGAAAGCTTGTCCAAAGATGGCATAGAGGAGAAGGGTGTGCACATGGACATCAAGCATGTCTCTACCATGGAGATGGTAAAGAAACAGAAATCCTGCAGGAGGCAGACATGTGCTGAATTTTTATTTTTTGCTGAACTTTCATTTACACACTCTTCAACATCATAAACCACATTTATAAAGTACTCTTTCACATAGTATTTTTGGTCAGCAATCACCCTTGCACACCTGTAAGTAATCAATAGGTGTGTGGGAAAAGCGACAAAAAATAAAAGATAAAAGATCCCGTAAACTATTCACACTTGCAATTAATTCCAAATATTTATTAACTAACAACTTTTCGGTCCATCACCTTCATCAGGCATGTGCATGTACATACACAGTACAAATGAATAGCATTTTTGGACCACTTCAGAAACAGTCTGGGTAAAAAAACAAGATCCTACCCTCATTAAAGAAAGCAAGACCCAGCAGCATCCGGTCTAAGGCCAGAGGGGCGATGTCTGTGCTGTGGACAGTGAGAGATATGGCCCCTGCGATCGCAAAGAACAGGTACATGGTGGTGTGCTGCCAGTTCATCAGCTGCTCCCAGTGCTGAGTGGAAGAATCATACAGCTGAAACTTTGGCCCACCTGCTAAAAGCTGCTCTGCTAACATACCTGTGTAAAGGGCAGAAGAAAACTAGTTGAGATAAAATATATTAAATAAACTTGCTTTCATTCCTCTAATAAATGGCTTATTATCAGAGGCCTAAAGTCCACTTTAAATGATGTAAAATAAGCATTAAAATATGAAAGCAGTCAAAAAACAAAACAAGCATTAACAATTAGCAAAAATTAGCTCTTTATTTTGTTGATAAAAGCATAGCGGCAACTCACCAATAATAGAAAATGATAAAATGACAGCTCCTTCTATGATTTCTATGCGCCTTTGGGTAGCTCGCGATGCAAGTCTGCCCGCACCAGCACTTTTATTCCTGCGGGTGGCATACAAAAACGTCTGCTTTGCGGCCCACCACAGGCCGGTGATTAGGAAGAAACTTCCAGGCAGTGCATGGCCTTTAAAACTCCCCATGTTTTCCTTAGATTTCCTGGAAAACAGAATAAAAGTTGTATTTAAAATGTATATATACAATGTATGTAACATATATCATTATAATATTAAAGACAATACTGGAGACTGTATTCATAAGCAGCACTTATCCCCAAATAAGATTCCCAGTTTGACATTTTCTGGCACTGGTTTATTACTCCAGTGTGAAGACTAACAATCAAATCCAGCATATTTATTGCCACCCTCAACAAATAATTCCACACATATACAATGCAGGGGTTAAGGAAATGTCAGAGATACAAAATCAAAATGCAGAGAAAGGTGCTGTGAGCCCCATGCTGCCTAATGAGGCTTGTCCCTCTCAGCTGTATTTTTAAACAGCAATGTAAGGAAAGGTGGGGGAAAAGCCCAAAATCATATTAAATCATAAAGTCCATAAACCTACATACTGAAAGCAGCTTCCTGTCTTAAACATTCACCAGTCACAGGAAGAGTAAAGTTGTTTGCTCTTGACAGATGCTTGAAAATGAGTTTAACATTGAACTAAAGATCAATAAAACATCTGTTTTTTGACTGTTAATAAGTAAAATATATGAAGTAACCCAAACAAAAAAGAAAGGAAATATAAGAATGGTGTCTTCTGTTACTCTGTTCCTCTTGTAGAGGATGATGTCTGTAATATTTAATCAACAGACTGATCAGTTTTTGGCTGTGAACTGATCCAAGTCATATTCCATTCCAAAGGAAGGTGGTCATTACTGCCATAGTCGGTGTGCAATCAGAGTGTGTCCTTGAGATGTGACCATTTATCACATAAATATCCCCTCCTGTTTACAACCGCTTTTAGAAAGTAAGCTAAATTCAAAGATGTGAAAAAGACACTATTGAATGGCTGCTATAAAGCAGAGACAGCAGAGACTATGAGCAAACATCAAAGTGGTAGGAATATTGAAACCTACTGCATAGACATTTTGCATATGCTGTTTCGTTGTGTAATTGCTTATTTCAGTTGTGCATTAACATTCTCTTAAAAATGAAATTTATGAAATATGAAATCATATATATATATATACGAAAGTCAGCAAATGTTGACACAATATTCATTTTTTGGCATTGTGTTATTCATAATATGACACTGCAAATCATGCCAATGAGTAGCATGTCTTCAGCTTTGATGATCTTTAGTGGTCTAAACAATGTTCTTTAGGATGCTCTACTGTTACCATAGAGACACACAGAAGCTTTGAGAGTCTCTCCAGTGAAGAGGCCCGATCTGATCCTTTTATGCATTCATGACAACATAAAACGACATTACATGGAATTGCACATAAAATCAATCATTCATTTTGTATTAATAAACCAAATAAGAGGAACCACAGTGCGGTTTTACAAAGAATAAAACATGAAATGCTATAACAACAATCCTGATCGCTTCATGATAAAATGACGGAAGTAGTCTACATTTTTTGAATCGTTTAAAAACCTTGCCTGAAAAACGATACACGCACCATTGTCGGTGGAAGACTAACTGTTATGTATCGATTTTATAATTATACTTCACATATAATGTGTTTTGGGTCTGCTGTGTTCACGTTTTATTTGCTTTCTCAAGACTTTCTGAAGTCTACAGACTAAAAACTCCCATCTTAGATGCTATGATATAATTATGTTACTGCACATTCTTCTAGGGAATGTATAAGCATTATATTCTAGGTAATTATACGTAACGTTAAGTAATTGCATTAAGTTAGCTCGCCACCATCATAGGTCCGTTGTCTGCGGTAACATTTTTAATAAATAAAAGAGAAAAAAAAAACTTAATTCGGGCACAGTAAGTGGTCTGTATTATGGGTTAAGAATACATAGTTAATATCTTACCTTATAGATTGACCAAATAATGGGTATATTCCTGAAATTTTGGGGAAGAAACCTCAGAGTCGATGTTTTTTTCTCTCGACACTGTCATCTGATGCTGTAACAATGTGCTAAATTCGTGTAAACATTCTCACGCGACTTTTATTCGTTCCTTTTCAGCATCAGGACTTTTTATTCCATCAATAACTTGCACATTAGCAACTTCTTCCACTTTTCCAGCTGTTTCGAAACCACATTTGGGTTTTATCTTTTCCAGTGCGTCTTCTCACTGGAACCTCCCATTTCATGAAACGATTGGTTCACGAAAGGTCCAGACGTCATTGTTTTCGAATTTGATTGGTTTGCTTTCCTGTCAATCAACACTCGGTCTCTTTTCCACGTGTGCATTTTTCTCCAAAAGAAGCAGTAACGTTAGAAGATTATCCGCTATTGTAACAGTCAACAGAAATTTCAGTCCAGTTGAATAAATTATGAAAGATATTCTGAAAATGTATTTGTGTACATTTTGTTTTGTTTTTATGCATTTTAAATCCTCGCTAAATCAATGATAGATAGATAGACAGACAGATCTAATTTATTTTCATGTCTCTTTTAAGTTCTTTGTAAGAGAAATTAGGATACGTTCGCCAAAGGATGAGGTTTTTGTAATGCTTTGGAACATTTGTATAATATTTTAATGACGTAGGCTACTGTTTTATTATAACAACTTTTACAAAGTGGCATGTTTATAAATGTAGGGCGGGACACGAGGGCAGGGTTTTTGTACGTGCACAAAGACACGGTCTCGAGAGGGTCTGGCAACGAAGAAAAGAACATCATCTCACTGTATTATTTATTTTACACTTTATAACGTGGCACTCATATTACGAAGTTACACAGAAACTAAACACATTAAACGAAACAACATCCTTGAATCAAACCTATGAATTCAATGAATTTTGTAAAAACAAAGTAGGGTAGGCTTTATATGAAACAACAACCTACTTTCAAAATAATGACACTATATGAAAGTATAGTATATGAAGTAGACATTTCTTAATCTGTTGATATTTAATTAAAAGTATGATTTTAGCACAGACAACATATCTTCGAAACATATATTTACATTTCTGAAACATCACATTCACAGTCTAAAATTCTCTGTCTTTGAATTTGGCATGTGTATGTTAATGGATAATTCAGATGTGCATTGTGCAATACATAAGAAACAGAGAGATGGACAAAGGGAAAACAAAAAGGCCCTGTAGTCAGACACTTAGCATGCACGGTTTTCAGTCTAACTAAACATCCTGTCCTCACTCCACAGAGGAAAATAAGCAAGAAAGATGGAAAAGGAGGGCCAGGAACAAATAAAGCCAAAGGTTCATATAAAGATGAGCATTCATAACTTATTCTAGGAAGTGTGTGCTAGCAAAAGTCCATATAATCATGTTGGACCGCTACACACACTCACCTCCAAAGACGGTGTTTACATATAAATATATTAAATCATTGTTCACAGGCTAAAAGCAGACATGGAAATGATCATGCAGTGATTGAAAATGGACATTGTCAGGGAAACTGGACACGAGCAGAGGACCAGTAGAGGGGCACAGGCATGGTCACATAAACTGGAAAAGTGGGACATGATTGTTTCTGCCAAAGCCATTTCTCAATGCACTGAAAGAAAGAAAAGCCAAATTATGGAGGGTCATTCAAACCCAGAATGTAGCTGTATATAAAATACTGATAACTATCGAAATAAAACTTCACATTCTAAACATATTGCAACATTATTTTGCTTTTAAGGAACTGCAAGCTTAGCAAAACACACTGACAGTTTAAGTTTACATGATGTTAAAAACCTTTTGATTTGCATATTTACGCTTACATTTTTGGAAAAATGCCATTTATGAATATATTTACAGATAAATGTCTGGAATGTACGTGACATAAATGTTAAAGTAGTGTTCAACAAAACCAAATGTTTCTATTTCACCCTAAGAAAAACATTTTAAAAAGTTGATGATGCAATTGCATGATAACTGCATGCATGAATCAGTTGACCTTTGAGGGGCAGAACTGTGACCCACCATTGATTTCCATTACAGTGGCGTGATTAGCCACCAGCTAATTTCCAGCATGTGCATTTAACAACTGTAGCTTCATAACTGCAACTCCTGACATATGACCTGCAAATTCAGGATTTTACCATATTTACAGTAACAACAACAGTTTATCAGATCAATGAACATTAACCCTAAAAAACAAATTTGATTGAGAGTTTACTAATACACAGACTACAATAATAATATTATGCCTCCTATAACTCTTTCCATATGAAAATCACAAAAAGTACTGAACATGACATTTGAAACAGCAGTATTTATAACATTTAAATGCTTAGGAATGGGAAAATAAATAAAATTGCTGGTATCTACTGTTTTCTTTGCCTTTTTGATTTCAAAACTTTCCTGCAAACAACAGATCAGCAGGTTCATTTTGTGTGCGGAACACTAATAAAACTGACAATTAACAAGAATTACTGTTTAGTTTAACTACTATCCATACATACAGTACACACACACAAAAAAAAAATATATATATATATTAAGAATATTTTCATAATCTAAAGAACCTTTTTAACTACAAAGAACCTTTTGTGCAATGGAAAGGTTCCACAGATGTTTTTGCATGGAACCACTGATGCCAATAGATAACCTTTGTTTTTTAGAATGTATGTTATACTGAAAACAATCAACGTTGTCTACGTAAAGAGAGTTGGCGACGGGGTAAGTGATATTCCTCCTGTCCAGGGCAGAATGGTATCTCTTTTCCTCGCTCACAAGCAGGTGCAGAACTCCCACTACGTGGACGTCCGCCGTGTTCTGGCCATTTTGTCTTCCCAATCCATAATCAGAGACGATAATAGATTCAGTGTCATAGTTGGCACAAAAGCAGCAAGTAAACAAAACTCCATGCAAGCCAGGCAGGAAAAGCACAGATTACCCCACTACTAATAATCTGACACTGCAAGAAATTTCAGCAAGTATTTACCTCTTTATGAAAATGATGGCCACAGTGAAGTTCTTGGATGCCACCCCTTACGTTCCGTAGTTCTTCGTGGCAAATAAGACATATGCTATCTGCATCACCCTACAAACAAACCAGAAAAAAAAAAAAACAACAACAAAAAAATCAACTAAAAATTTTAATATTATGGCATAGATGCTGTTTGTCTAATACAGTATATTAAAGTATACAGTATAATTTTTTTTTTTTTTTTTTTTTCAGGTTTTTAAAAGATTTCTTTTCCTCAAAATGTAGCTTAAACAGGAATATTGTGAAATATTATTTTGATTTTAGAACTATTTTGCATTTTAATATATTTTAAAATTAAATTTATTCCCGTGATGGCAATTGTGGTGAAAAGCAGTCGTACTCCACTGTCACGCGATGCTTCAGAATTCATTAAATTCTGGGTGTTATAACATTCTTCACTATGGAACTTTGGCGTCTATACCGCCACCTGTTGTTAATACATACAATTGCATGTCACTTGCAAAAGAGGTACATAAAGTAAATTGTGTTTGCTCTGCTGCACGGTTTGTGGAATTTCATTAGACACCGACGATCATCTTCAGAGGATTTGTCATGCTGCACGAAGACTCGTTGACGTTAAGAAGAATCAGAAAAACTAATTTAAATGTGTTTAGTATTGTGGTTCAGACATTTTACCTCTTGCTACAGTATGGCCCGGTTTCACAAATAGGGTTTAGCTTAAGCCAGGACTAGGCATTAGTTAAATTAAGATATTTAAGCAAGTTTTATAAAAATGCCTTATAAGAAAATATTACAGGTGTGCATCTTAATACAGGACAATGACACTGACATGATTTGAGATATCTCAGAGCAAGATATTTTTATCTGAGACAGCTCAAACATGCAATTTAGTCTGGGACTAGCTTAAGCCTTGACTGTGAAACTGGGGGTATGTCACATTGCTTTTTGATTGTAGACTTTAAAAAAAGAAAAGAAAAAGTAATGCATTTTTGGAGGGCCTGAACTGCAAATTATAAAAACAATACAGTTATAATCTCCATGTAAACCACAAACACAAAACTTTTCCAAAACGCAAAGGAAAAACTATTGTTTTAAGTAGGCTACATTGTTGTGGTGTACCCTAAACCCAAAGATGAATTTAGTTGATTAATTTTTGCAGTCTCATTGGTTGGTTATTGTTAGAATGCGACAATAACATTGAGACGTATGACTTTTTTGGCCTACTGCATGTGACATGACATTATCTGGTCGCTCACCCACCATTGGTATCATCTTCTGGTTACTGAAACGCAGCCTCTTTTCTAAGCATTCTGTGAGCTCTGGAATAGTGCTGATGTGACATTCAGGTCCCCCGACTTTGGTTCGACTGTTTTCATCTGAAGACACACGGCGGGCACGAGTATGAGAGTGCACTTCCTTCTCTTCACGGCCCTTTAGGTGGACAGGGACAGGGGCCATGCTATTAGCATGGAGATGATTCGCCTGCATGGCTTCCAGCTGAGACTTTTCCATTAAGAGTCCAGGGCAGAAAGATAAGGAGAAAGACCATGACATACAAAGAAGTGATAAACATCATTTTCATATTTAAATAATCAGAAACATGCTATAAATGTATTAATTTCATTAATGATTACTGATCATTTGTGCATTTGGAAAGTCAAAATAGGTTAATTATTCTGGACGTGTATAAGCGTTTCACTAGCGTTTCAAGCTTATTATAGGAGCTTCACCTATTAACCTTGACGTATTGCCTCTTGGGATTACACTGTTTACAAATAGCCACATTACTTTCCCAAGACATACTGAGCATGTATGCATTGCCAAAACTAGTTTCCTGACCTATGCAACATAGTTCAAATATGCACTTATCTGCTGCTTGCAGAAGATTCACATAAAAAACAGCTGCCAGAGAAAAACAACATAGAAAAAATCTAAACCTATTTTACATGCCACTATGGAATGCTTAAAATCAATGATCCACATAAATAGGTACACAAGTAATTAAATGAATAAATGAATGATCAAATTCCAACAGAAATGTCAATTTTCTGCTCCGCTTCAGTCATATTTTGCAGATGTAAATTGCAAAGCCACCTTAGCTTGTGACTTGCACTCATTACATTAATGCCATTGCAATCAGATCTGAGCATAATAAATCAAGACTGAAGCAATAAAACAAATAGATACTGTGACGTATAAAGCAAGTGGTAAGTGTGCATAAGAATTTGACTGATTTTTATTAGAAAGAGACAGCTGCTTTCTAGTCAACATATTATCACTGTCATTTATTTAATATTCTTTGCATGCCAACTGCAGATAATGCTGAGTATATATGTTTTATAGGGACGTTCCATAGACATATTTTTATACTGTACAAACTGTATTTTCTACCCTACCCCTAAACTTCTCATACGATACTTACAATACAATACTCTCAGTACTTAAATAATCAGCTGATATGCTACACCTACTTTCAGTGTTGCATTCTTGTTTGTATACATTGCATTTGATTTTGTTCTTTATTTAGTTTTAATTAGCAGTAACCAGGCATTTCTTTCTGCTATAAACAGTCCTGATTAAGTGGAGCATGTGTGCAGTCATATAAGGAGGATGTGAGGCGTGAGAAAGAGCATGTGAAGCACTGATGTGTGGGGGAAGAGAACAAATTGCTACTGGGTCACTATTGCTGATCAGAGCACACTTTCCTGTTTTTATAGAGGTTCTCCTCCAAAACCCATTACGCAATGTGTTACCCAGCTTTGCAAGATCAGCTTATGTACGACAAAGCAAAAAAATGCCTTAAGCCATAAACACACTGTAATAGAGCCCTGCTGGACATTGTCGATGAATTATAGCCGGCTCCCAGATCAATTAATAAATAAGGTGTAAGGCTGTTCTTTTACCACAGTAAAGTATGCTCTTACTGATAAATTCTCGTGGTCAAATATCTTATTCCTTTTATAAAATGGCAGCAACAAAGACACCAATGCTTAATAAACAGTAGAATGCATTTTTAATAATTATATAATGTGTTTATCATTTATAAGTATATCTAATTTATAATTTAAAACTATATAAAAATTATTTTAATTATTAAAAATAATATTAAAGTACTATTTTATATTTATATTAATTTGATTATATTGTCAATATACTATGGTAATGATATTATAAATATTGTATTGCATTTACTATATATTTCATAGGTTAATGATTATACATTTAATTCATGAAATAAAATAAAACAATATTTCTACCAAATTATATAGTTTATTGGCTTTTTTTACTATTATTTTGATCAAGGCTCATCAGACTGTATCAGATGTTTAAGTTTAATAATGAGATTATATATTTTACATTTATAATTGTAATATATTTTTTAGTTTATTACCATTATATTATATTATTATTAAACAATATAGCCTAGTTCATATTTTCTTATAACGTGGCTTGTCAAATCAGAATTTTAAGTTGAATAATTTTAAACAACACAAACATTATATTTAATTCGTTTAAATGATAATAATAATTCTAATTCTAATTTAATATTATACATTTATTTATGATTATCATATATTTATGATCATTGCTCCATGTTAATGAATAATTGACAACAGGTGCAGGAAGCAGTTGATTTTATGCTTTTTTTTACTGTATTTTTTTTTGCTTGGTCAGTGTTGTTGTGCGTTTTGATTCCTTTGCTGTTCTATTCTATTATAATTTAATTCTGGCAAGTAATGTAGCTTGTTTTCATAATCACTTTAAACATGGATTGTCAAATCAGAATTTGAATAATTAGCATAAAGTATAAAATAATTTTTAATTATTATAAAAATATATATTTTAAATTACTTATATTACATTGTTATTTTATATCATATTATACATTTATAATTTTAATATGTTTAGAGTTTATAATGATAATTTCTAAATTATAATCTATATTCAATTACATGAACCGAGCCTGTTGGCTCATTTTACAGTGACTTTGAATATAGCTTGTGTAATAAATTTTATAACAATTTTGGAAACTATCAATTTCATAACAGGAAACTCTTACTGTATAATCCATTCTGGGTTTTGTATGGTGTTGTACAGTTACATATTGCATTTCTAATCATTCCCATTCTCTTAATGGCACATGTGCGATCACTACCTTACCATGCAGGGCAAAGAGGCACGACGGTCAGCTTTGTTGCGCGAGGGCCTCCTAAAACTCCTCTTCCTATCTTTGGCGTGCTCCTCCCCTACCCCGTGTCCCCAGTAACTGCTCATCCACTTGGTGAAGTTCCCATCATCATCCTCGTCATTGTCCATAATAATCGCGGGAAGCAGCCGAAGAGACAGCTTGGGAACCGGTGTGCGGAGCTCTCTGTGAGGCTCCTGTCTCCTGCAAAAAAAAACCACACCAGGCAGCAGCCGGCGCACAATGATCCAGCTGGGTCAAGACAAGGTTGCTGTTGCTGATGTTGTCCTGGAGCTTCTGAGGAACTCTTTCGTGGAAGACAATGTGAGGTCCAGACTCCAGACGGATGTGTAGGATGGGCTTGGCGGTAAGTTGTAATTAGATTCCTCCAGTTAGGTACTCATAATGAGTGGGTTTAATAGCTCTAAGCCGACCCAAAAATATGCACACATGGCTTTTGTCAAAGTCTTTAAATAAGTGAATCCCCTGTAATCTATTTAACATAAGAGTGGGAGGAGAATGTAGTATAGAGGCGGGAGAGAGGTATAGGAGGGAGAGGGCGAGCTAGATAGACAATGACAG
>JAUMHR010000099.1:3033556-3045169 GCA_032361145.1 Enteromius fasciolatus | reverse complement strand
CCAAAACATTAATAAAAGTGCAGTTTCTTCCATCTCTGGGTCCCCTGAGGGGACAAGGCGTTGTGGACAGGCTAGTTTCGTATCACACTCACTCTCCTCTCATTAATGACAGCAGTATGGGGGCTGGGAGGATGAGCCAACGGACTACCCACCTCACTTCTGCAGGGACGCAGGTAAGAATTGTACACACTCAGACCCCGCTTCGGGGCGAGTTTTACAGCCCCTACTTCATAGTGCCTAAGAAAGGTAACGGGTTATGGCTGATCCTGGAACTGTTTTGCACTGAGCACTTCACAGGCTTCCGTTCAAGATGTTGATGCAGAAACGCAGCGATCGACCTGAAGGACGCGTACCTTCATGTCTCGATTCTTCCATGCCACAGGCCATTCCTAAGGATCACTTCGTGTATTTACAAAAGTAGCGGAGACTAGCGGGGTACTGCTCGCCCTGGACCGTCTCAAAAGGCGCCTACATGCTAGTCCGGACAGACAATACTGCGACCGTTGCGTACATCAACCAAAAAGGTGCTCCCGTCGCATGTGGCAACTCGCCCGCCATCTCCTTCTATGGAGTTGGAAGCATCTGATGTCTCTTTGTGCCATTCACATTATGGTTTGAGCCTTCTAGCACAGCTTCTGTGTAAGGTCAGGGAGGACGAGGAGCAGGTCCTGTTGGTGGCCCTCTATTGGCCCACCAGGACCTGGTTCCTAGAACTCATGCTCCTCGTGACAGCCCCTCCCTGGCCGATCCCTCTGAGGAAGGACCCTTTGGCAACCGTGTCCAGACCTATGTAAACTCCATGTATGGGCGGAGGTTCTAGGTGACCTACCCCAAGGGGTAGTAGACATCATTTCTTCAGTGCGAGCGCCTTCTACAAAAGCTGCCAACACTTTGAAATAGAACCTGTTCGTCGAGTGATGTTCTTCTCAACAAGAAGACACCCAGAGACGCCCGATCAGAGTCATGCTTTCATTTCTGCAGCAAGGGTTGGAGCGAAGGCTGTCTCCCTCCACCCTTAAAGTCTACATGGCTACCATTGCTGCAAACCACCATAAATGGCAGGTCTGTGGGTAAGCATGACCTGGTCATCAGGTTACTCAGGGGACCCAGAACGTTGAATCCTCCACAGCCCCCCACTGTACCCTCTTGTGACCTGTCTCTAGTGCTAAGGTCACTACACTCGAGCTGAAGTTCTTATCAATGAAGACTCTGTTCCTGCTCGCACTGGCCTCCATCAAGAGGGTCGGGGACCTGATTACTAAATGGATAGTGCTTTGAAACAGTATCTGGCCTCTTGTGGTAAGTCTTGGCAAACAGAAGGGGCTTGGAGACTCTCGCAGGACACTGGAAGGGTCAGCGTCCATGGCGTTTTGGTAGGGATCCCAATTCGTCAGTCATATCTGACGTGACCGTCTGAAAGGGAATGTCTCGGTTACGTATGTAAACCTCGTTCCCTGAAGGTTACATACGTAACCAAGATGTTTGCGTTGCTGTTTGCTGACTTTTTTTTTAAAGATAGAAATAGCTTGTTCAGATCTACTATCTAGTAAAAAAGAAAAAGTCATGTTTATGTAACTTCACACATCCATCCATCCATTCATCTATCTCCACTAGTGCATTATAGGCCTAGCTATTATTATTTAGCTGCCTGTGGCTGTTTACACTTGGTGTGAATAGGCCATTATGATTTGGACATTCTTAACATCAGATTGTGATTCATTAAAGAACAAAGGCAAGAAGAAAGATTTACATTTACAGCTATTCGAGACCAGATAATTGCCACCACTGAAAAGCACTTTAGACAAAATGGAGGCCGATTTCTCTTTGTATCCTACGGAAACCCTTTTTGGAACAGTCATACAAAACAATTATCCTTCATCTGCCCATGCTATTCGCAAGCAGCATTAGTAAACCACAGAGTTTGCGTTCCTATGTTCATGTCAAAACCCAACTATTTATTCCTACCTCAAAATGGCCGTGAAGGGTGGATAAATTGTCTGGGTAATTAGTTATGCTTGACTTTTATTCTGCTCCCATTGTGGGCACCCCATTGTTTTTGTATGGTGAACAAATAGCAGTTCTGGAACTGAATGTCATTGAGGTCACAATGTCATTGTTGGTGTTCTCACCTTGAGAGAGGGACCAGTGGAGAGTATCACATGCTGCAGGCACCATCTGGTCTGACTGAGGGAGAGTTGACAGCACTGACTCAGACCATCTGACCTTGTTAAGAGCGGACTGTGAGGTTCAGGAGATGGCACTAATTATATAACATGCATTGACAGACACATACTCGCACTGGTGGAAAAGCACTCGAACGTGGAAGTGCTCATGGACACACACAGTGAAAATTGCTGGATTGACAGCTTGGATAGTCACTGTGTGCGGTGAAGGTAAACATCAAAGTTCTTTGGCACTGTGCTGTGATGTTTTAGTTTTCTGGGAAAATATTCTCAAAAATATCCAAGGACAACTTATGTGCGTTTCATTTGTAGTCATGGTAACACCAAGTAAAAAATGTTTTGACAAAAAATACTGTGTAATGCTTAAAAGATCATTAATGTACATTCAGATGTACATATAGCACTGTCAGTGATTTAATCATAATTATTTTTGTAATTAAAACTCCTTAAAACTCCCATTAAAAAGATCCTTTTAGAGAACATATTACTGAATAGAAAGCATTATTGGTTCAACAGTTTGTGTGGATGACATCATTTTTTTTTATAATAATCACATATTTAGAACCTATCAAGGTCAGAAGCTAGAAAACAAATACGGTGCAATAAAATATGCAGAACATAATTACCAGACAACTAATGGTTTAACCTAAAATATGACACAGCCATACAATGATAAGCTAAAAATACTGTACATTACACAAAGTGACCTAAACTCAGGCACACGGTGCTGCTCTAATTCAGTCTGCTATTCAGGGTAGTTGTGTGAGAAAGAGCACCGCCACACTTCAGAGCACATGGCACCCACAGCCCCTGCCAAATTATTTTTCACAGCAAACAATTTATTGTTTTCTCGGAGCGCCATTCGACTTGAACGATCCTTGCGACTCCCTGAAGGAAATAGTCACACTGAGGCGGAGAAGAGCATTTCATGAAGTGTGTCCCAATGACAGATGGCATTTTCACAGGCTCTGGCAAACTCAGCCCCGCTGCTGGAACACCAGCTAATTGCTGAAGTGGTGACCATCATGAAGGAAGTCACAACTAACCTTTTGTCTGTCTGGAGTGAAAGCGTAATTGTCAGAGAGATAGGTGCAGGGCAGAAACTTACTGAAGTTGCGCTCAGAAAAGTTCGGCAGGCAGACAGAACTGCAATGCCTTTTGTGTAGAAAAACCCATAAAATACCACTGTGGAACTTTCAATATGTCAGTACTTACTCTTTTGCGGCTGTCAGTCACAATAAGACAGAAGGAACAGTTTCTCCTAGGTTAAAAAAATGTTACATTTTACTTGATTATTAAATAATTACACAAATGTACAACAGTCAAATACACTAAAGGAATAGTGTACTGTAATTGTAGGAATAGTACAACATTTACTGAAACTGCTTTAAATTGTTGCTATTAGACAAAATATGAGTCTATAATCCTTAATAACTCTTCCTCATCATCACCTCTTTTCCTCAGTGTGCATCAAAATCCAATGACAGATTTCTTTAGAACTGTTTTGCTTGTAAATTTAATCTGTGCATTTTTCTTTCCTGATTCAGAAAAGATGACCTTCACCGGAGAAATATTTTAGATGTAGAAATATTTAATATTTTAGAGGTTAATAGGTTACTTCCGTAACCCGGGTTCCCTGAGACACGGGAACAAGTACTGCTTTTGATAAGACACTATGGGAAAAACTCCTTTTTTCCTCCTAACTGAAGCCTTTTTTAATCACACAGTGAAACTGCACGGCCATTGGTCACTGCAGTGGCACTTTGATAAACCAATCGGCTGGGTGCTGTGTTACGCTGACCAATGACCGTGGTTCCTGTCAAGAGGACTTCAGGTTACTTCGACTGAAGCGACTGGTATATACAGTGCGGCATAGAACGCAGACTGGGCTGTGGGTGCCAGATTGAGCCCTTTGCCTGAGAGAGGAGGTCTCGTCTCAGGGGAATGAGCCACAGGGCTGCTGTCAGCATTGTGTGTAGGTCCGCAATTCACGTCTGGTTCCACCAGAGGGGGGTGACCAGGAGGACTCTGTGACCTTCTGCCCTAATTCGGCTAATGACCTGGGGAATCAGCATGATCGGGGGAAAACATAGAGGAGGAGGCTGGGCCAGTTCTGGCCAGCGCGTCCATTTCCTTTGCAGTCTGAAGTGAAAAGATCTACTTCCGCTCTGCCGAACGTCTCCCAGATCAACTGGATAGTTTCTAGGGTTGGGTACCGAAACCCGGTACCATTATAGAACCGGTACCTAAGTAACCGGTATGTACCAAACTGAATCAAAACGCGGATTTCGGTGCCTCATTTCGGTTCCGTGCCTAAACGACAAACCCAATAAATCTATGGCATTAATAAGCGAGCGCACCACTGATGCTGGCACGCGCAGTAAATCATTTCCACGAGAGGAAAACGGATCTACATGCGAAGTAACGGGAGCCCGCGAGCTCACTTCAAATTTATTCACTTGACTTGAGACATGGCATTGGATCATATGTTAGTTATTGTTTCATAAAGCTTAGTTTATTTATTCATTTATTATTGATTTTGTCTTTATTTAATGTAATTTAATGTATTGTTCATAGGGTAGATCTTTTTCAGATATTACTTGAAAAACTATTAAAAAAAACTATTACTTTCAGATAAATCATTCAAGTGAACAGTTGTACAGTTTCATATTTATTTGCATATTGAAATGAATAGTTCTGTATCCTTTAAATCTCCTTTGTATTAGATATGATTATAAACCAAGAACAAGGCGTTTACAGCTGTATTTATAAACTGCTTACTAATGACTAATGTTGGAACAATGCTTTCTAAAGGATGAACCAACTGTTTAATGCTTAACTAATGATTCATAGTGTGCAGTTATAATAAAGTGTTACAATTTTTATTTTTTAAGTATCGATTCAGGCACCGCTTAGGTACCGGAACCATTTTAAAAGTATTGATTTGGCACCGGTATCGAAAAAACCCTAAACGATACCCAACCCTAATAGTTTCTGGGTGAAGAGTCCACTCCCGTGGGTGGACTGTTCCCCGTGACAGCATGTCCACGCCCTGGTTCAGTTTGCCGGGGATGTGTGTTGATCTTATCGAGTGCAGGTTGTGATGGGCCCATCTGAATAGGCACTTCGAGGACAGACCAGGTAATTTATGTATGATATCACCGTCATACTGTCTGAACAAACCAGGACGAGACTCCCTCAGTTGCGGCAGAAAAACGTGACAAGCATGCCATATTGCTAACATTTCTAGGCAGTTGATGTGCAAGCTGCTTTCTGCATCTGACCACAGGCCTGAGGCCAGCAAGCCTTTGTGCAGCGCGCCCCACCCTTTCTTGAAGGCGTCTGTCACGATCACTTTCCTTCTGCGCACTATTTGGCCTTTCTTAAGCAGAGAGCTGCAATGCAGGCTCTGTCTACTTTTAGTCAAGCACCTACGCCTTTAACCAGTATTGCAGCAGCTGCATTTGCAGGAGGCCGAGCCGTAACACTGATGAGGCTGTGGCCATTAGACCCATCATTCTCTGAAGGGCTTTCAGGGGGCGAAGTGTTGCAATCTTGAAGGAGGCTGCGCCTATGCTATGGAGGAACTGCTCTTTTTGTGGGTGCCCTATCACAGCGCTCTGCATGGGTGCTTTTACGGACCCATTTGTTGCAGCTATATTGTGTATCATACTCGGAACTTAGCGAGGTAGAGGACAGAAACAGAGCAGCTTGCAGGGTGGTCCGACCATGGCGAGACTTTGCCCCGCTCTGTAGTTATTTACAGATTTTATCCACTGAGGGGAATAATACCGCTCGATATCACGGATATTGATTCCGTGTAAGCAGATTGTGTGCATTTCGCACGCAAGAGACTTGGAAACAGGCGAGCGAGGTAGCATTCACAGAGAAGGTGGTCGCAAGTGGAGTGTGGAACACATGCTCTCGTGAGAGCACTACATTCTGCGTGGGGAGCCCAGACAGTATTGTACGAGTTCACTCACGGTAAGAGCTTTAGATCTTACTTGTTAGAAGACTTTTCTTTTGTCTTGCCGGCAGGGGAATTATCCAGCTGCATTTCAACAGCGTTGGCTTCTTTAGTCAGGACAGCAAAGTGCATGTCACTGAAGGAGAAGAAATCTGAAGTCCTGGAGCGAAGCAGCTGCTTTATATAGATGGCCCAGGCAAGCTTCGACAGGAGCCGCGGCCATTGGCCGGTGTAACGCGGCACCCAGCCGATTGGTTTATCAAAGTATTACTGCAGCGACCAATGGCCGTGCAGTTTCACTGCGTGATCGAAAAAGGCTTCAGTTAGGAGGAAAAAATGAGTTTTTCCCATAGCGTCTTTTCAGACGCAGTATGAGTGAAAGTGTCGACAGGGAACTACTTTTTTTTGGCAGCTATGGTTTTGCTACAACAAAAAAAGTTCCTTTGAAGAAAATATTTCTTTTATGTCATCATTCCCTATTGAAACTTATGTTTTTAAAAGTGTATATGCATAGAACAGGCCACATTCTACTTTTGCCAATATTTGCCTTTCGTAGTATTTTCATGAGATTGATTAGAAGTGATTATACTGTGTCAGTGCAAGTTAAATTTCATTTAGAAATGTACTAGTTTTCTATTTTATCATCGAGAACTATTTTATTTCATTATTCTTTGTTTCTCACAGCTGACAGCTTTTAGTACATAAGTGAGATTTATATCAAATATTTAATCTTTATGACTTACGGTTTCAGTACGGGAACTGTATACCCCCCTTAAATTATCCACAAATCTTAATACTGCAGATGCAATTCTGAACACGCCGTCTAATATTGGCTTTAGACAGAGCGAGTGAGCTGGCCTCCTGATGGTCTGTGATGACTCTAGCTGAGAGGATAATCACTGATGTGGCCTGTCTCTCCCTCCACGCTAGAGTGTTTACATCCTGGTCCTAATGGAACACACATGGTTTAGCACATTGTTTAGCCAACAGTTTATCATAATTAAAGTCAAGGAGTATAGCCATATGGTGTCTGACTGACACTTCACTCTGAATATGCTCCCAGTAAATCGGCTGAATTTGTAGTTTTGCAGGTGGAATGCACTTTTTTTTTTTTCATTAGCTTATCTATTTAGGTATGTCTCTTTATTTTGAATGAACCCTTAAGGAGATTATATGTGTTTGGTTTTATATGGGTTTGGTTAATATAATTAAATAAAAAATCTGTATTAATTTCTTTGTTCTGCCGAATACAAAGGAAGATATCTTAAAAACTGTTTGTAACCAGGCTGTTTTGGGTCACCATTTACTTTTTTTTTCCCTACTATGGAAATCAGTGGTGACCCAAACTTATTTCAAAATATCTTCTTTTGTGTTCTGGAGAACAAAGACATTCAAACAGATTTGGCATAACTCGTGGGTGAGTAAATGATGACAGAATTTTCATTTTTGGGTGAACTCTTCCTGTAAGTTCCATTTATGTTTCTCAAACTGAATATACGTTAACATTCAGGTAACGATATGTCCATTTATAGGATGGACATAGATACTTGTCCCCAGAGTGGAGACATGATTGGTTTAGGTTTAAAATGTATAGACCCGTTTAATAGATTTTTTCCTTCACATAGTTCTTTTTACAGACCTGTAACCTTAAGGGTCAAAACCCTGTGGAGTACCAACAGAAGGACTCCAATAAGCAAGTGTTTTATTGGTTGTTTGTATGCTGAGTGCTTTCACAAGTAAACAGATATGAGTAGAAGTGCTGTTTTCATGGTTATTCTGTTAACTGTCTGCTGCCCTCAATCACCTAAGGGCACCTCTCAAGCGGATGATGAGTGTGTATACATGTAGGTGAGGTCATGTGGGCTTCTATTACACTGAAATAAATTCATCTAACCTATTATTTAATAGTGGGGAAAAACAACAGCAACCAGAGATTGGATCGCATTCACCACTAAAATAACACAATGCTACACATATGCCACCATGCTCTGACTTAACAACATAGACCATCACTCAATACTATTTTTTATATTGTTATTTTTTTATCATTGTTAAAGTTAACAATGTGTTAAAGTTCTAGAAAACAAATCATAGAGGTTTATAAAATAACTAACGTACGTTGTATCTGTGATGATTCAGTAATACAAATTCACAACATTTTAGACATGAACTGATACTGCATGCTCATCCCCAGCTGTTGTGCAGGCAGGGGACTGCTGTTAAGGTGTAAATTAGACTGATAAAGTGATAATGAGGAAAAATCGACACATACCATGATACAAATGCCCTGGAAAACAAGTCAATGAGACCTGTACAGTAGGCTAACCCCAGTAATGGGTCTGCATCCAACCGTTTTTCCAATTTGCAGTTTCATATTGAGTGCGTAAAAGCAGATTATATTTTCAAGCCTTGTATTGTTCCGCGTGTAGGGAAAGCCATTTCCATATCTATTTGGAAGTGTAACTGTTTATACCTTTAACAGCTATCTGATCAAAGTGCTCAAGACAGATGATGCATGAGTGCACCCGCCGAAAATAATCAAAAGTCACTTACACGTACCGGCAATTCGCTTTTACTAGCAACACATGTTCTTAGAATCTCTCATCTTGCCACAGACCTCCATCTGCGAGTCTCTGTGTAGTATATGGAGCTCCCAGGGGCTCTGAGGGACATGCAGTGTCAAACAGCAGCATTCAAATGAGTAATGGAAGAACAAGCTCATAAATGGCTCTGCTGACCTTTCTGTATTCATACACAAGGAAGAGGGGAAAAACAGCGAACAACACTTGAGCATTAATTGCTCCCAAAAAGACAATGCTCCATGTTAGCGACAGGGGAAAGACCTTTAAATATGCACCAAAGGACAAATAAAAATCCACATTAAGACTCATGAAAATCAAGTCGAGCAGCAAAAAGTGAAATGAATGCTTGCTTTGTGGCTATAAGCATAAATGATTTTTTCATTCATGATGGTCAGCATGGCATTTTCTTCTAGTTTGCTGAATTGTTAATAATAAATTTCATTGATTTATGCATTGAATGAAGGACGGAAGGGAAGTCTGGTTTTAAATAATGTGACATTGCAATTTCTATTTTAATAAAATGGTTGATAGATTTTGCAAAAATGCCAGGAATTTTAAGAATATTCAGCAGCCTTTAGGCCTTTTTTTTCACATGATCTTCTTAAATAATTCTAATATGCTGATTAAATCATCCATAATTCCTATTATCTTAAATCATATGTTTTATTATCACAATTAAAAAAATATATATACTGTACATATAGTTCTGTAAAAACCAACCTGGTCTCATAAAATTATGTACTGTACCAAAGAAAAATGTCCATTGAATGGCTCATCAACACAGGTTGATTACGTTGATATGTACATATTGCGACATTTCCAGAATTCAGTATATTTGTTGAATACATTATAGCAGAATTTGCATATGCATCTTGTCAACAATCTCTAATGATGGTGAACGCTCAATCTTACGGATTGATTCAGAAACAAAAAGCCAGGGTTTGTCTCGGTTGTCATGCGTATGAGTTGCATTAGTATGTTTGCGAGTTAATCATTGTTTGTGCATTTATCTAAATCTTGTAATTTTCTAAGGGTGAGATTTAAATGGAAATGCACAAGAAAAAAAAATGCTCAATTAGTTCCTGCCCAAGGCAAATTTAAATGAGACCCACCACAGCTTTGACTATTAAAGAGTTCTCATGACCCAGTTCCTGCCTCAGAGCTGGTGGCAGCTACCATGACAGTACGAATCAGTCAAACATAAAGATCCACTCTTGATCGATGGAACCATCAGTTGCACTAACAGTCAAGCTGGCCGCCTAACACCTTTGCCCTCCTTTTGTCATGTAGACCATAATGCCATGCTTTGTTTTCTGCTAATTGGCTCTCCCTAGTATATAAATCATTGAAAAAAATCCCTAGCCACATGAGTTATTTCCTCTGAGAGTAGACTAAATCTAGTGGAGGAGTGGAAAGTATTCTCATTAATAAGCCAGTGGCTGAGAAACTCTTGTGCCCTTATATAAACTGAGATTTCTGTGACCTACAGATTTTGGCATGCAGATACTCGTCCATATGGTGAAGTGAAAGCTTGTGACAAACTGTAAGAAACGTCAGACGTACTAGGAATCAATTATTGACAAAACATCACTTAAAGTGAAATGAAATCCCAGAATAATATTGTAGGTCAAGGTCTCAAAAACATGTCTAATCCTAATGGTGTTCAGAAAACAATCGTCCATTTAATTTGGACTGTTGCTATAAAATAGCGTTTATGCTAGTGGCAACCTAGGCTCATTGGATATATGTGCCTCTTCATGCATTTCTTTTCTAAAAAAAAAAAAAAAAAAATGGTGGAAAAAAAAAACTACACTGTAAAATCTAAGTAGTTAACCTTACTCAAAAAAGCATGCAAAACGATTGCCTTTAAAAAAATAAAAAAAAAACTAAAGTCAAATAAGAATTGAAATTTGTACTTAAAAAGATTTATTTAGTGTTGTAAACTTACACATAAGTTCTGGTAACTCATTTATCATTACCTGCAACTTGGGATTTCTTAGTTGTATTTACTTAAACAGTCTAATTTACTTGCTAAAAACATGCAAACCAATTGCCTTAAAAAAGTAAATTGAGTGCTCTAAACATCCATTACAAATGAATGATAACAATGCTCTTTATAACACACACACATAGAATGTCAAACAAATTTAAGGTAGTGACAGTTAAAAGTTATGATTTAATCAATATTCTTAGTAAGGTTTACTCAAAGAAGCAAGTAAGTAATTTTAACTTAATGTAACTTAATGAATCCAAGTTATGTTAGAAATGTATGTAAATGCACATATTTCCAATGAGCTTGTGTTGGCTAGTGGAAAAATGTAAAGAAATAGTTCACATTTTAGTTTTGGGAATCCCCAAAAACAGCATGCAAGGTCAAAAAACATCTTGTCTTATAATAAGCATTTATTTTGACCTTACTTGTTAAACGACTCCCAAACGATTTGTGGGCGTAGTGCTGCTTTGTGTACAGTGTTACCAGGGAAACCACTATTTTTACTGTTCCATAAGGGGCACCTAGTGGCAACAAAAATTTATTAGCATTTTCATTTAGAGCAACACCAAAAGACCAACAAATAGAAGGGTAATGTGCTATGATGAAACGGCTTAGGATTTATTTTAAGAACTACTTGTTTCAATGATTCAGAGTTGACTCTTTCTTTAGAGAGACAGTACTGTAACTTTATACATGGTGGACTTTCAGATTTAAAACTTTGCAGGGTGTTTTTATTTACTTAGAGCTGTGGGTAACACTTTAGAATACTGTTTCTTACTTACTGCATAACTAATAAGAAGTTACTGTGGAGCTAATAGGTTGTTCTTTATTAACCCTCAAGTCACTACTATTAGCTACTAAGGAATATGTGTTAACTACCCAGTATGT
>JAUMHR010000099.1:3001939-3017164 GCA_032361145.1 Enteromius fasciolatus | reverse complement strand
TAGTATTGTGGTAAACACAGTTAGTATGATATTCGGTCAGCATCAGTGGAAAACAAATGGGCAACAACAGTCGGTTCCAATATTTAAAAGAATGCAACTCTGTTTCCAACCTTACTTCATTGTAGTTGATTTGTATTTACCGGGAGCAAGACACATTGCCTCCTGACAGCAAGTGTCTTAGCTTAAGAGCTTATAAGCTATCTTGATGGAAGTGAGCAGATGGAGGTCCTTTTAGATGCCTTTATTTGCCTGGCATTTAGGTGATTGATGTGAAATATTCTCAGGATCAGCAGTCTTTAATTCAGCCCATGGATTTTTGCCTCATGTGGATGAAGACGGATGTGAATACAAAGGCTCTCTATACCAAACTTGCGATTCTTTCTGTGCAACGTACATGCAACGTTTGTGCGAGAGTGGTCCGCTCAAATGGAATAGCTATTTTCTTGGGGGAGGGTATAGAGAAAATATAGCAAATAAATAAATAAATATGAAGGTGCTGGTGGAATTATGCATCAGTGTGACAAATTATCTGTTCCATTTCAATAATTTCTTTGAGAGCCCAGCCCATTCGTCAGCCATTTTGAATATAAGTGAGGTGTCAGGATTTAATGAATAAGAGACTTATGAGGAGGATTTTCTGCACCGCCAATGATAAATGAATCTTTAACCTCCACAGTCAGAGACGATGGTGGACAGGAAATGCGGTGAGTGCCATTTGACATCTATCACAGCATTTAGTTTTGATTTACAGGAGGGAGGAGTGTTTAGCAGAGGTTTATAGCAATTAGAGCATGTTTAGATATGATGGTTGGAGTATTCAGGTCTGTGCATTTTAATGTCGGACTGCATAATGTCACCTTCTGCCTTCTACCATCATCCTAAGTGGCCAGAATTTATAGGTTTGGATGAACTCTAGGCATTGGGTCAAGGACTCATTAGAACTATGTTTCTCCAATGAATGCGGATCAGTAAAAAAGATCAATTTTCTGATTAATCAATTCATTTGAACAACCCCATATTGATGGACTAATCATACCCCCGTGTTACATATGTCACAGAGGCCAGCACAGACATGAGCTATTTATTAATAATTCATAATGTACAATTATCTGCATCAATTTTCTATTCTGATCTAAATTATGTGACTGTTTGTTGAAATAAAATGATGTCCTATTGAGCCCCCTGTGCAATACTTCCCCCACAATTTATTTTTTTTCCTGTAAAACTGTCCACAGATAAATGTAAGGTTAATTAAGATGACAGAATTGTAACTAAATGCTACTATAGACAGATTTTATAATATATATTTATAATAAATAGTAAGGACAACTTTTTATTGTATATATTTAGTTTCTTTAACAATAATATAATATATCCTGATGTGTTAAAGGTATAGTCTGTCCAGAAATAAAAATTCTGTCATCATTTACTCATCTTCATGTCATTGAAAACCTGTACGACCAGTCTGATCTCACAGCGGTTCATGCATATTTTTATGAAGTGGCTAATTTCGTACAACCTCACTTGTATGAATTCATACGATTTTTGAATTTGCACTAAAGATCTTCACCTAACCTCCCCCCTCTAAACCTATCACTGGGGTTTAGACAAATCATACAAAATCGTACAAGTGAGGTTACACAAATTCGTACGAATTAGCCACCTCATAAAATACTTATGTATTGGTCTTGAGACTGTGTTGGTGTGATCTTTTCTGTCAAACATAAAATAGTTTATTTTGAGAAATTTTGGCAACCGAACAGTTTGGCTCCCATTGACTGTATTTTTTCCATAGAATGGAAGTCAGTAGGAACATAAACTGTTTGGTTGCAAAACATTTTTTCAATATCCACAGAAGAAAGTCAGGCATACAGGATTGGAACAAAATGATGGTGGTGAGTATGTGATAAAAATTTTTTGGGTGAACACTCATTTTAAATAAGGCAAATGTATTAAATAATACTACGCATTATGTATTAATACCACTCAATAATTCAAACATTTTTTTTTCTATGCAATTCATACTTGTAGCACATTTTTCTTTGTTAAGCAATGGAATACATTTTGCATGATATGAACTCTCTCACCAACTCAATGGTAGAGTGCATGAACTGTAGAAAACTTTATGAAAGATTATGATTCGGAGAAAGAGTTGGGAATTTTGCCACTGGTAGTGCTTTGACGTTTTTCCTGGGTCATCAGTCAAGCATCCCGAGCACAAGCTGGGAGGCATGAAAACTCTGCCAGCACCTCTACACCTCCCCCAGTCTCACCCTCTTAACTGTCATAAACCAGAGCGAGAACTTCCGAATCCGGCTGCGAGGAAATAACGCTCGAAAAATCAAAATGAATTTCCAGCTAATGCACGCAGATGAAGCTCTCTTGTAGAGAGCATGCCTTTGTGTTTCATTCTAAGATTTCACAAGCTGAAGCTGAGAGCATTAACCACCACTAGCCTTGCCGAGGATTCCCTGCTGCTTTCAATAAAGTCCTATTTTCTGTAGAGAAGGGTATAATTCCATTCTAATGCACACTTTCCTCCAATGATAAGCTTCCCCCATTGCGCCCACTGAAACGAAGGCTGCGCTTACCCCCCGGAAAAGGCCTTTTTATGAAAACAGCTGCTGGAATATCTCAAAGATTGTTTCAATGCAGTGTAAAAACATGCCTGATGCAAATAGGAAAACGACTATTGACTAATTCTCTCTGATTAAATACAGACCTCATTCTAGCCGGAACTTCTGTATAAAGCATTTGTATAATAAGCGCCAGTGCTTATGAAACGTTAATGACATTTCTAGCGTATCAAAAAAGCTGGGATCGGCATCTTAAAATCCATTATTATTCAAATATGTGACCCACTCAGTGATATTTTCCGCAGTCTTTGTTGGATTAATCACAGGTGGGAATTACAGAACTGTCTGTTTTTCCTCATTTACTGTTTGAGAAACGCAGTGGATGGCTAATATTTACTTAGAGAATCATTTGAGTCACTTTTAAAGGATTTTTACCATCATATTGTCGTGATTTTCTATAGAATGTTTTTCTTTATTTACACACCAGGGTATGCAATTTGTTTTTTCCCAAGCGAGCTTTAAAGGTGACGAGTACAGTATGCACTGTGATTATTATCCATTCTATTTACAGTGCAGGGTTTTGGTCCGTTAGCATGGCAGTATGAGACAAAAGAGTGACACAGTAACTAAGTATAGAATGACACGTCTAGGATTGTGGGCGCCAGGTCTTCTTTAATAAAGACAGAGGGAACGGTCTTATGAACTTCACAGTGATTGCGAGCGAATATTACAAGTCACAGCTGACCCATTTCCTTGAATACATCCCTTCAGTCGCAGACACACTGAAAGCGACCCTTATGCCAGTTACTGATCTCATTAAAGCCTGCTGCTGGAAGATCTGATGTAGTAAGCACAAATAAAACACTGCAGATAATTTGAAAAAGCAAAATACACAATTTTCAGTCCACATGGTTTCTACTCAGCATCTATAATGGACGACACATAGTGCACACTCAGGTAAATTCTGAATTTACAATTCAGATGCACTAGCTGCAGCAACAGTTTTCCATTTTTCTCCGTTTCATTATAGAAAACCCAAGTTCTGCACATGCTCCTCTCCGCTCCGTCAGGCCCTTGTTGTGGGCCAACTCATTGCTATGCATAGAAAACCCATCTTTATACTTGCAATTGGTCAATTTTCCTTTTAAGTCGGACATCTGTCTTTGTTAGAAATTAATCTGCTGATCCCTGTAGAGGCTCCTTGGATTTTAATTAATTGCGTGGACGCGTCAATAAGAGGAATGGAAATGCCAGTGGTAGGCTTGCTGAACTTGTGCTTTTCCTCCTGATTCGGCTTTCAGCGCTCTCACTGGCTTGAAAGTTATTTCAACACGCTGAATGGAAATTAAATAAAGCAGCTCTCGATAATGGGGATTTGCTGCTTGTGTAACACATTAGAAATGCTTCCTTGGCTTTTCCAGGTCCTCAGTCATTTTCAGTGGTTCACTTGCATGACAACATCTGCGTTCTGCTTGGAGGGGGCACTATAGTGTTTATTTTGTCTCATTTTATCCGCTTCACCGTTTATCCAGTGACCCTCGAGTAGATGTCGAACAAAGGCAACTTTTCTTCCAACACAGAAGAAGAAAAGTTAGTTTCGCCTGACGGAGATCTCGGGTCGCCATTAATCTACCAACATGACATAGAGACTTTCATTCACTCACCAGGGGAAATATTAAAGAAGACAATGTAGAACAGAGAACAATTTGTAAGTGACAGGTAGGGAGATATATTTGCCCACAGGCAGTGAGTTTTCTTCCCATGTGTCAGCCGAGCCTTGATATACAGTGACTTCTGTCAGGGAAAAAAATCAAGCTTTTGTCAGGAATGATTGAGCTGCGATTGTGTGCCATTTTAACACAAATCTTAGATGGGAACAAAGATAGTGTGTTGATAGTTTTGTCAGTGAGGTGTCAGTGTTATGGATATTCTACTCTTATGTAACCTGTTTGTCTGCTCTGGAACATTAATTCATTTGACTTACAACTATTTCATCTAATGGTTGCATTTCTTCTCGGTATGTACTGTTCCTTTCAATAAAATACACAGTTACTGTACGCAACGACATCTGTGTTGAACTTGAAATATCTACGTTGAAATGTACCAAATTGATTGTAAAATTCAAGTCGCATTCAGCCACAGGTCCATTAACCTTCACTATTTACATACACTGAAAGTGCATTACGTTCACTGTGAAATATTACCCTTCACTACATTAGTGAATTTGGTTCACAATAATACTATTCCTGTCCTTGATGTAACTGTGCAGTCATTATATTGTTCTGGACAGACATTTAAGCTCCTTTACAATATAGTCATTAAATTGTTATACCAGCAATTCTGTGTATTTGTGTCTAAAACGATATGCCTTTTTTGAGCTTGTAAAAGCACTGGAGAAATCTATGTTACTTTGATTTCACAAGACAGTCATCTGCCTGTTCTGCATATTTAATGGCCTCAGTGTCATTTCTGTCTCTGTTTTGCACAGAGTATTGTCATGTGCTTTCTCTTGTCTTTCCTTAAGGTGACCGAAACAAGGACAGGCCCTCTTGGATGCAGTAACTATGACAACCTCGATTCTGTCAGTTCCGTTTTGGTTCAGAGTCCTGAAAACAAGATTCATCTACAAGGTAGCGCATGTATTATTTAACTACATCCCAGACTTTCCAATGATATTATCACTTGTTTAATTTCATTCCTCTGTGCTTGTATTAAAAGAGGCAGCAGCGGGTTCATAGAAATATTCTTTTGTTGTAGAAGCACACATAGGCTGTAAATGCTTCAGGGAAATTTAGCTTGTGAAAAGATATTTTGAAAGGTTCTTATAATGCTTAAAATATTTTTTTTACTTATTTATACAGTTCAACAGTTTTAAGGTTAATATGATTTTTAAATGTCTTTGAAGTATCTTATGCTTACCCAAAGCTGAATTATTTGGTCTAAAATATTATGATATAAAATTGCATTAAAAAATAACTGTTTTGTATTTATTATAATGCAATTCAATGCTCTGATGGCAATGCTGAATTTTCAGCAGCCATTAGTCCAGTCTTCAGTGTCTAATATGTTGAGAACACTTGTTCTGCTTAACATTTTTGAGAAAATATATAGTTTTTCTTCCATTTTGTTTATTTTTTTTTATACTTGTTTCATTTTTTTAATGCATATTATTTTTATATAATCAATGTTTGTCTTCTAGGGCTTCAGGCCATTCTGCCAGAATACCTAAGGAGCAGATTTGTGGAGGCAGCTCTCAGTTATATTGGCTGCCACTCTGAGGGCGAGTTTGTGTGCCGGGATAATGACTGCTGGTGCAAATGCAGTGTCGATTATCCCCAGTGCAACTGTCCCAGTGAAGACCTGAAGGCTATGCAGGACAGCCTGAAACTCATCAGAGAATCATGGATGCAAGCCAACCAAGAGTTTGAAGAGTCTGGTAAGATTCTGCAATATTCCATTTTTAAAATGTAAAAGTAACTTTTTAACATGATGAATAATTAAAATCAACTAAACGTGTACCTGTCTCATGTAACTGGAAATAGCAGAGAGACCAACCTTTTAAAAGGTAGCAGTTTGTAGAAATTTATTTAACATAGGAATGAATGACTTTTGGATTCATGACTGATATGGTTCTTGGCAGTTTGAACTAACTCAGAATCATAACACAGTCGTCTGGACAACTTTTATGATGAAAAATGAAAATTTTCTTGGAAAAGAGCAACAAAAATTTTCCTTTTATGGATACAATCAGAAAGGGATAGGTGAATGAGAATCATTTAGGGGTGAAAAACGTATAGTATACGTTTAGTTGTAGGGCCCGAAGCATGCCAGCATCGAGTTAATTCGGTCGCGCCGCTTAAATCTGTGAATATCCCTGACACATAGTGGGGTGACATTACACAGTGATTGTTGTCACCTTGTTACATTTGACGGCTGACAAGGAAATAGTGGGAAGTGCTTCCTGGGATCTAGTGTCATTGTCATTGTGGTAAAGCAGCGTTTTGGACTTGGCAGGCTTACTTGTCCCTAAGCTAGGCACTGAGCCAGCACAGAGCAGGTTTTTGTGTGCATCACAGCCATGTTGGAGCTCTACCTCCTGCAGCAACAGCAGGGAGTGAAAAACCACTGCCTAATGACTGTAAACCAAATAAATAAACAACAATCATCTGCTGGAGCGAGATCATCCAGCAGCCCGCTTCTCTATTCAGTAGGGCCATCACATAGTTTTTGTTTTGTAATGCAATTGCTCATCAAAGCAAAACTTGGCGGCTTGTACCAATCAATGGATACCTAAAAATGTAACTTGTAATATTTCCAATTACCTAATGTTTGATTGCATGAAAAATCCAATTCTGCACAGACTGGAATTGTCAGGCTATGATGAGGATCTGTGTTCTTAATTATAGGCACTGAGATCATTTCTTGTTAGATGTTAGGTAGCATTGATTGGGGTGTTGAGCACCATAACACGGCTATCGATTTTTCTTGGCGCGAATGAAAACGAACTTCCCTCTGCTGGAAGACTTTGTGTGGCTGGGATGATTCTGCTTTGCTTTAATGACTTGCTATACTGTCAGAAGGTAATGTTTTTGTAGTTGTTGAAGTCGAACCATATGCGCTCCTTCAAAATCAGCCAGCCCTTCTTAGAAAAGGCTTAGCGTTTTTAGCAATTCATTGAAAATACCCTGCTGTCCTCGCCTATCAGTGTTCAATCACACAGGACAATTTTCAATTTTCATCAAAGGAATGAAAATAACGTTCCACCTGCTCCCCTTCCACCCCCAGTTTCACTGTTTTTATCAAACATGACTGATTTCTTTTTCCCCGACATGAGGAAAAGTCATTCCAGTAATTTATTCTCAACACTTGTCTGCCTTTCTAGAGGACTTCCAAAATTTTGTGAGGAGATTACCCACGTTCTATGCTCTGAACACATCTGCTGTGCAGTACTTTTGGAAGATGGACCCTGGCGTTCAGCAACGCTTTCAGCTGCTGGAGACTAGCACTCAACAGCTGCTCAGCAAAGCGCAACGGATTGTCGGCAAACTCTTCAAACTCAGCAAAAGGTGTCGGACTCAGCCTAAAATATCTGTGCCCAGAGAGAGGTAAGAGATGAGCCATGTTCGTAATTGGTTATAAATGGAAATGTCCGTATTTATAATTGATTGTAAAGTGATGAGAGGTGAAAAATTGAGACGTGTCATTGCTTCCTGAAGGATTTAGGGTTGAACAGACTTTATCTGGATAACATTTTAAAGCAAGATTCCATTTTTTAAATCAGTAAATTAGGTATTATAAACACACAATTAACAATAGCATTATTATTGGTTTGAGATTTGTTTGAAGGTTTCTAATCAAGTTTATCCAAATTTAGTTTGACAATGTTTATAAAAATTGGTCTGTAAATGGACTAAGAGGGAAATATACTTCCTCATTGCTTCCTAAAGGATTTACTGACTTTTCCTGGTTAAATATTTTACAATAAGGTTCCACTTGTTAAGAGTAATTAGGTATCATGAATAAACAAAAATAGATATAGCTTTTTTTAAACTACAGTTCTAGTTTACTAACTAATTTGCTTTATTCTCTTGATAGAGTTTTTATAAAGCTGGTGTGGCATTAATGATAATATCAATGTTTGCTTATGAGACATCCCATTTTTGTTGTGTGCATCAAATTACCTTAAAAAGGTTATTTTAAGTACATAGAAAAAAATTACATGCAAATAAAGTGTCTACTTTAATGTTTCAAATAACTTGAAAAATTAAAATATCAATATGTAATGTACAAAAATAAAATATCTTTAAATCAGGGTAAAGATACATTATAAGAAATGTACAAATGTATTAAACTGTATTAAAACTTTTAAAATGTTGATACTTCAAAACCTTTTTATGAAGAAATGAACATTACCCAAGGCTATAAAAGCACTGTTTATTATTAGTTCATGACACTGATGCATTTACTGATGTTAGCGGACTTTACCATATATACATAGCGGACCATATATATATACAAACTCAAAATGTTGAGAAAATCCAAAGGCCAAATCCTGAGTTCTATAAAATCTTTATTTTTCACAATGTCACATACATACATTGTACTGTTGCACTGAATCTTTCTTCCTGATCTTTTTCCAAATGGATGAACTAATAGGAAATTTAAAATGCATGTCCTCCGAACTGATTAATTAAGAAATGCCTTTAACACACTACTCAGTCCATATCTGAGGGCAATTGTGGCAAGCATAATTGTGTTAAGTCTAGTACCTTGGCTGAAGTCCCAGCCTCTCTGAAATGATAGAGACTGTCCCATCTAATCATTTCAGGAGTTAGTGGATGAATAGGTTTTATCTTCCCATCTTTAGGCTAAAGTGCAGGTTGTGTTTTAATGGAAGACATGGGAAACAGGTAATTTATGGGCTCTGCACTGGCATGATAATGCAGTGCCTTTGGTAAGGGCTGTGGAAGGAGAAAGTTCATGACTGAGGTCTGAAACAGAGCGTTCAAAGATGGGAGAGGGTCAGGGCTGTGCAAAAAATGAGAATTATGCAAACCACGCAGGCAGCCAAGTCAAGTGGAAACTACTTGAGTCAGATGAGGTGAAAGCGAAGCCTAAAGCGATGATCAGCTTCACAGTTGAAAGTTCCTGGTTCATTAATATTCATATTGACTTCTCAAAGACATACTATTCGGATATCCTTATATTATATCACTTAAGCTGGTTGGATGCTCTGGGACGACATGTAATGCAGATGCTGCAGATGCAGCAACATAAACAAATCCTCTGATGAATACTTTATTTTTTGGAAGGGACAATCAGATTTTCAGATCTGCAATTTTGCACCAGAACCATCTAGGATACTGGAAAAAGTGTGTTATATTTTCTAGATGCATGGTAACAGAAATAATAGATACTACAGTTCTGACTTTATAAATCTTAACGGCAAGTATATAACACATAAATCAGATTTTGCAACTCACAAATGTTTATATCTTGTAATTTTGACGTTATACTTTGCAAGTTTAAATCATGACATAATACTGACATAAAAAACTGGGATGTAAAACAGTCAGAATTGTGATATAAAAAATTATTACTGTCATTATTATTATTTTTATTCAGTGGCAGAAGCTCACTTTCGTATATTGGAAATTTTTTTTAAATATTTTTATATTTTATATCTATTTATATGTCTGCACAAGGAGTCTGACAACAGTCAGTGCTCCACACAGAGATCTGATCTGATCATCATCCAGTCTGTCTGGAATGACATGAACTATATGAACAACTATATTTTCTGGACTCAATCCAGAAAAACTGTGGCAACGTCTCCAAGATGAAGAAAAATCCTACCTACAAAGCTACAGTACTGTTCAAAGTTTTAAACACTCATGTAAATATGCTGTAAAATGAGGATGCTTTCAAAAATATGGCATAAATAGATTTAACTTATCAATTAACTAATAAATAAATATTTGGTATTATAGTATTTGGCAGCTTCTGTTCCGAGGTACACTTGCCCATAGTTTTTCAGGTAGCTATCCAGGAAGTTTTTTTTTTTCTTCATCTTGGAGACGTAGCCACAGTTCTTCTGGATTGAGTCTGTCTCAGTATGTTCTGTTATTTCATGTCATTCCAGACAGACTGGATGATGATCAGATCAGATCTCTGTGTGGAGCACTGGCTGTCGTCAGACAATAATCTCACTTACAATTAATGACAAAAATAATCCTTAGTTCTGATTATTCTATCTTATTTATATCTATCTTATAATCTTGTTAGTTAAAATGTAAAGCAATCAAAGGAAAAGTGCTGTACCTGATTTTATCTTGCTGCACTTTGGAAAACAAACATTACCATATATGAGAATAACACCAGCTCTCAAGTCCAAATGTACAGTATACCCATACTTTCCAAAGCGTCCTATCTCGGGACTGAGGAGTCTAGGGCATGAGAACAATAACAGCATGCATTTGAAATATTTCTGCAATCTGCCTTGATCTATCTTCAAGAGCATCCTTCCTCTTTGATAACATATGATTCAAGTTACAGCAAGAAAAATAAAGCAGACAAATAGAAAAGACATTTTATTAGACTGCTTTGAGTTTCTGATTTACTGTTTTGTTTTCTCTGTCAGTTCATCATTCACACTTGATTTATTTGATTTTCACACTTCCTTTAAATTACTTTTTTTTTTCTCCATTCCTTTTGTCAGGCAGAATTTATCAACAGCTTGATAAATTTGTTCATAAAATCCTATGCGTCTGACAGTTTGTCTTGCTTCATGTTTGCATATTACTTTGTCTTTATGCATTTAAACAGAATCGGTGCTTTAAAATAATCAAAAACATTACCTTGTGAATCTAAAAGCTGGTTTTAAGTGATTATACTCCCTGACAAATGCATATTTCTTCACGGCCGTAAGAGGAGCAAAAATGCTTATTTAAGCTATTGTTGTTTTTCCATCAGATGTTTTTACGCTCTAAAAATATGGAAATTTTGGAGAAATTGTTTTCTCATGGAATAAATGTGCATGCGCATGTTTTGTCTCTGGTGTGAATTTCCGTTTTCACTGTCAGTGAAATATGCTGACAGGCTGCTGAGATTTCCTCCATTGCCAACCACCTGCATACTGACAGTCTCTCAGGCAGCCTGGTGCCATGAATATTTATACATTCTGTTGCCATCACTTATGTTTTAATCCAGAGTAAACTGTTTTTCTCTGCGCAAGTGGAATTTCCACGGCAATGAAATTCTTCGGCTATCTAGCAGGATAGCATAACAAAAGGGACGCAAAAGTAAAGCCTTGAAAATAATGACTTGTTTATCTATAAGCCAGTTCAGAGGAGAATTAGGAATATTTTGGCCCTTAAATACTCACAAATATCATCCTCTTCAGCTTACGATTTGTCTTTCAGTTAGGATTTTGAACTTTTTTACTTGATTTCACAGACTTGGATCAATGACAAAGATGTCATTTACTATTTTAACTTAGGCTTTATGAATTCTGTGAGTTGAATTTTTACTGTTATTGTGCTTGGAAAAACAAAGTGAAACGGAAAATGGGAGTACATTTTAGCTGATGTTTACAATTTGACTCCATGTGACAGATCGTGCTGATCCACTCCACTGAGTTCATTTGCCAGTGGCTTCAGAGAGAATCATTACAGTGTCTGAATATGCATGTTATGTTAATTTTTGCAGGATGGCATTTTTTTTATGCTTATAAAATGGATGAAATTATTTGGAAATAATTTAGTGTCTAGTGTTATTTATTTCTCTGAGTATGGATTTTTTCCAAGTTTTCTATCTATTACGAGAAGAAAAAAAAACAAGCTGTATTTTTCAAAGAATAAAGTACTTTACTGTCTTGAGCTTAGGACATTTTATACAGTATATGCTTTACTTTAGTGTTCAGCTGCTTTGCACACACACAAATACTCCTATCTGGCAGATGATGCGTGTTTTTTTTTAACTTTTGATGTGCAAAGAGCAAATGTGACCCTGGACCACAAATACTTACACTATACTAATTTACAAACTACCTTAATGGAACATGACCTTTTCTTTAGATATGATATGATAATTTTAACCTTTACAATGTACTGTATATTTGGCTATTGATACAAAATATAACCATTCCACTTATGACTGGTTTTGTACTCCAGGGTCACATATTCTTCTTTGATGATCATTATAATATATACTTTTTATTATTATTTATTATGTAATTATAAATAGTATATTATATTACTATTTAATTATATGATTTCATTATATTCCTTTTTTTTTGAAGGAGAGGGGGGGGGTTGTTGTGTGAGAATCTCGTGTGTGTATACCTTGTAAAAAAGCTTTTAGGCTCTAATGCTAGATTGAGCAAAATAAAGCCTGTTCCCATGAGCATCAAGTACCCTAATTAATTCTTGTGACATCTCTGATATCGCTTCTCACAGTACTTAATCTTTAGACTTTATCTGTGATGAAATTGAGTATCATTTACAACTTTGGAGACAATTTGACTTATCACATTCATTCCTTCACCATAGGCCTCTCAGCTACTGGCTGAGGTATATCCTCTCCATCATGTACTGCAGTGAGAACAATCAAATAGGCTCCTACATGGAGGAAACCCGGACCTGCTCCTGTCATTACGAGCACCCATCCTGCCAGGGAGTTATCCCGTGCTCTGTAGGCGACGGCCCTCACTGCGCCTCCTGCTCCTACGAGAACCGCTCTCGCTGTGCCAGCTGCAATCCCGGCTACATGCTGAGCCAAGGAACCTGTAGGAATACCATCCCGGATTCTACCGACAACTACATTGGGTTCGAGACGGACCTTCAGGACATGGAGCTGCGCTACCTGCTGCAAAAGAAAGACGGACGGATCAGTATTCATGCCATGTTCATAAGCAATGACGTCAGACTCAACAACTGGTTCGATCCCAGCTGGAGGAAGAGGATGCTGCTGACGCTGAAGAGCAACAAGTTCAAATCTAGCCACGTTCACATGCTCCTAGGGATCTCCCTGCAAATATGCCTTACTAAAAACAGCACCCTGGAACCCGTGCTGTCCGTCTACATCAATCCATTCGGAGGTAGTCATTCTGAGAGCTGGATCATGCCAATTGACCAGAACAATTACCCTGACTGGGAAAGGACCAAGTTAGACATCCCGCTTGACTGTTATAACTGGACCCTGACTCTAGGAAACAAGTGGAAGACCTTTTTTGAGACGGTACATATTTACCTGAGGAGCCGCGTCAAAACAGCATCGGCTCAAGGGAACGGCAGCATCCATTTCGAGCCACTGGAATACATGGACTCGTCCCGTAACCTGGGCTACATGAAAATCAACAGTATGCAGGTGTTCGGATATAGTATGCACTTTGATCCAGATGCCATTCAGGACTTGATCCTGCAGCTGGACTACCCGTACACGCAGGGCTCACAGGACTCGGCCTTGCTCCAGCTGCTGGAGATCCGAGACCGGGTCAACCGACTCTCTCCACCGGGTCAGCAACCTCTGGATCTCTTCGCCTGCTTATTACGCCACCGTCTTAAACTCTCTACCACTGATGTGGTCCGAATCCAGACTGCTCTTCAGGCCTTCAGCGCCAAGCAGCCCAACTCAATGGAGTATGAAACTACCAAACTATGTAGCTAAAAAGGCACTGCAAGGTAGCAGTATATTTGTAGCTATTTCGGTAACTGTAGTTAAACGGCCTGATATACATTTGGACAGAAACAAAAGCAATCGGACAGCTGCTGGGATACAGTGTTGATGGTGATGCCAGAGTTCTGGTTTGAAGCACTGATGTAAAGCGCACTTCAATGGCCAAACCTTTTGCCTTTTCTTTTCTTAACTGCTATGATGATTTACAGTAACTCATAGCGAGCTCATAATGACCTCATTTCCAGTTTCTGCAGAATTTAGCATCAGCCCCTGTCCTGATAAACAATGTGTGCTGTAGGACTCGTCTGGAAACAGTCTCTTGATTTTTAAAGTGACTTTTATTTTCACCTCTTTATTCCCTGCAAGTATAACAGAGGCCGTAAACACATGGTGAGCCAAACCTTGTTAGTGTAATCAGGGGTTCCTGCTGTGTCTGGGCAGAATTCCGACTTCTTTTAGGTTTTTTTTCGCTTTTTCTATGCTGTCTGTCAACACTGTAACTCTCAAAAATATCAGTATCCTAATCAACAATAGATGGTTTTGTTGATGCTTAAAACTATTTTTATGGTATTCGTTGGAATATGAATGTAGGAGGAACGCTGTTTAAAAATCTAAACACCATAAGCAAGGTACTTATTATATACAGTATGCTGTTTCATGTACATTTATTTTTATAAAATCTATTATTTGTGACAAGTTACAAAGGTAATGTCCATACAATGTATAGAACATGAATTTGTTAATACTCTAAATAAAAGTCATTTTTATGTGCCGTCTGTAAATCTCTCTAATTGCTTGAATTGCACATGACTTTTATAACTACATTTTATTTTGAAATTTTTCATTTCATTTCATATACCCTCATGTACATTCTATAGAGTTTAAATAAGTAAGTAATGGTAACACTTTGCGGTAAGGGTACATGAATTACTATGAACTCATGCCTAAATTAATGCATGAATTATGCCTGACTTCATGCAGTAATATCTCATGAATTATCAGGAACTAACATGAGTTTAGAGTCTTTCATTCATGAGTAATTTAAGTAGTTCACCAAGTAATTTAAGTAGTTTTATTTGAACAAAATAATGTTATTTTATGCATGTATAAATATGGTTAAATATAATATATATTAATTAATAATTAGATTAATATAGACCAGAATAAAAGTTTTTTGTACATAATATATTTATGTGTACTGTGTAAGTTTTTTATATAGACACACATACAGAATATAATTTGGAAATATATACATGTATATATTTGTATTCATATAATTTTTTATATAAATAAATTTTATATAAACATACAATATTTGTTTTCAATATATACACACATGTATGTAACAAACATACACAGTACACACACATGATTTTGGATGCACTAACATATATATATAGACATACATGTCCTCACCTATGTCCTCACTCCATATACTTTTTAAAAAAGCTGGCAGGCAATTCTTTCTGAGAAA